>CM038720.1:29949240-30271740 GCA_021613375.1 Megaleporinus macrocephalus | reverse complement strand
TTTGAGCTACACAGATACTGTTTCACATACGGTGGTGTTCAAAAGTGTGTCACAGTGTGAGCTGCATTCTGAGAGATACAGCAAGGGGTGCTATAACACCAGCAGCCAAACCACATCCCGCCAGCCTGCTTTCTCAACTGCCATAGCAAGCAAACACTGTTGAGTCCCACACAAACATAATTAGGTTACATAAACTTTAATAACACGCTACTGCTACTGTCTGGTTAACAGTCGCAGTGTGTTTGTACCGAAGAGGTGCACATTTGCAATACTTAACATTATATTTAATTTTAAACACTAATTCAACCCATTCTCACAATAGTCGTAAAGCCGCTGCCATAAACACCTTGACTTTCATGAAGTAATAAACACTTGACGAGAAGGAAAAAAATAAAATACGAAAGAAAAAAAACATGCTCACACACCCAGCACTTACACACCACAGACAATGACAAACATGGTGTGTTCATGAGTTTGACAGGAAGAATACCAAATATATATTACACAAACTGAAAAACAAGTTTATCTTACAGTTATTACTCAACAGAACTATGAGTAATAGAACTCGTCACATTGCCACGCATTCCCTAATGCCAGTGTATACATGACCCTGGAATCTTCTTCACTCACCTTTTCTAATTTGAACAGGTTCGTAGACAGCTCTCCATAGATCTCTGCATTGATCTCTGCTTGGGCTCGATGATGAATAGCATTCCTATTGGGAAAAACATTATAAACGTTTAACATGCCACTTCTGAGGTGAAGAAATATGAAACAATGGAAGGAAACCTGTGTTCTGCACAGTCCATAAACATTGCTATATAGAGCAGACAACGTGAAGATCAAAGGGTTTCCAAAGTCAAGAAGATCACCCCGAACCAAAACAATGTTATGCATAATAAAAGTATATTTAGAAGTAACTTGCTGCGCTTTTTCCGTGCATTGTCTGTCTGGCTGCACGTGTCCAGTAACTCCTGAACCTACATTATGATGGCCTACAATCAAAACTTCATAGTAGGGCTGTTATGACAAAGCAATTACTTGATTTAACTCTTTAAAGCTGATTAACTGATTCATTAGTTGGCACTTTCCATATCTGTCCAATGAAAAACATGCATCTTTACATCATTTGAGCATGCCAATGGTTGTTTACATTGTGTGAAATGATGAGTGGACCAATAGAAGTGCTCCAAAATGGCTTGGAAACATTTCTGGTTCCATTGACTTACATTGAAAGTAAAGTATGTTTTTGGTCTCTCCTGTAAAGTTGCACTTTTTCATTTGTAAGATTCATTTTTCATGTGTAAGATTTGTTATACATCTATGAAAAGTTTCCTAGTTTGTTTTTTTCCCCCCAATCATCATCAGTCCCCTAATGTTAATTTGGCTGGCCTTAATAATGTAAACCCAATGAACATCAGAATAATAACGAGTAACTAATTCAAATGCAAGTATAATAAAAAGTGACAGCCTGACTTCCCAGCAGTGGTAAAGAAAAGAAAAAAAAAAAAAGGGAGTGTAATGACGGTTACTTACTCATTGAATGAATACTCTCCCACTGAACCCAGTGAATTCAGCTTCTGCTCCAGCGCCAGGATCTTGAAAGCCATGTAACATGAGGACAATACAAGAATACCCACCCTATAAAAACACAATACCTCTATTTAATCAAATGACAAACGCCCTTCAAACAGCACCTGCATGACTAAAATAATCGCCCACGACTTGTTATAACTTGCAAAAGCTGTAGAGCAGGTCATTCATATTACTTGAAAGCCTTCACTGAACAGCACCCAATAACTGTACTCACAAGAACAGGTATATGAGAAGAAGAGTGTTGAGAGACAGCGGCTGCAGCACCTTCGCTTGCTGATCAGCAGCTGACACAGCCTTACCCGGACCTGAGGCAGAGAGATAGTTGTAGTTAATGGCTTGACCCAGACTGACTGGGACATTTTAGAGAGTGAAATTTCATCCCAAAATTACACACCATTCAGATGCTTTGTACTGGAGGCCTGCGGGTGAATGTCTGCATGGACTGCCATCTCTCCAGTCTTCATTACATCCAGGAAGTTTTCAGAAAGAGGTGAATACTCTGTTTTAATGGAAAGAAGGAAAGCAAACTTGGTTTATTTTAGAACCCACAAGCAATCCACTGTTAAGCAAGCATCATTTTAGCATATGCACTATAGGGAGGGAGAGGAAAAATCCTTAATTAATTAAATAAATAAATAAATAAGTAGGTACCGGTTTAAGCACTAAACTGCCACAATATCAAATAAGGTTTATATATATATATATATATATGAGTTGTTGTCCAAAATTGCAACTTTACAGGAGAGAAAAAAAACATACTTTACTGTTAATGTAAGTCAATAGAACCAGAATTTTTTTCCAAGCTGTTTTGGAGCACTTCTATTGGTCCATTCATCATGGAATATATACAAAATGTAAACAACCACTGGCATGTTCCAATGGTATAGAAAACTCAAAATCAACAAAAATAGAATACTACATGTTTTTCATTGGACGGCAACAAATATATATATATATATATATAT
Organism: Megaleporinus macrocephalus; assembly: GCA_021613375.1. NCBI lineage: Eukaryota > Metazoa > Chordata > Actinopteri > Characiformes > Anostomidae > Megaleporinus > Megaleporinus macrocephalus. The sequence goes on along the minus strand of CM038720.1, from coordinate 30,269,179 downwards.
ATATATATATATATATATATATATATATATATATATATATATATATATATATACATACACACACACACACCACACACTGTAAACCTGGCTGCCGTAGCCCTCAATGACACATTCAAGGGCTATATATATTGTTGCTGTCCAATATATCAATATTGCCTGTCAAAATTATCTGTGTATATTAGTGTATCTACTGTAATAACATTTCATTCTTGTGTGTGTGTGTGTGTGTGTGTGTGTGTGTGTGTGTGTGTGTGTGTGTGTGTGTAAATATCGTCACTGTCCAATGAAAAATTTCCAGAATTGCAACTTTACAGGAGAGACCAAAAACATACTTTACTTTCAATGTAAGTCAATGGAACCAGAATTTTTTCCAAGCTGTTTGAGTATTTCTATTGGTCCATTCATCGTGAAACTCAAAAAAAGATTAATTAAACATTTTGGGAAAACATAATGTCCCATAACTTTGGCACAGGCCACATTCTGTGCTTTAGGTGTTTCCCCCCAAACATGTTAAAGCAAATAAGCAGTGACTGAGTTATAAAATGTGAAGTCTGCTCTCTGCAGAGGATGTGGTAACTTATTTTCACTTAGAAAAATCAACACAACGTCGCTTGACCAAACCTTCGCCAGCGTCTGTATAACTCAGTGTTCTATGTCTAAAACTGCCTCCTGGATGGCTTTGGCTGTATTTTAAAGTGCAGGCTGCAGCCGACATAGCAGAGACCTTGTTACCACTGTTGAACAAAAGGTCCTATTCAGTGCTCATTCACGCACATTTGAGATGAACTCAGCCGGCTGCGGGCTGTAAAAGTCATGGCTTGCTTACGTTTAAATCTTACATTTAAAAAAAGATATTCAGTTAAAATTGACATTTCATTACAAGCTCTGGTGAACTTCTGTCCGTTTCTGCCATCTTGTAAAATAGCTTTGAACAATACAAAGGAGTGGGTAAGCGAAGGTCTTGAAAGATACACCGATTTGAGATCTTTGAATTCTTAGAAATTAAGGTCACGTATTTCAGTATAAAAACAGCTCAGTCTAATGTAGCTGTAAGACATGTGTAATCTGAGAGTGGCCGGTTTCTCTTTGTCTGGTGCACAGATTGAGGTTGAGGACACTCACCGGTCATCTTCTCAAAGTCTGGGGTTTGGGAGCCCGAGCTGCTGCTCTCCAGCATGTCCTGTCTCCTCTGACGCACAACTCCGTCAAGATCAGAAAAATCAGCTGAGAAGTCCTGCACACACAGAAACGCAGCTCAGTACTCGGCCCGCATGTCTCCTTCCTTAACACAACAATGGACTGACGGGTCTCTAAAGAAAGTTGTTTCTTTCTGGCCATTTTGAGTTTTTCAACTGTGCATCACAATTGAGCAAGAGTGTCCTAACAACCAATTAGCCCAATAACATCCTTAACTTGGATTGGTGGCCGTACCAGGAGATTTAGACAGAGGACTGAGAATTGCTGATAATAGGACTATAAGCAAAATAAGCCTCTATACAAAAATAGGCTTTAATACAATATTCTTTAAAAATCATCTGATACACATACATTAATTGTAAAATGGACAATATTGTTTGTGAATTGCATGAAATTAAATTCTAAAGTGATCCTAAACTTTTGAGCAGTAGTGTATATATATATATATATATATATATATATATAACGACTACACAGTAAGAGATTAATTGGAGTCAACAAATGCCATTAGAAATGAAGTTCTACATATGGAGTGGTTACTCTGCATTGAGACAGACATGACATTGTTCTTTACGTGACAAATGTGTACTGGTGGCCTGGAGACCAGAACATAAATGCATGCGTGCGACAGGCAGAACAGGCTAACCAATGGAAGTGATGATGGACAGTCCCCTCTGAAGCTGTTCTCTGCTGACGATGTGATTGGGGTGCTTCCTGCATTTTCCCTCTGAAATGAAGAGAACAGTAAAGCTTTTCATTACAGGCTGACACAGCTTAACAAAGCAATGTTGTATTGGTGCAAATTTCAAACTCTGTGCACTTACATCTAAATGACTGCAGACGGATATCAGGAACTTGTATGTGGTGTCCCGGGATAAGAACGATACAAACACATGCTGAAAAATGAAATTAAAAATTAGATGTATGTAAAATGCAAATAATTAAACATATCATGCATACATACTCTGTCATCGTGTATGCCATAACAAAAACTAGTAGGTCCAAAATGAAGAACTACTGGGAAAAAATGTATTTAACTTTAAAGCATATTAATGTAAGAAGCTTTAAATACACGTAATTCAGGGCAATTCCTATTGGACCATTCTTCACATATGCAGGGCAGCTGGAAATTTCAAATGGTCTACCAAAAAAACATGACAGGCTTTTGATACAGCACAGTACACTTACCCTCTCATTCGTTGTAGTGATAACAAGCGCATTTGGCACCAAAAGAGCAGTTTTTGTCTTCTTTATAAGAGTGACAGAGAGAACCGGGATAATAATCTGTGGCAGAAAAACACTGAAACGTTACTTCTTCGTCCCATTGGTTCCAATCTTATCAAATGGAATGGAGGTGTACGAACTTAAGATTTATACCTTGGTATCTCTGCCAAACACTTTGGAATGGAAACAAATCCAGTTATCAGAGACAAAGAGTCTTCCCTGATAAAGCATGTCTTTCTGTAGAGCACAGGTGTAACCTGAGGACAGACAGAAGCTGTTAGATAAGATAGAGCCCAGAAGAGAAACTCTTTTGACCCCAGGTATCAGTTCACTGATATGATTCAACTGAAATATAATCCTTTTAGAAACTTTGTTTAACTTACGAGATAAAGACTCTGAATAAGGTAGTTAAACATCCACAAGAGATAAACCAGCAATATATAGAATTAATAACATGCTGACTTACTTTGTCTGAGTATTTCATCTTTGTTTATTTCTTTGAAGAGCTTATGGTACTGGGCATTGGCTTTGGAAAACTAGAAAATAAAGGACAATGTTAAGCTTCCATATGCAGCTTTTCAAAGAAACAGTAAATGTACACTCCCTTTCTCCAAAAGTTGGCATAATGTTTTGTAAAAAGCCAGAACAACAAAGATCTGTGATGTCAGTTGCCAATCTTTGATTTCCAATGTTTTTATTGACCAACTTAACTGTATTTTGTGCATACAACCAAATGTGTCTATGAAGTCACACTGTTGTAGCTCGTGCAGAATGAGACCGGGCATTGTTGTACTGAAATAATAATCAAGATGTTGCCCGAATGGCCGCATATGTCTTTAAAATCCTCTGTGTCAAAGGTACCTTAACCCACATGCAAGTTGACCATTCAAAATGATGCCCCTCATATCATGACAGATACTGGCTTTCATATCTATCACTGATACAAGTTCCGTCTCTGGCATTAAAATATAGACTCAACTGAGCTCAGCACACAATTCCACTGTCTTTCCAACCATCCAAGATAAGCTTTGGCCCAAAGAACTCAGCAGCATAGAACTGCATAGAACTGATGAATGCCTTTCTTCTTGTGTAATAGTTTCATTTTACATTTACAAGTTGCATTTCTTGATGCAGCCGCAGACTGAGTTAAGCTAAAAGTGTTCTGAAGTACTCCCAAGACGCAGTAGCATGACGTCTGAGGGATCTAAGGTCAAGCACATTCAACAGCAGTTCCCAGTATTTCCATACACAGTCTGGGATTCCTCTGGAATTCGTGAATCTTTTTGTAAGGTAGATGTGAAAGAGCAAAATTCTTTGCAACCCTGGATTAATAAATGTTTGACTGGTTGGCAATTCTTTCACAAAGTTTGGCACAAAGTGGTAAGCCGTGATCCATTTCAGCATGTGAAGATTAAGCATTTCGTAGATGATGCTTTTATATCCCCTCAGCTGTTACCAACCACACACTCTTGTGTTTACTGCATTTTACAAATTGGCACAGCTTTAAATTAAACTGTCCATAAGTGAACATGTTAACTTGTTTTCACTTTGAAAACAAACAAAACATATGTTCATACCTGGCTGTACCTCGCCGACTTCCTCTCCAACTTCGACTCACAGTCTGTTGGGCTTTGTGAGAGCGAGGCCTGGTCGACTGGTTTAAACCTTCAAAAATCGAGGAAATTAAAAGGTGAACCAGAGCCTTTAAATTTGTACATTTCACATGACCATCAAAAATCTGACATCCCTGGACCCTACTATACTCTCTTTAATAACTGCATGTGGGCTGGGAAGTTGCTAATTTCTCTGTATCAGGAAGAAAATCAGGACCTTTTTACCCTAAAGTTTTCAAGATCAAGTACGAGATCAAATCTATTAATATTTAATATGTCTAGGGTTGTGTGAGACATATTAGGGTGGCAGGGGTTGAGACTGAAGCTAATCTTAGCATCATTGGGTGAAGGCAGTTTTTGACTCCACTGAAGTTTGCTGAGTGTGTGTTTTGTCAGACACCTTAGCTGGTTTAGGTCTGTTCTCCTCATACTCTCTTCATACTCCTCATACTCTGTTTATACTCCTCATACTCTGTTTATACTACTCATACTCTGTTCATACTCCTCATACTCCTCATACTCTGTTCATACTCCTCATACTCTGTTCATACTCCACATACTCTGTTCATACTCCACATACTCTGTTCATACTCCTCATACTCTGTTCATACTCCTCATACTCTGTTCATACTCCTCATACTCTGTTCATACTCCTCATACTCTGTTCATACTCCTCATACTCTGTGCGGTGGTTTGTTGGGAGATGATGCAACAGGTTAGATGTCGAGCTATACCGGCGACCGCTTTCTTACAACGTCTGCAAACTGCCGTCTGCTGAGCAACGTCAGTCTTTTTAAATCCAAACCAGCTCCACGCTGTGAAGATGATCTTCACAAGTGAAGATGATCCTCGCCTAGGAGTTAAATCTAAGGCGAGGCTGGCGGTGTCTGAGTTTCTTCCCCTGGCGCAGTGTGTTCACTCATTTTCAGCTTTAGGTGTGCTGTTTAGGCAGCTACGCTAGACTTAGTCTATGCTAGCACATAGAGTGGGCACTCAATGTGCACTCGCAGCAGCCTGTACTAAAGCATGTGGAGTCAAGGCGTTCTGATTGTTGTGTTTTTTCCCCCCAGTCAGTAGTGTACTGGATAACTTCAGCAATTCATATATATATATACACACTGTATGTGTTCACTCATTATTTCTGTGTATATAAAAGTCTGCATAGAGTCTGAATTTGTAGTTGGAACTACTTGGATTGTAAGGAGCAGTAAAAGGAACCAACTTAGACTAAAATTTGGAAAAAACATCTCAGCTGCTTCATTTGAAAAACTGAAAACAAGCAGGAAAGAATAGAAGCTGTGGACACACAGCATGCTGCAATCATGTATATATTTAGTTGTTATGTTCTTTTGAATATACGTTTCCTAATGTTGAAAAAAGGCACGTAAATTAAACAAATGAAAGCGTGCTCACTGACTAAGTCCAGTGTGTTCATATATTTAGTGGCGCTATTTATTTCAACAATAAGAACGGACTTAAACGAACATCAAACCATGCATATCTTTTGTCAGCTGCAGTTTACATACCCAACCCTCTCAACCTGCATTTAAATGTCTATTCATCTGCACAGCAGAATCTTTTTGTGCGAGCAGGAGCAAACGAGCCAAACCCTCATTGCTTTCATTTGATCTGTGTTCAAGGCTGCACGTCGAGGCAAAGCAGACAGCATTAATGGCAGTTCACACTGTAAACATTAAAGAGACCCAATGACAGATCTCCCAAGCGCCTCACACAAAGGCCTGTGCAGTGTTACATAGAAACGTGTTTACACAGCAGCAAGGTTTGCTGACATGATGCTGACGTACGCTCAATGAGGTAACCATTCATCTTTACATTCAGCAACAGCCTTGTTCATATCACTGGTGCACAGAGGGTCGGGCAAGATGACGTTATCCTAATCGTAATGATTGTCACAATGAGTACAGCTGATAGTAAAGACATAACTGCATGGTAGCAAGCAGTGGACTGGATGTCACCCCATTAAAACTTCAAGTTATTTTAAAGAACAGAATTCATGTTTCTATTATAAATGGTTATCTGATGTCTGTAAGATATTGTCGCTGTCCAATGAAAAACAATGGTTGTCTACATTGTGTGAACATTTCATGATGAATGGATCAATAAAAATGCTCCAAAATAGCTTGGAAAAAATTCTGGTTCCATTTGACTAAAAATATGTTTTTGAAATTTTGGAGATGCTTGTTTTTCATTGGTCACCGAAAATATGTGACTTTGGTGAGCTCGTGAATAATTTAACGAACTCTGCTCAGATTTTCTGGTTCACAGTGAGGAAAATAAAACAAACCTCCATGTAAACAAGCTAGGTCCTCATATTAATCAGTTAGCTATAACATTGCTAACACAGCTGACGCAGTTGCTCCCCTCTTTAGTCTCTTTTTTTAGAAGCTGAATTAAAGACAACAACTCTGAATTAAAGTTATTCAGGATCTTGTGGAGGATATAGGAGCTGAAGTTAGCTTCCTACATGGTTCCGCAGTTACAGTCTGGTGCTGTACAAGCTGTGTTGGAACATCTGATTAAGAAGTTGGTAAACAGGAAGCCAACTTAAGCCTGGTGTAAAGAATAACATCGACCAAGCCTGATGGTAGTGGGAAATATATGAAATTTTTTTTAACCCATATCCCCTTTACAGCCTGGAAGAGATTTCTCCACATTGTCTACCATTTTCTTTGCTGTTGCTCCGTTGTTGTATGTAAATTTTGGGGGTGTGGATATTAATGAGATATAAATGAGCCCATTTTACTAACCCCTTTTGCAAATTCGGGATTTGTATTTGCAGGAGGAACAACAGTGTTTGAGGCTCACTGTAATTCAGTTCTAGGCGCTGAACCTGCCATATTCAACTACGCCAAGGTGAAAAACCAGTTTTCCACTGTAAAGCACTTTTAATCATTTACTTTCTGTTTGTTGATTCTTTCCCTTAGTAAAAATAGTTCTTTCTTTTATATCGCTGGAGTCCAAAGATAAACATGCATCTCCAAAACACTAAATTTACAGGGGGGGACAGAATGTTCTTTACTTTCAATTGAAGTCAATGATGATGAGTCTTTTGAGAGCAAGTTTGGAGCGTTTCTATTGTTCCATCTCAATTCAATATAAAATTTTCATACAGTGTGCAGTTTGTGGGGTTTGAACAATGTAGAAAAGTACAAATCGACCTGACAGCTGAAATCTTCAAGAATGGAGATACTTAGTTTTCTTTGGCCAGCAACGATAAGTTGGCCGAAAAAAGAGAAATGACTAATACATTCTTTCATAAGCACAACTGTTTTGCTGATGTGTTATGTTTACTTTGACAAAGTAAAACCTCAGAAAAGCTCATTATTGTGACACATCATGAATAATATCGTCTTGGTCCAAAGAAAAAAACATATCTTCATTTTTGGCGAGTTTCATATTTCTCTATCATTTGAACACGACAGCTATGCTTTAAATCCTGTGAAGGTTTCATGATAGAAACCTCCAAAATAGCCTGGAGAACATTCTGGTTCCACTGACTTGCATTAAACGTAAAGACTTTTTGTCCTTTGCTGTAAAGTTTCATGTCGGAGGCGCTTGTTTTTCCTTGTACAACATCTTTAGGTGCAGCATTTGTGCAATGTTTTGAACTAAACTCTATTTTATACTCTACTAAATCATAAATCTACATTTTTATATAGTCCACTTACTTTACTACAGCGCAGTCTGTCTACTTGTGTACAAAAAGTGACACTCACCTCATGAGGGACGGTTTTTTCCTGCTCTCGGAGAGGTCAGACTCGGTGTCCACGGACAACTGGGACTCGAACCCTGACTTCCCACCTCTTCTCTGCCTCTCATCTCCGTTCTCCGCCTCAGGACTGTGGACGTGCGGCAGGTCCGCAACAGCAAACCTACGAACGTGACAATAATGATGAAGCGCTCGGAAAAAGAAATCAGACACCACGGTGACGTTTCCTGCCAGACTCAGCAGGTGAGGTTGTGCTGTTATATCCACGGAGGCACAAACCCAGCTTTTCTTCAGTGGAACTCGTATTCGGTAAAGTCCTACGTGGCCAGTCCATTACGGCTTAGCGGCTCATTTGTTAACGAAAACAGATGCAAACACGAGCCGAGAGGGTCGAGCAGACGAACTTTTGCAAGTGAACTAAAGTGACACCCCGAGTGACCAAGCTGGGGGGACAAGATGTTCAGGGTTTATGTTTGTTCAGAAAATTACGTTAAGCAGCTATAAGGAAGGACACTGTTAGTCAGTCTACATATAAGGATCCTGACGACCTTTAAAGGTTCCACTCCATAAAAGGCTGTAACGTCAGTGCACTGGGAAAATAACATAACAGTCTCTCTTTGAGGGGCTTTAAAGAAAGACTAAGGAAGAAAGAGTGCGAGCTAGCTATTTTACAAGACACCCTGTGCTACAAACATTAAAAACTGGTTACCGTAAAACTCAGACTCGCTATCAGTTTGCTGGAAAAGCTCGACTGCTTGCTTTCTGTTAGCTTCTTATTCGAATTCTCAGTTCCACCTTAAATTGTACAGCTGTTACATTCAGGCGCCTACATTTAATAATGGGTCCATGTAACTTCTGTACCGTTTAAGGTGGAACTAAGAATTCCAATAAGAATTCCTAATAACTTCAACCACGTCTTACTTCAGCGTTACACTCAATAACGGGACCAACATGTAACTTCTGTAGTGTTTAAGGTGGAACGAAGAATTCGAATAAGAAGCTAACTTCAACCACGACTTCCTTCACCTTTACACTCAATAACGGGACCAACATGTCACTTCTGTACTGTTTAAAGTGGAACAGATAATTGGACTAAGAAACAGACTGCAGCCACATCTTGCTTCAGTTTTACACTTAATAACGGGTCATTTAAGGTGGAACGGCGAATTCAACAAATAAGCTAACTTCAGCCACTTCATGTTTACACTCAATAACGGGTCCAATATGTAACTGCGGCACCATTTAAGGTGGAAGGGATCATTCGAAAAAGAAGTCAACTTCAGACACGTCTTTCTTCAGGTTTACACTCAATAACGGCTCCACTGTACGACGAGATACGAACTTTAAAACGGTTTCAGTGACAACAATGAACTCCGCTAAAGTTGAGTTAGCCTAGCCTGCTAGTACGGCCTCTCGGCTGATGGCCGTTACGTTAAAGGTCGGATCAAAACATGCGAGGAAACTTACTTATTTTGGATTCGCGCATCTTTCTTCTCTGTCCTGATGGATTTCACTACTTCTGGGGACGATAGCTGACTCTGGGCTCTTTCTGTCTGGTCGATCATCAGCACCATTTTCGCAAGGGACTGCAAAAGCACTCGCCTCCCCCGCAGAGCCCAGGCTCCTCCGAGAAGTTTAGGCGAATTCCGACGGATTCCTCCAAGGGGTTAAGTTTGGGAAGGACGTCCTATCCGGAAAATGTAACAGAATGGAAAAGAAAGTGCGAAAAACGGGGAAATGTCGCCCTCTTCTTTCACCATGGGGAAAATTCCTCAATATCTAGTAGCGTCTCGCTGGATAAAGGCCCGTTCGACAGACTAAAAGGGGCTCGGCTCCAATACACGCCCATGTGCACTACATAGAACCCTTAAATTCAAGGCATCCACATGTAGCTATGCTGAGTCCCTGCTGCCAGCGGCTAAGCGCTCTTCATTCATAAGTACTAACTAAAGGTTCAACATAGAACCAATATATGCATATCTAAGTAGGGGGCGTGTCTGTTATAGCCCCTCCTCCATGCTGTGGGTGTTAGCTGATTTCTAGGGTGTTGTTTAATGAGCCGTCGTTGATTTAGCACTATTAGCAGCCCACTAAATATACACCTATTAGCAGAACTGCCTAGTATGTGGTTCCTCATGCTTTTCAGATTAATGTTTTCACACTGGCCAACATAAATATTTGCAAATTGAGACGAAACCATGTTTACCATTGTGTTACATAATCTTTTCTTTTAATACACTTTTTAATAATACAGAATGCTGCAGTTTTGCCATTCAATTTTTTTGTGAGGCAGTCTGTGTTCATGGTTGTCGGATTCTCCTCTTCATGATGTGCCCTACACCTTTTTTAATAGGAGGCAGATCTGGACTGTAGGCAGGCCAGTTATGCAAAACACTCTGTGTCTATAAAGTCACACTGTTGTTCAACATCCAGAATGAGGCCTAGCATTCTCTTACTTAAAAAATCTCTTCCCGGGAAGAAATGCTGCCTTGATGGCAGCATGTGTTTTTTTTCTAAAATCCTAATACCATGACAGATTTTGCATCTTTCACAAAAGTCTGGATGCTTTCTCAAAAACAAGTTGAAACATAGGCTTATATGATCTCCACCAGCCTTCCGACCATCTGAGATGAGCTTGGGCTCTGAGAACATCTCTGCCTAGAACTGACGAATGACGAATTTCATTGTGAAATAGAGTTTCAAGTTACATTTCTTGATGCAGCAATGAACCGTGTTAAGTTACTCCAGAGACCATGAAGCTATATTTAACACAGTAGCATGACGGTTTCTCAGAAATTACATCTGAGGGCCAGAAGGTCACACAGCGGCGTCTGGCCTTTCCCTACATAGACTGAGATTTTACTGGAATTCCTAAATCTTTTCACAGTATTTGGGGTCGGTTTTAGTTTAAGATACATACTATAGTGCAACAAAGTAAATGGCTGTTTCTTATGGAAATGTAAGTTAGCCTATAAGTGCAAACATAATTAAGCACTTCTGATGACCTTGAATAGACTCGCCCTAAAAATTCACACATCTCTGTTCATTAACAGAACAATAAGAAAGGATAGCAGACAATTAACACAGCTCAGGCAATTCACATCCTTTCCTGTCTCTGCCAGCGTCTGCTAGCCTAACTGCATCTACACATTATTAAGCTTTCCTTACTTCAGCCTACACAACAGAAGCTATATAGCTTCAACTTGATTGTCTAAAATCATTCTTATAATTATCTTCCATTAGAAACATTTTATACTAGTTCTAGTCTAACTTTGACTGGTTTCTCAATGTAGGAGCCCCAATCAACATTCTACTTGGGGGCCCCCCTACATCCCACCCACCCCAATACAATTCTTTTGCATGCAAGAATGGAATAGGAATCCATGCATAATTGTGTTTGTTTAAAACAATGCTTGAACTCACTAACACACATTCAAGTAGTACATGCATGAGTCAAAATCAGCTTAGGAAGCAGCTCTGGCCTATCTACAAGGTTAAACTGGAGCTACGTTACAATGAAAACATTCTGTTTTTTGCCTTTTCACAAACTTTGGAGAGAAAGTTATTTAATTTGTATATCTGAATATAAACCATTCCCTGCTCAGAATCTTTAAACTCACTGTTTACTATTTAGAAAACAGATGTGCGACTGATAAATCCATTAAAACAATGAATAGACAAATCAGGGACGTTGGATGCTTTAAGAGAATGCTAATGTGATGCTTCTTTTATTAAGTGGAGGGCATTAGCATTCCATGTGAGGCGTGCAGCCGTGGTTTAAATCTGCGTTAATGAACTTGCAAATGGCTTTGAAAATCCCAGACTCGTGACTCCACACGTCCATCTTTGCCTGAGAATTTGCCTGGGCGTCTTCCCTCGGGAAGTCTACACAATACAGGCACGTAACAACCCAAGAACAAAGCCGCATACCGCTGCTGTTGTGATCTTATGACTTCACTTTTTACTGTTTTATCTCAGGGAGTAAAGCCAGCTTCTCTTTATATCATATAAACATGATATAATTTATAAACCAATACAAATGGTCCAGAATGAGTTCTCTTATGTACAAAATATACTAATCACAATTATGAAATGAAGTTTGTTTTCAACAACTGTGTTACAGACACATGTCTGATATGATCCCAGAAAAATGTTATTACTATACGACTTCAGGTTTCAACTAATTTGTACAGAACTGTAAAAAAAGTTTTTGATGCGTACAGAAATATGAGCTGTAGTTTGCTATGACTGAGAAAGCTGCAGAACATTTCAGAATAATGTTACAATAACATCGACAATCAGAATGTGACATATTTTTAGAGCTGATCAAATTCTGAGGTAGATAATGCATCAATAAATTACAGTTATTAGATGATAACAATATGTTACTTATCACTTATTAACAAAGAAATATGAAATAAACCTTCTTGAGATGTCACCTGGGGTCAAGCTTATAGCCTTCATAGCCCCATTGCTGTAAATTCCAGGGGTTGATTTTCTTAAACCTTGATTGACTTTATAAAAGTACAGAAGTCACCTTTGTGCCGAATTTAATGAGAGCATTGTCAAAAAGTTCAAAAACAACATTTCTCAATACGAGATGCCGAGGAATTTTTCTACTGTATATATATATATATATAATCTGAGGCGTCCAGGAGAAATCTGGAACTAAACTTCTACTATCTACTTACCTATTTCTTTCAAAATAAGATATTTATGCTACTTTGTATTGCCTTTATGATTATGATGGTCTGTTGTAATGATATCTGGTGATCGTACTGGTGAAAAAAACATTTATTGCCCAAATAAGGGCTTTTAATCAATGAGCTTAAGTGCCTAAGGTCATGCTGTGGGCACAGTACTGTATTCACAACATGACCTGATGTACTGCCAGCTAGTATCCAGCAGAGGATGCTAGAGATTAAGCTCTGGCTCTTCATGAGCAGCAGAACTCTCAGAGCTAAACGGGGCCTTCATGTACAATATATTTACAGAGCACATTTTAAAAGCCTGAAAGCTGTTTGACGTACTGTCCAAATGGACTTGTTTAAAGTGATGAAAGAGTAAACACAGTAACACTTGTGTGTGAATTGGGTGTAAACCGGATGCAAAGAGTCACACCTAGAAGAATTGGTCATACAGACAAAGTGGATGGAAGTGAATGGCTTAGAAGCTTAAACCTGAACCTTAACCAGGGTTTATCTGCTTAACCGTTTCCAGCTGAACACTTGTACGCCGGTCTGGGTCTTGTGTCTGAACATGCGAACATCCGAGGAATGTTTGCAGAGCCCCCTTGCAACGTTAGCATTTCAATCCTAATTACTGTTTCATCTCACACAGCCTCTGGCGGAGGTGTCGCTGTTGCCAGCGCACATTGTGAAACGGGCCTGTGAAAGTGTGAAAGAGAAGGAAAGTAAAGGGAGAAGAAAAGTCCTGTCAGAGTTCATTATGTATCCAGGGAACAATGCTGAAAGTGGCAATGCAAGCTGCACTGCGCCGAGCTGCCATTAATCATGGCTGACAAGGAACCAGGGTTAAAGGTGGGAGAGCTGCCAGTGCCTCTGATAGTGATTATAGTGTAGAGAGAGAGAGAGAGAGAGAGAGAGAGAGAGAGCAGAATGGAAACACTCCTAGCAACTCAAAAGTCTTTGGTACAGCATACAGGCTACAGGCTGACGTTTCCATAATATGGCCGTGTCCCAAACTTAGAACTGCACACCAAAAATCATCACAAGCCCAGACGGATGGCAGAAACGGCTGCCGTTCTGATCCATCGACTTCGAATGGAGACTTTAAAAGCACAGGTGACACTCATAATCCTCGATTTCCACACAGTAAATAAATAAACAACATAAATAAGCTCTGTTCCAACTTCTGTGGCTCTACAACAAAAAACACAGCAAATAAGCTCTTGCATCTGCAAATAAACAGAAGGACCTTCTAATGTTTGTTTCCTAATGAGATGTGTGAAGAACCTGTTTTAAAACTTGGACCCATTAACTTTGTTAAAGTGTTTAGAACTTTAGGAACTGAGGGCCCTTTGTTCGTCCACAACCTCTGTTTATACCAACTCCTCTTTATACAGCACGCTTTTTCCCTTTTTCTGCAAAGAACCTTTCACTGGATGCCTACAGTATAAACTCACCAAAGCTCTTGTGCTCACAAAACAGCGTGCCGAAAACTGGTTCTCTTGAGCGATGCCATAAAGAAACACCACAGAAGCACCATCTGATGGATGGTTCTTTAAAAAGCCATGTTTGTAAATAAGAGATGCAAGCGTGAAGAACCTTTTTAAACTTTAAGAACCTTACCATAACTTAAATGTCTTATATCCATTAAATGTTTTTCCTCAGAACCCTAAATTAGGAGCCTTCATTTTTTAGGAGTGTTCCTCAGAACCTTTGAGTGGACGCTTCTTCAAAGAACCCTTCTTGCTGAATGAGGTGTATAAGCGTCAGGAACCTTCACTTAATGTTAAGGTTCTACACCCATTTTTCCTAAAACCCTATGCACAAATCTAGAACCGTTTTCTCAGGCCTACTTTGCAAAGAGCCTGAACCATTTTTGTAAATAAATGTGCAAGAACATGTGAAGAACACTCACACCAAGTCTTATTTTCTCATACGCCAACATTTAGGCTTAAGACAATTTTTGAACCTTTACATAAGAACGTTCTATAGCACCAAGGGTGTTCTTTGTAGAACAGAGAACCTTTCATTGGTTGCCTACAATATGAAACTACCAAAGCACTTGTACTTTCAATTCAGTGTGCCAAAAATGGTTCTCATGGATTTCATGGATGGTTCTTTAAAGAACCTTTAATATTTGTCAATGAGAGGTGCAAGTGTGCAGGACCTTTTAAAGCTTTAGGAACCTTCACATAATGTTCTATATGCAAGTCCAGAACCATTTAGGAACCTCCTTTTTTTTTAGAAGTGTCCTTCAGACCTAAACGAGCGAAGAAACTTTAAGTGGACGTAACTTTCACTTAGTGTTAGGGTTCTATACCTATTTTTCCTAAAACCCTACACACAAATCTAGAACCATTTTGCAACCACACTTTGGTTTGCAAAGACCAGATGCTTCCTTGTAAACAAATGTGCGAGTGTTAAGAACTCACATAACTCAAAAGGTTCTAAAGCAAGTTGTTGTTTTTTTCTAAGAACCCTACATGCAGGCCTAAAACCATTTGGGAACCTTCATGTAAAAAATCTTTACCATACACTCGTTTCCCTGTGAAGAACATTTCAGAGGTTGCTTCTTTAGGCTCTGAAGGTTTCTTCTTTAAGGCTTCAGGGATATTTATATAATACAAACGTTCCACACCACTTTAAAGTGCTTGGTAGAACCGAACCAGCAAGGAACCTTTATTTTGTGTGTAGTGTGTATCGCTACTTCTGACATCACAAAAGATGAACAAAAGGCCGAACAAGCTAGTATTGGATTTTCACTTCTTAAGTCATGGTGGATTCAGTGGATTCAGTCTGGTTCTATGGGGTGCGGTCTGTTGGGGTGTCCTGGGTGTAATCTAGCTCGGCGAGTGATGAAGTGCTCGGGCTTACCTATGACACTCTGAGCACCTGAGAGCTCCATATTCTCAGAGTCTATCTCTATTTGTCTGTGACCAGACACTCCCTCCATACTTCAGCTTCGGCATTCGCCTCCTCTGAGGAAAACAGAAAGCAGACAGAGAAAGACAGAGAGAGAGAGAGAGGGAGGGAGAGAGAGAGAGAGAGAAAAGAAAGAGAGAGAGAGAGAGAGAGAGCATAATGGACCCGTGACTGGAGGAGATTGAGGCGCTGTTAAGTGCTCGGCTTGAAAGCATGTCTGGCCTCATTAGCTGTCAGTTGTAACAATACTGAACTGGCAGCGAAGACAGGTTGGAGTCTTGTGGCCATAAATCACGGGCCGACAGCCCTCTGACAGGCTGGGAACTAGCGCACATGCATGCGGGTGCCTTTTCCGTTCTCTCTCGCTCAGCATATCTGAAGCGAGAGCAAACACGCACACACACACACACACACACACACGTGTGCGCACACACTCCTGCCCCAAAAGAAGTCATCAAAGAGCCAGCAGTTCCCTTCAGCTGGAGTCTGGGCTCCTTTTTAGAATACAGGCCGCTCCGTTCACAGCGAGGCCTGGAGTGAAGGACTCGAAGGACTCCATGTATTTTTTAGGCCTAATGGTTCAAGGATGAGGGTACATTAAGGTGAAAGTAAGGCTTGTTGTGTATACAGTGTATGAGGGGATGGGAGGGACTCAACATGTCATCGCTGTATAATCCCTGTATTTTCCAAAATGGCAATAAGAGAAAGATAAACCTTCATTTTAACTCATTTCAGACCATTTCTATCAGTCTGTTCATGAGGAACTGAATCAGGTTTAACTTTGTTCATTTTTTTAAGAGACTGAGGTCCGTCTTAATGAATCTTTAGCTATGCAGTGTTCAGGGGGGCTTTGGTTACGAGGGTTTTTGGATGTGAAAGCAGATTGGTTTGTGGTTACGTCAGTTCCACAGAGACTTAAAGCAGTGAATTATAAAGAAACGTATTGACTCAGATGTTATTACAGTGCTAATGACAGTAACTAGGAGTTGTAATGTCTACAGCATGAAAAGAGCCCTTTAATTTACTATGCAAAACAAGTTTTATTACGTATGTGCCATAAATCTTTGTAATTTTGTATTTTTCTACATGATTTGAACATGACAACTGCTGCTTGTATGAACATTTCATGATAAATGTACCAATAGACTGCTCCAAAAGCACTTCATTATATATATATATATATATATATATATATATATATATATATATATATATATATATATATATATATATATAATATGTATATAATATGTATAAACTATCATATTTTTCTTTTCACACTGTATCACTCAGACTTTGATGATGTATTTTGAGAAATGTTTGAAATTCCTCTTTAATGTTTAAGGTCAAGCCCCCATGATTATTGTTTATTTATTTTTTCTAAGTACTCCGATAACTTATATTGCAATATGTTGGGATTAATGACTAATTAATTTTCAAATGTTTCAATGTCATGCCACAAAAGGAAAACCTGTCTAATGTGTCTCTGACCTTTTGATTTAAATGCTAATAATAATTTACGATTTCTTTCGTGAGCGCCCCTATCTTTATTTTGACCAGCTGCCCCCGTCACCTCTAGTGGACTGAAAAAGTGATTGATGTTATTATTCTTGTGTCAACATCTTTTGTCTGAATGTGCAGTTTATACAGTGTGGCACGGTGGTGCAGTGGATAGAGGCCTGGGTTTAATTCCTCTGGCCAGGTAACCAGGGACCATTCTGGGGGGGAGTGTGCATGTTTTCTCTGTGTCTGCATCAACATGGAAGACTGTGGGAGGGTCAGATTGGCCCTAGGTGTCAGTGTAAATGTGTGTATCTGCTGTGTGATTGGCTGGTGGCCTGTCATGGATGGTTCTTTTAAGAACCTTTAATATTTGTCAATGAGAGGTGCAAGTGTGCACCTTTTAAAGATTTAGGAACCTTCACATAATGTTCTATGTGCAAGTCCAGAACCATTTAGAGGCCTTGATTTTTTTTTAGAAGTGTCCTTCAGACCTAAACAAGCGAAGAACCTTTGAGTGGACATACCATTCACTTAATGTTGGGGTTGCTTAAATCCCTATACATATATCTAGAACCATTTTGCAACCACTACCCTTGTTTGCAAAGACCAAATGCTTCTTTGTAAACTCCCATAATGAGAAAGGTTCTAAACCAAGTTGTTATTTTTTTTCCTTAGAACCCTACATGCAAGCCTACAACCATTTGGGAACCTCTTTACACAATACCAGTTTTACTGTGAAGAACATTTCAGTGGTTGCTTCTTTAGGCTTTAAAGGTTTTTTTCTAAAGATTTCTACTTTAAGCTTCAGGAATATTTATATAATACAAACGTTCTACACCACTTTAAGATGCTTGGTAGAACCAAACCAGCAAGGAACCTTTATTTTGTGTGTAGTGTGTATCGCTACTTCTGACATCACAAAAGATTAACAAAAGGCTGAACGAGCTTGTCCAAGGTGTTTCCTGAGTTTAGCCACTGAGCGCTGAGATAGGCTCCAGCCCCCCCTTGTGACCTGGAGGGATAAGCTATTTGGAAAATGAAGTGAGTGAATGAATTTGCATAGTAAAATATCAGTACTTGGCATTTGTATATCATTAAAATATTGTCATCTTGTAAATCTTGTAGCTGTGATGGTGAATACAAATTCAATCTTATCTTTAATGTACATGAATGTAATGTACAATGTATCAGATTTTATTCCAGCTAAGTTTGGACCATTTCTATTATCCATGACTTCATCCTGAAATGTTTACACAGTATGAATGTGTATAAAGTGCTTCCCAAATGTGTGATGATAAGCTAATAGGCAAATAAAACCTTCACAATGTGGCTTTAAGGCGTGAAATTTCTTAATTAAAAACATTGGAGGACTAAACAGGTCTATAAGCGACTGCATGACCGGCTGAGCGCTTTGGCTAAATGGCTGTATCTGCATGTGAGGCTAAGCCTACATTCAGTGTGTGCGCACACATACACTGTCTCGCTGGGAGCACTTGGGGCTTTCATGTCATGTCAGTCTGCCTATGTCCATTAGGTTGACAGGCAGTAGTGCAGTGTGACTGGTGAAGAGAGTGGATGTGGGTGGGTGGGTGTGCTGGGGGGGGCAGTGTTTTTGGGAGGGAGGTTAAGGGGGAGAAAGAGCAGGGCCTCAGGGTCATTAATCATGGCCTCTGACATGTGCAGGCAGGGGCCGCGGCCCCCCTGTGCATACAGCTGGGCTCCACTGCTGGCACGGGAGATGGATATCCCACGAGCTTCTGTTGCCCTCGCTTTCCTTCTTTTTAGCTCATTCTTTTAATGACCATTCCTGCTTTCATTCAATCGTCCATCCATCTCCATCAGCTGTCTGTCCAATCTATGACACCGTCCATCTACTCCTCCATCCATCCGCCCATCTATCCATCTGCTGATCACCTCAAATCACGTTTTGTTTTTAATTTTGTCCTCCTTCTTCTTCTTCTTCTTCTTCTTCTTCCATGAAAGATCTTTCTAGTGAACGGTGCCTTAAAAGAAGTGTTTTTTTAAAATGAAAGGTGTGAAGAACATTTGAAATGATGGAAAGGCTCTATATAAATCAAAAGGTCAGGAACGGTTAGGGTTACGGTTATTTTCACTTACCAAAAAAACTAGGCCTTATAAAGTATCTATAGTTTTCTCATCTCTGGGATTCTTCAGGAAAACTGCACAACCACTGCCATTCTCAGCCTCTCTCTCTCTCTCTCTCTCTCTTTCCCCTGCCATTTATCTTTCTTTTATTTCCTCGCCTGCCTTCCACATGTAACTTCTTCCAGATGAGCTCTGCCCGGTTCCCTCTTCATTTCCAGATTTACGGGCGCTGGGGATCGGTTTTGAGCTGGAAGCTGCGGAGAGTTCTTTGTGTTCCGAGCAAGTTCTGGAGAGTCGGGACGAGAAATAAAAAATAGGCTGCGAGTCCTGGGAGTATTTGAAAAAGCCTATCTCAGAGTAGCAGGTCCTCAGTTGTCATGTGAAATACGGCTCCTGCTCTTCTCCACAGAAGCTAATAAATCTTCTTGTTTGGTGTCCCTACATAGCTATGGAGATTTTTGGTTTCCTGTCAGAAGAAGAAAGGCCTTTATTTCTATCCAGAAGACCATAATCCAACTTTCATCAGCATGTGGAGCCAGCAAAAACGACTCCTTCCTCTGAGGGGGAAGGACTTGATATCTGACGCACAGCCGTGTGGTTGTTCTGAGGCGTCCTACTCTTCGGAACAGAACTGACTCATCACTTAGCGGCGGTAATTATCACTCTATATCATTCCTTGTGGAGCGGGTTAACAAGAAAGAATGCAGGGGTTTCAGAGAAGAGGCTTTGAACTCAAGCTGTAACAAATGTGAGTGTAATTCCTGTTTCTTTCCCCGCTGCTCTCTTTTTCCCCCCTCCCTTGCTTCACGTTAAGTTCCCCACTGCAAGGTTTTCCACAGCCTGATTGAATCAGACACCTTCATTTGTACAGGGTATGGGGTCAAAAGGCTGGAGCAACCTGAGAGAAAGACGGAAAAGGAGGTGATGTAAGATTTCATGTGTGTGCCGAAGTAATTAACCCACTCCAGTGGGGCTGGTAGGAGATCAGCATTAGCTTGTATATCATTGCTGTCCAAAGAAAAACAAGTATCCCCAAAACAGTAACTCTATAGGAGAGACCAAAAACATTCTATACTTTCAATGTACGACAATGTGAAAAGCTTTCATCCCAAGTGAGCACTTCTGTTGGTCCATTCATCATGAAACTTTCACAGGACATCAATGGCAACTGCTGTGTCTAGGCCAGTAGGCCTGTCGCAACCATGGAATTTTAGCCCATGAGTAATAGACATATAAATCATAGCTCTTAACAATTTGTTTTTATTTATAGTATGCAACTATTAAAGCCTCAGGAACCCTACATCTGTGGTTTCCTTCTAATTGGGTTAATCTTGTTCCTATGGGGCCCAATATACATGAACAAAGTACGTCTTATGAATGTCTTCCCAAAGTCTAATAAATGTCTGCTGTATTTCACCACTGTCCGTGTAATGCCTGGTTCGCACTACATGACTGTTTGAGTGGTCAGGTTTTGTGTTGTTCACACTACAGGACTGGTTGAGCTGTAATTGTGAGTCTTTCAGTTGTTGTGGCTTTCACACTACATGACTGATCGTCAACACGGGGTCACGAATTACACGACTTTCACTCTGGAGAATCGCAGACACGTTATTGTCATGAGATCACACGAAAACTAAACGCATGTGAGAGCTAGTGATACCACGTAGAACATAAATTATTTCCAAAACGGATGTCAACAAACCAGCGATACAAGTTGTTACTGCGCTGATCTGCAAGAAAGAAGAAAAAGTGACTCTGGGCCAGCAGGGATTGGCTGTTCTGCAGAGAGAGTTGGAGGTAAATATTTAATATTTTATCAATGAAAACGTACGTGTCGCCTGCAGCCGCAGAGAGATTGCGTGAACGGTGACGCGGTTTTCTCTCTATGCGTCCCATTGGCTGTAGCTAGACGCTGCTGTTGACTCACAGTCGCCGACTGGCCTAGATTTTAAACATGCTAAATATTTGCCGAGCGTCTGCGATTAGTTGGCGAGCACTCGGCGACAGGTCGGTGAGTGTCTTTCAGCCATTCACACTACACGACTGAGGGAGTGCCAAGTGGTCGCCGATTTGCCTCTGAGCAAAGGTTTTTGTCAGCGACCTACAGAAAACAGTCGGCGACTAAAAAAACAGGCTACAATCGTGTAGTGTGATCTAGGCATAAACTGGGTGGTCCTAATCTTGGGTAGCACTTCTGTAAGCAATTCCTAACTAATCACAAGCCTAATTCAGAGTCAAATTAATTTAAACCCAGCATAACCAAAAGCTTGCAAGCAAGACCACCTGGCTGTAGTGGCCTTCCCCCGTTTATTTGTTTATCCATACGCCAACGTTGTTCGTTCATTCGTTCTTGTGTTGCTTCATCCATTTGTTTGGTTGTTCGTATGTCTGCACGTCTATTTCTCGCCTACTTTTTCTTTGTTATATGCATTTTTCTCAGCCTGACCTATCATAGTGTTCTGCTTGCGGTGATTTTTAAGATAAGGAGGGTCAAATGAAATAATCACTTCAAATAATAACCGGTCATGCTGTGAGGGGCCTATAGCATAGCAACCGTAACAGGCCGAGCTGTCGTGTATATTATTGGAATGGTATGTACGGGAACAGAAGCCGTTACAAAGCCTTTATCTGAAGTTTGACGATACTGCATCTGCATGCACAAGACTGTAGATGTTTATGGAAACGTTGATGGGAGTGGAAAAAAAAAGAAAAAGAGAGAAAAAGTGCATTGTTGGCAACTGTTCATATGCGAGCATTAAGTAGGACTTCTTCTGTGCATTGTGCCTTCTAACTAGTGCTTTATCTTATCATATGAACTGACAGAGCAATGAAACTCTGGGTTGTTCATAATGAGCTGCAATTCCTCCAAGGGCAAAATCACACACAATTCGATTTGCTCTCCCTCTCTCTCTCTCTCTCTCTCTCTCTCTGTCCGGCTCTGTTCTGTTCTGTTCTGTTATTTTACCGCAGTGTGCTCAGACCCCACCTTCCTGCTGTTCAAACCACAGCAGTGCCACACACACAGGGCCTGCCATAAATCAATGGACAGGATCGTGTCTGCCAGTCAGACTAAACAAGAGCATTTGTGCTGCTTTGCACTCAGTCATTAATCATCTTGACAGTTTGAAAAACACATTTCCCCTTTAATGACTGTATTTGGAGAATCACGTCTGCTTCCTCTCTTTGCATTTCTCCTGCCTCCCTTTTTTCTCTGAAAGGGGCTCTTTCCTTACCAAAGGGCTTTGGGGTGGTGGGGGGGAGGCAAGCCATGTTCTAATTAATCGCTGACAGCAAGGTAAATGTTATTGTATGTTATTATATGGTTAGTCACATGGTTTAAAATAAGCCCAATCTAGCTACATGCCCTGTAATTGTATTATATAAGGCTTCAGCTTTACTGCCAGCAGTGCCCGTGCATTAAAATAATAACCTTTGAAACCACGTAAACATCTAGTTGAAAGATGGTTGTGCTGATGAGAATGGGGTAAATGGCTAATGCAGTCCCTCGTCAGAGATGGGAGAGAGAAAAACCTCAGAACAACCTGGAAATCAACGCATACACACGTTTTTTTCTTGGTTCCCTGAAAAACACGGCCGTGCGTGCCGCAGACGGGCTGATTGGGAAACAGGACCTCCCTGGCGCTCGGAGGGAGCGGCTCTGCTTTAGGTCAGGCCGAGCCATGTTGGGCTCGGTTACACACGGAAAAGGGGCGCAGAAACCGAGTGGAATGTCAAGATGGAGACCGCCAGGCGCATGGAGGCGCGCTCACCCACGAGCGTGGCTACGCACTAGGCCAGGCCGCGCTCATCCGTCCCGCTGCCAAGGCACGTTTTCTCCAGCGAACGCCTCGCTCAGGATGCATGAGAGCTGACAAGTCAGCGGCAGATCAAAACCAGCTGGGGCCGCGCGTATTAGTGGTTCACCATAATTGCCGCGTGCCCTCTCCCGGACCGCTGGGCCCTGGTCCGCCTGCGCCGCTACATGCACCCGCCCAACAGACCCACAATCCCAGTGCATACCTTTTAGGTTTGGGTCTGCGCCCCCTAGCGGTTAAACCTGGGCTTATATTACTCTAGAATAGACTAGATTAAAGATTATACAAGCTAACTCTGAGCCTGCTGTATTCCGGCCTGACTAGCAGTTTTCTTTATGATACTCTTCTGTTTACATGTCTCTGGAAACATTTGTTCATCTTTTGAATGAATAAAAAACAACTTGTTTTTTTCCTTTGAGCTCAAGTCCAGCACAGCATCGATGCTACATTTATTACTCTTATAAGTTGCATGACCTCAGTCAACAGTGACAATGACTAATCCACTATGACTAATCGCGGATGACAACATGAATAAAACCACAGGAGAAGAAATTGCATTGCCTTTCAAAATCTGTGACAAAGCCAAACTCCATAGTTCAGCAGAGTGTGAGGTCTATCCCAACAAGACCTGGATTGCACTGCTAGCCTTCAGAAAACCGGAGATACATACCATGGAATCAGAAATTTGTATTTATGCATTCTTGCTAAGACACTAGTCCACGGCGGAGATCTGGAGAGTTTGCAAAAGTAAGAGTAACCTACTTCAAACTTGAAACATCAACAGGCTCCTCGCCTGCTGTCTTCTCTGAGGCATCCATGTTGTTGGTGTCATAATCACATGATAAGTGACCACCCAACATCAAGCTTACAGCGTCATCACCAAGCAGTAAAGTTTAGTCTAGCAGTAAACCAGTCTGTGTAGCCCTTACCCAAGACTGAGCAGACTGTTCAGTTTGATTATCCTTCAGAACCACTTACTAAATGCCTCATCTGACTGATTTACCAGTCTACTCAGACCCTGGAAGGAACTTCACTGATAGTAAAAGAAACTGCCTATTGTTCTCCTTTAGAGGTCACATAAACTTTCTGAAGAGATAACATTAGCCTGGGTTTGATCATTAATATGACATGACTGAGGAGAAAACAAACAACCTCAGTCACTGCATGGACCCTTTACCCACCTCGTCAAGCACATGACAGCTTGGGGAACTCTGCGGACGAACACACTGGGCCACACAGTCCGGGACTGGTCGCTTCAAATGCTCACAAAGATAATTTTGGCTTTGTTCAAACTTCTCAAGCTTCGTTTCACTCGCAGTGTAAGACCTTAATGAGCCGGTGCTATTTAATGCGGTATAATGCGAGAATTGGTATTTTTCACTACTGGGCTTTCCCTACAGCTGTGGAGTGTAATTCACTTTTACAGCTTTGAGCTCCTTACATGGAACAGTTTACATCCCTGAACGAGTATAATTCACATCTTGCTAACAGTGTTTGAGGCTCCTTATTATAGTGTCAGGGTAGCATTGAAATCATTGTGAGGCTGTTATATTAAGATACAATTGTTACATAATGTTGCTGTAGACAAGCATTGGTGGTGTTTCTGGTGTTTAGTGTGATATATATATATATATATATATATATATATATATATATATATATATATATATATATATATATATATATATATATATATAGTGGAATAGTTGTAGTCCATTACATCCCATCCCATCCTGGGCTAACTAGCTACCTAAGTTAATACTACCTAAGGTAATTTAAAATATTTCCACAATAATAATAATAATAATTATAATAATAGTAATAATCAGTCCTGTGGGAAGCTAAGTTTTAATGATGCAGATCATAGAGACAAATAAATGGGAAGACATGGAACAATGGAAGCTCTTCATTTGTTCTGAAATCTAAACTGCATTGGACTGCTTATACTATATAACCTTAATAAGCCTAAGAAGAACATCTAGCAAAATACATTTATTATATATTCTATATATCTTCTCACAATCTACATACATGAACAAATGCTTTGTGGAACATCAAAACAACATGAACAACGAAACACAAGAATATCCCAAAAGAAAACATAAACAAAGGGAAGAATGGAGGACAAAACAATGTCCAAACCAAACAAAGAAATCAAATGAACAGGACAAACAGTGGTTATGAACCACAAAAGGGAATCATGAAGAAAAGGCAAAAGGGCAGTACAGTGTTAAATGGGAGAACAAAAACAGATGTGTGGGCCAGGATTCAGCTTGGTCATGGTTTGTAAAAGCATTTAATATGAAAGTGCTTCATTGTCTGGCTGCCTGTCTTAAATTAGACCTATTACTTCCATATTGATTGTTTAATAACACAAACTACAATAACAAAAATAAGTATCCCAATTATCTCCTACAAAATGATGTGCTATTGAGGAACGTCAAGCCGTCAACATAATCATGCACTGTGGATATTACACGAGATGTTAGTGGGCGCAGGTCTAAAGCCACACCAAACCCTGAAGCTGCAGGCCTGAAACTCCAGCTGGCTCTCTAGGTGGGTGTGGGGCGGGAGGGAAACCTCGAAGCTGAGGGGAGAGAGAGAGAGAGAGAGTTGATTTTATATAATGAAACAAGAAATACAAAACAGGTCAATTTACTGTGGCACCCAAGCAGTCCACCACAAAGTAGTACAATAATAGACTGGCATGGTCTGAAAGGATTTGTTCCACCAAAAGGTTTCTCGGTGCATTTCAACAGGGAGCCTCGAGTGCGGTTGGCTGTAAGTGATATTTTCCGTATTTTGCCTCTCCTTGCGTCTGCGTGAGTGGGAGTAATGAGCTGTTTGATAGCTGCACCACGTCGTTAAAACACGGGCGACATCTGTAAGCATCTCATTCAAGCCACTTTAAAGGGAGACATGAGAGGGAGGTGAAGCCACACATCGTGTAGGGGAAGAACGTCTGGGCGTATCAAGACCCTGATACACATAAGAGAGAACGAGACGGGGATCCCGGTGCGCAGTGCAGCCCCAAGGCTTTGGAGACGCTGGGAAATGCTGGTTTGATCCCTGAAGACTGTGGCTGGGGCTCAGACGAAGCTGAGAGAGACGCTGGAGCCTTGCAGGGTGACGGAGCAGCAGCTCCACACTCTGTCATCATTAATCACTGGCCCTTGTCAGTTGTCCACCCAGTGCCGGCCTCAGACACCACCAGCGCTTCCCATTTTACCCTCGCTGTTGGGGGAAGGGCGCGAGGCCGACGAGTCTTATGTGTATTCTGTGTGTTTACGTATACCCATGTACTCGGTACCGGGGGTCCACTGCTGAGCGTGTAAATATGTGTGTACGGCTGCAACTCGAAAGACATGTTAGACTGTATTGCGGCTCCTTCCTTGCACAGTAGTCCATTTTGTCTGTCTTCCTTGGGTCGGCGGTGATGTATCTCTCCTCGGCATGAGCAGCAGGGATGACAGAAATAGAGTGTGGGTGTTGATTCCTGCCATGGCTGCGAGCTGGGGGAAGAAAGAGAGAGAGAGAGAGACGGACAGAGTGATTGATGAGAAGCGAAGGAGGAAGAAAGGGAAGATGGATCGGATGACAGTGTGATGGACGAGTTACAGCAAAATGGAAAATGGCACCACTATTCATCTCTCCCTCGAGAGCGGACCTCTGCTCTTGAAATTTCATCTACTGCACCTTTTATTGATTTAAGGGCGGACAGTCGTCACTGGTAATGTCATTTTAGCAGAACAGTTGCTCTGTTAGCTCGCCGGTACTTAACTGACAGCTTGTAAGTAGTGGTACGGACCGATAGCACATTAAAACATGGTTAGGTTGAAGGAAGGAAGAAGAAGTTAATGGTGAAAATGATAGTAACGCATGCCACATTGACTGTGCCTTGACCTTATTTTGTCCGAGTCACCGCAGGGTCTCGGTCAGAACCCTCGGCGGTGCCGATCACTCGGAGACGCGACCCGCTTGTTTGTGCCGCATCCTGCCTCGCCCGGCGACCAGAGCCTTTGGAAACTTGAGCCGTCCACTCAAGTCCAGCCAAGTGGATCTGTTCCCTCACTCAGCATCACAAAGCGTGATTCGCACAATGTCTGGGAAAAGCGAGCCGGGGCCAACCTCTCAGATTACCTGCCCAGAACCGATGGAGACACAATGCCTTTCCGCTCTGATGCAGGATCAGTGTTCGAAGCCTTGTGGTCGATCGCATTAAGGAAGGGGCACCTTCAGGAGTGGTCCCAGATCAGTTCGGATAAGAGCGTAACGAGAATCTGAGCCCCAGGGGTAGTGCACTGTAACCTTGCGAGCTAACTGTCAGTGTGTGTGAGTGATGGTACACAGATACTGAGCTGTCAGTCCCTGTTGTGTTACTGTGCGAGGCCGTAGGATATTATTGTTGCCAATCAAACTGGCAAGCTGAGCCACGCCAGCGCCGGGCTGCGGTCTAAAAATGCTGTTCCGGAGTCAGCTAGAGAATTTCCAAGCTCTCCTTGCTCCATCATGTGATGAGCACTGGCATTGACCTCAGGCCCGACACCAGGACCTGTTGCCAATCAAGCTGACAAGATACACTGCTCTGGTTTCTGTCCGCCCTTGATGACTGGTTTTGCATTCCAAATCAAATTCCTCCTCCAATATGGGCCACATAGCAGGCCTGACCCATAACGGCAGCTAGAGGCAAAAGTATCAAAAGCTAGAGCGTCGGTGGGACGATGAAGAAGCCAAAAGACGTGAGCATGCCCAGGCGTAAACTGCTATAGTCTCCCTCTGTAACCTGAAAGGCCAGGCGGCTTCTTGCGTAGATCTTAGGTGGCTCATGCCACAGAATTACTCTGTTAATTATAAGAGTGATTCATAAGAGTGAGATGACTCAGAGTAATTAAATTTAATTGAACTGTCCGCGACGCGGCACTCCTTGAAAATTAACGACTGCGCGCGCGAGAGGATCCGCAGTGAAAAAGCAACACATAAGAATGGAAATCGTGATGGCGCGCTGAAAAACCATAACCTTCAAGGCAAATGTTTGCACAACTCCAACCCACTTCCTGATGTGTCAATTGACATCTGCTGGCACTCTGTGGATAAGGGACGCAAAGAGAGACGCTTGGAAGCGGGGAGGAAGACAGGAGAGAAGGAAAGGGGTCCCCTGGGTCATCATTACAAGCACACGCGCAGGTTTCACAACAGCAGCGCGCCTCAGGATATGCTGAGGCGGCACTCCCAGCATGAAGGAAAAGCACAAATCCATAGTGGCATTGAAGACTGCATCGCCTGCACTAAGGCACCAGGCTGCTTCTGGCAGTGTTCTTGCTTCGTGGGCTTTGTAGGTGGAGCATGTTGCTACATATGCGAGTGGATCAGTAAGTAAACCACATGGTGACAGGCACATAACTTCGTTAATATAATAGGGGCTCAACAGTGGGGAGCTGGACGGCTAAGCTGGTGAAGCGGTCTGCCGCCATACTTGTTTTTAGAGAGTCCCTGAGGATGAAATACAATCAAATTCCTGAAGTGATCGTTTGTTTTCATAGTGTGCAATCATCCCTGTGATTTACGTTGCGTATAAAACAAATGAATGGCCTATATTCTGTCCTCAGTTTAAAGCTGCTGTCCTAGTCAAGTCTTAACTGCACCACTCACTTTGTGTGTCAAGACACAAGACAGGGCTCGACAACTCAGGGCAAAGGAAAAGACTCTTCGCCCTTGTGGATCGATACTACACTTCCTGACACAATCTCCAGAGACCTGCATTATAAAGATAGGCCTGGACCAATCTAAAGTGACGCTGATAAGAATTCCCTACGGCTCGGAGTAATGCTGAGGATTAAAAGGTATATTTCATTTTTCCTAATGGTACTGGTGGCATCATACTTGTTTGTGAAAATAAACGATAGTGAAGAACATGTATCCAAGAAACAGGCATTGTGTGCGAGGTAAAGAAATGCAGAAGCATAAATGTTAAATATAACCATTTCATTTATTTAACAAAATTATAACTCCAAAGTTGGACAGCACTGCCATCGCTATTTTTCTTTCCTTTTTTTTTTCTCATTGAACCGGCACCATAACCAGCATTGTAATCTTGACACATTACAAAAAAATATTACAGCTCTTTATACCATTTATTTGTAAGCTGTTCAAATTAAAAAAAGAGTATTTAGAAAGCCCAGAGGGACTCGGACATGCACATTCATACCGCACAGACAAACAAAACTGAGGCAACACAGAGGAGGACATCTGCCTCCTGAAAAGAATACAAATTTCTGAAGCTTCTGGTCTTCATCATATTGTGTACAAATAATTGGCGGAAAATGCAAGAGAAATTAATAGTGAAATTAACTGATGTAGTCTGATTTTGTAAAAGTAAACAATGATTAACAACATTGTGTCTTGGATTATAAACTGGAAAGCCAAGCGCTTGTTAAAAAATAAATACAATTCTGTTTGGAAACTGTGTCTGCGCTTCAGTCTCATACACTGTTTCAAGCTTGCATGCACCCTGCACACCCATAATCTCGGCCATAAGGGACTTTCTGAATTTCTTTTTTGCCCCGTTCGCTTGTCCCTGCACAGCACTGGGAGCTGGAACCCAGGGGCATTAACCAGTGTCCAGAATCAGCTGGATATCTTAGCAGTCATCATGCAAGCACTCTGCTTGTTCAGGCTCTTTAGAATTCTGAAGTGTGGAGAGTCTGTGTTGGCCTCATTGGTAGCCGAGAGCCGAGGCAGATCCTAGTCTTTGACTGTAGAGGGCGTAATGAGAGTAGTAGGGCGCAGAGGCTGGTAAAGAGTGCATGGGCAAGGACGGGGCTGTGGGCAGGTGCATTTTGCTGTAGGGGTGGTAGCGTGCCAGCCCCAAGCTGGGGGGTGCTCTTAGGGAGAAGGATGTGGGGAGAGAAGCTGGGCTGCTCTGGGGAGGCAGGTGGAGGTGGCAGGAGGCAGCGGCTGCAGCAGCAGAAGAGGAAGAAGATTGGTATGCAGACAGGAGCTTACCGTCCACGCCTGGTAGTGAGGTATGCGTGCGCAAGTGGGCCAAGAGTTCCTCTGAAGTTGCAAAGCGTTTGTCGCAAGGTCCACTGGCAGAGACCCAGTTGCAGGCATGCGGTGGAGGCTCGTTAGGCAGCATGAAGCCATATGTGTAGAGAGGGTGAGACAGTGAGGGGGTGACGCTGGAAGACAGTGAGCTCTGGTGGAGTGAGTGGAGAGGATGGGTGGGATACACCAGTGGGAAGCCACTCTTCAGTGAAGAAGGATCATGAACACATGTGCTGCAGTTGCTACCGCCAAGGTGAGGAGCATTGGGGTAGCTCAAACAGTACGGGTCCCTGCACAAGCCTTGCATAAACGAGGGAGGAGATGCTCCGGTCAGGGGGCTGGAGCTGGGGTGTTTTCCTGCAACCCCTACACTAGCACCACCAAGACTAGACTTGGTAGGGTCCAAGCCAGGAACAAACTGACCAGGATACCCCGCGTAAGTGCCCACTATTGACCCATGGTAGCCCATGCTGGAAGACGGAAGAGGAAAAACAGGGTGACTGGATTTGAAAGGAGAAATAGAAACAGGCCCCAATCCCCCAGGCTGCGCTTGTTGTGTGTCTGCCTTGCCCTCATGACTGGGGCTACTGTCCGAGCTGCCACTGCTGGAGTTGGCACTTGCTCTGGCGTGACTGGAGTTGGCCAGCTGGGGACTGTCCAGACTAGCCTTACTTGACTCTGCCTCCTTCTTTAGATTGCTGCTGTTGTCAGAGCTCGCCGACTCTGTGGTTTGCAGCTCCCCGTTCGCAGTCTGTGAGTGGCCGGTCGGACGTGCTGTGGTGGGGGACATGCTCGGTCTCTGCGTCTGCGTCTGTGGTGGTGAGCTCACTCTAGAGTTAGGAGAAACAGTACGAGGAGGGTGGGACTGACAGCTCTGTGCGCTATTGCTGCCACTACCTCCACCCATGGGAAGACAAAACCCAGGCTTGTTAGTGCTGCTGCTGCTGTTAGTACCATCCCTCTGGCTGTCTGTGCCTATTTTGGAATAGGGCTTGAAGCTGGACTTGTCATCCAGCGCGGACCGTTGCTCGCCAAGCTTCAAGGTTGAGGAGGAGGTACGAGATGAGGGGTCTTTGTCACCGAGTCCACTGGAAGTGACCGAGGCCAGTTTGGAGGATGAAGGAGGATCTGGTTTACCTATCTGAGAGCAGGTCTGAGCCAACAGCGCCAGCGGGCTCTTCTTAGCATCCAGCTGTAAGAGTTAAAAAAAGAAATAATAAATAAATATATAAATATAATTCATTTCACATATAAGCTACACACGTTTGCTTTAAATTTTATATAAATATTCCATAACACTGGACAAACTGTTAAGCAAATGCAAAATATATACACTTTCAATAATCACTAAAGATGGATGTCCCGAACTGCCTCTCGCTGGATCGGATAAAGACAGGGTGGGTAACCCAGGAATTAGGGAATCTAAATAAATGGTTTCAATTCTAACAGGCTGGTGTATTTTTATACAATGCAGCTGTTTTCTAAATGCTACAAATACTATGCAACAATATGCAAAAAAAACTTTAAAATATTAAATATTTAACATGTAGATTTTACATTTATATATTATAAGCAATTATATTTTACTATATATATAATTATAGAATGGGTAGAGAATTATAGTCTATTGTTTTTTTCTATGACTTTTACGTCCCCCCCGTATTTTCTTGTCACTGTTTTTTTTATCTGAGCGAGTAAAGCAGTTTTGCCAGAGCCATCACAAAATAAGATACTCAGTTACCAGGCAAGAGTATCTTTATTTACATAAACTAAGTTCTAAAGAGAAAAGTTGTCGAATATATCGAGACGCACGGCCAGCCAGGTAGGAAGACACTGGTTAAATGAATAATGTGAGGTAAATGAATAATGTAGTGTACGTCGCGATGGATAGGCTGAATGATTACCTCGATGCTAACCGGGGCTGATGTCAGAGGCTGGAGATACTCCGGGTGCAGCAAGTGGCCCGAATGTGCCGTTAACATGGTGAGGATTTTGACGGGGAGCCTTTTCGCCTGACGGAGAGGATCCGAGGGTTTCAGCGAGGTGAAGTAAATGTCAGCAGACGAGCTCTTAATCCCAGAAATCTTTCGGAAAGGAAAGTCGCCGTGTTCTTTGTCGCTGTGTAGAAAACTGTGCGCTGTAGCTCCACCGAAAGTATCTTTCATTTGAAAGCGAGAGACTCGGCCGGGGGCGGGCTAGCAGGGTCCGGACCGAAGCATCAGACAGGACACATTCTGTCCACGGGAAACTCAGCGACTGAGCGTTAGGTCCATAACACTGTTCTGAAAATAATCCCAAATGTCCTTCCAGCCGAGTGTAAACGAGACTTTCAGGGGCGCAGAATTACTCCAAAGCCACTCATAGCTGCGTTTTCAGCTTCCAGTCGACACGCAGCAGCGGAAAAGAAGCAAAAAGTGCCTTTTCTGAGAGGACTCCCGTGGGGATAGCTACTAGAGCTTAGCTCGACGCGGTTTATGAGGCTTTAAGAGCGAGAAAATCCACATTAATTTACAAATGAAGAAAGAAAACGGCTCGGGCTGAGCTCTGCGGTCCTTCTCCTGCGCCGCTTCGTCCTGTTATACTTCACGTACGTTACAAGCGCGAGGAGGACATTCAAATGCACGCGAGCTGTTATCCAATAGCCTTTGGCCGCATCGGTAATGAGACCACAATGTTTTCTTCCCCCGCCTGTATTTCGACAAGCCACGCCCCCTGTTCTAGGATTGGTTGTTTCTGCACACTGAGTCTGAGCTACTAACCAATCCTGGGGAAGGCGATGCGCTCTTGCTAGCCAATCGGAGCCGCAGTGAGGCGGGGCTTGGAAAAGAACTAAACCCTGGAACTGAAGAAGGCGGGTCAAATCTGCCTTCGGGGCGGGGCTAGTCCGCATGCGGGGGCGTGGCTTTCATGCCCGATCCACCCAACGATCCTTTGTCGCGTTTCTGCTCATTGTGGCATGAGAATGACAACAACAGCCCTTCAAAATGTCACCATATTAGACTCTCTCGGCTCGGTTTGTATTTGCTAACAGAGATCTCAGCTGTCTCCCATTCCGCCGTTTTCACAGCGAAGCATTTCATAACGTGCGGCAGACAGAGGGCGCTTTATTCAGAAAGAATGATGACCACACAAATCCCCTCCGTCCCCACGGAAAAGGGGGGCGCGTTCGTAAATGGATCTACAAATCAAAAACCCAGCACGTGATTCAAGCAGTTTGTTATATTCCAGATCTGCAACTGGGAGCCAAAAAGGACCCGTATCCTGATTTGAACTCTAACCACAGAGCCAATTCCCATGCATTTCAGAAATGCTCTCATCCACTGACATTGGCTCTAATAAGATTTTTAATTATTTATTTTTCATTTAATATAATATGGGATGATTTCCCATTTCCCCTTATTTCAACTCTCAACATTTTTGTTGAAGTAAATTAAGTGTAATGCGATAAAGCTCTCTGGAATTGCGTGCCGAAAATGGGAAAAAAAAGAACAGCAATGAAACAAGAAGGGCTCTATAGCTATGTCTATAAATCTGGAATGTTAATAACTTTATTGCATTGCTGTTCTTGACTGACTTGGCAATGAGCTAATTTCGTTAACCTAATTATACAATGAATTGGTTAAAGTGCTTAAAAACGATGCCTGACAAGAGCTATTAGTGGCAGCCCGAAATAGTCTGAGCCGGAGAGGCTTTGAAGCCGAGAATCCTTTAACCATCTCAATGGACTGCGAAATGTGTCCTTATCCTTCATAACCTATGGGCTTATTTCTACAAAGAGGAGCGGATGAATTTTCTCTCTGATCCTGCATTGGGCTGTGGTCTAGGACAGATAGCTTATTCATCTACAATAACATACTTATTTTATTTTTTTGGCCTACATTTGTCTTATTATAGTGTTTATTACTGGTTATGTAGATGAGGATTGTATGTGTGGTTTTTATTAATATCCACCACCACCACATCTTTTATCCGGCATCGTACAGTGCAGTCTTTAATTGTTTAAGATGAATGTCAGTTGCTGTTTC
The DNA here is from genome assembly GCA_021613375.1 of Megaleporinus macrocephalus. Lineage (NCBI taxonomy): Eukaryota > Metazoa > Chordata > Actinopteri > Characiformes > Anostomidae > Megaleporinus > Megaleporinus macrocephalus. Next base: position 30,235,312 of record CM038720.1, on the reverse strand, counting down.
ACAGAGTTATTCCACATGTCCCACCCCTGTTTGTGTCAGATCTTACATGCAATCCTTCTGAGGTCAGCTAAGGTCAGCTCAGTGATAAGGAGATTGGGCAACAGTCCGTCGGGCAGAAAGGTCAGGGGTTAAATTGCATTGGAAAGCATGTGTGGTGATGGGTTTACTGTGTCACTGCTTTTCTTAAGATCACACACAGATGGTTAGCGAGGGGTTATGGGCGATTGAATGTGTGATGTTTTTGTAGTTTTGCACACTCTTTATAACTGGGCTTCCCACAATGCTGGCTTTTCTTAATTGTCATGTGGTTTGAATGAATAAAGCCATGTGCACCTTTAATGTTTTAATGGTGTATGAGCTGTGGCCTAGTCGTTGAAAAAAATAGGAGTAAAACAATAAATATACATAAACATAAATATTTTTCTTGCATATAACTACCAAGTTGTTATGTTTATAATGTTTATGTCTACCAAACAAGTGGACTTTCTTAGGTTTGCCCCAAACTGGGGTGTCCAGACTTTGTTAGGGGGAACCGTGCAATGTCTTGTGGTGGACTGAGGCCTAAACAAAACAAAAACAAAATGTAAAAACACAAAATGTATGGTAAAAGACATAAATAAGTGAAATATAGTATAAAAATATATTGGCTCTCTTATTTGGGTGAGTAGATGGGCCAAATGTACTTATAGGCCAACTTTGGTGAGCTCTGCTTTAAACATTCAATAACATGGTGGCTTCAAACTACAGTATATTCGCGGGAGTGGCGATAAACATGCAAGCTTTCAAAAGATCCAATTATCAAGTAATCAAAATGTTGTGTTGACCATTGGATCCCCCGTCCCAACACTTGAATCATTTTCTGTTGTATTGACCAATGGATTTCAAAGGCCTTTCCCATTTTTCCAAACCAGGACTTCACTGGCATGGCAGTGCTCTTGGTTATCTCAGCAGTGGGACTGAAAAGATGTTACCAGAGGATGACCCCTTCATGGGGTCATGACCCCAGATGAACTACTTTATCAGCCATAGCGATTCCCTAACATAAGCAGGAGGAACCACTATTCCAAAATGTGTCCATCTTGCTTCCACACATTCCAGCCTCCTCCTTATCTCGCACCTATGATTCCTTTGTAGAGCTTGTTACAGAAACGGCAAACAATCAGGTTGGTTTTCAGAGCCATTCAGAGCCAGAGATGAGTGAAGCCATCGGAGCTGACTTGAAAAGCTTGAGAAACAAGCAGAGAGGAGGAGACCGGGGTGAGAGGAAGACAGAGAGAGGGAATAAAAAGACAGCAGGAGGGAGGAAAGCAGAATAGCCAGGGAGAGAAAGGGAGTGAGAGGGGGTGTGACGTGAACAATAGGGGATCGCTGTGGGACGTTTCATGGGTCGCCTTGAAGTTGCTCGTCAACAGATGTGTCACCATGTTAATGACTGATTGCCGTTTCCTGTTGTTGATGGTTGTCAAGCAGGTTCCCCTTTGTGAGGCCAATAAATCTTGCGGACGGATAAATGGAGGCGATGGCCATTATATCCACACAGAAGCACTTTATTTAATGATGCAGATATGTAAATGAAGTGCAAATATCTTCAACTGACATAGTCCTACAGCTCCCAACAGAAGTTTTAAGGCCTCTATTTTTCAGCCAGACTGAAAGTAGGCCTCATAATAATACATCTTGTAGTAAATCACAATAATACACAGAAATAAGTTGTTTTATTTGCTCTTAAAAATGTCAGAAAGCAACCCGATTGCCAAACGGCAGAATAAATTCAAGTTATTTAGAAACAAAAGACTCTACTGTGACCATTTGCCACAGTATTCAGACCAGCAGAATGTAGCTGGCTCAAGACTTTCCTCAAAAGCCACCAGCAGTTGGTGCAATACGGCCACAGTTGTTTATTGTTTTTCATATAATATAATAAATGTGCTTAATTTAATTTAAATTTTATTTAAAGTTTGCCATAATTATGTTAAATACGTGAAACCCTGTTTTTGGTCTCTCAGACTTACACAAAGGCCGTTTTTGTGGAGGGGAAACACTCCCGTACACACACGTAGATCTGGCATGTTGATGGCCTTTGAAGTCGTGATTATTTACATATTCCCACACCTACCTAAGCTTTATCTCCCCGCGGTGTCAGTCAGATGGGGCGAGTATTAGACTTATCTGCTCTTAGCCCCACAGCTCCGTCTCCACTTCTGTCAACCTTCCCTCCACTCCTTCATCTATCATCTGAACCATCGCGTTCGCACTTAAATATTTAAAAATCAGAGCCGCTCAAGACGTCTTCTTCTTAACACTTACAGTGGCTTACACACCATATGACGCATGTAAACAGACATACCCGGCGCAGTACCTAGAAAAAACCCTCCTGGTGCTGCACACTTAAAGGGTCCATATTATGAAAAGCAGAATTTTACTTGATTACATAAAGAGTTAGATGTAGTATGTAAAAATAATTCACTGCCCCCCCACCACCAATGTATACCATCCATATGGATTCTAAGGTGCAAGTCAGCTATGAGTTCATATCACCACCTGTTTAGCCTACGGAAGTTTAGCCCCACCCAAGTTATAAGGAGTGTATCAGGCAGGAATGTTTTTGAATGAGGCACAAACAGAACAGAGGTCGTTTGCATATAACACTCAGGTTAACGTCTTTACTCCGATAAATGGAATGAAATACACTGTTTAGCAACACTTATCACATAGGGCTTCAGTTGGGCATCACATACAAACTGTTGTCAAACTATAAGATATAAACAAGGCTAGTAGTGTAAACTAAGGAAAAAAATTGACTGACTGCCTTTCTCCATGTAAATTTTAAGCCACATGTCATCTACTGCGGCTTTGTGTGATCATAATAATGCTTTAATTTATTAATGGAAGGCAAAATACAGTGTGGTGTGCTGTGATTTGCAGTAATGCACTGTGATGCATTGGGATGCGCTGAGGAACTGAACACAACTTAAAATGTTAAATTTTCTGAGAGTGTGTGATGCGACACACATACGGTGTTGAGTGGCCTGCAGGGTTGGGGATTAAATAAAGTCATTATGATTGTTTTGGGACATAAAGCCACACAAATGACAAGTGGACTGTAGGATAAAAACCTAAATGATATTATAGGACACATGCTTTTTACCAGTAAAAGTGCCAGTAGTTATTTTATACCTTGGAAGATATATAGAAAGGTTCTTTAAAGAATCAACAGTGGTTCTACTATGACACCAAAGAAACCTTTTGGCAGCATTATTTTATGAGCGTGGGGGATCACATTTGACTTTAATTCTACTGAAACACACAAACACATTCTTATGGAAAAGAAATATATTGCATAAAACTCCATATCTCCATTTAGTGTCTTTCATCTATTGTTTTTTAGTTTTTAAAAATGTCTATGGTTCTTTACATTGTGTTGAAAGATGAAAATATCGAAAGAAGCCCAAAATGACTTTAAGAAAGTCTGGTGCCATTGACTTACATTATAGGTAAAGGTTGTTTTGGAAACATAAGGTTTTGTTCAGACTGCAGTGATATGTAAAGTGTAGTTCTCAAATACATTTAAACATTTTAATGTTCTTTAGCGTCTAAATTACATCTTGGAATAAATCGATGTATTGAGCAATGTGTTTTACATGAATTTCTCTTCCATATGGGCTCACTCACAAAGGTGAGCATTGTGTTCCTCGTGAAGAAGTTATCACCAAGAGTGGGTGGGGAATGTATTTAGTCGGAACGAGCCAGCCATCAGGGCCGGAATCTGATTGCTGAGCACTGTTGTGTGAAATTTCATCTGACATCAAAGGTGTTTATCTACCCAGCCTGTAGCCACTACTGATGGAGCCACTACTGTCTCCCGCAGAACGCTTAGCTTAGCTTCACTACCGCACGTCCTACTAAACACAGCCTCTGTCTCAGGGGCCACCGATGCCTTGGCTGTTGACAGAATTTGGTTATCTCTCTATCTCTTTCATAGCTAGGACTTCGGTATGTGTGTCACTGACATTGATTTCAACAGCCAGAAGTCACATTGACAGCAGTTACCATGACTAACGTAGCCTGAGGCCATATGCAATGAAAAGCCTTGTTACTGAAACAGAAAAACATCTTGAATAGGAGTAAAAACAGTATCAGGTCCAAAAACTTCTCCAGTACTGCCTTCCCTGTAGAAGCACTGTGGAACTTTCTAGCATCTATTTAGCATATAATCTAAAGCTGCTATTCTTTTCTTTTTGGCATCATTTAGGTCTAAAATAAAACACTAGAACTACAAAGTTAACAGCGTAGGCAGCAGTAATGGAGTTCACATGCTGTCACTATCAGAACAGAATGAAAAAAACTGTAACTCAGTGGCTAACTGAGAAAAAAAAATTAGCCTATTTTCCTGAGTGTAACTGAATGTATTAGGCACTTGAAATGCTCAGAGAAGTGAAAATCCATTGAAATTGTACTTGTAATGACATGTAACTGACTGAATGTAAGTAGTTATTACTCAACTCAGCAAATGAGTTAAGAATGAATGCTAACAACAATTAGCAAACCGCATTGGCCACTTATGCAGTTATGCTAGCAGCCTAGCAAACTGTATTTGTATTGAAATCATTTACAAGTCAAGGTTGCCTCAGCCGGTTCTAGACCCGCAAGCTGAAATCAACCCGAATGATCATCCATCACCCGGATTGATATCCGCTCTCAGTCTCGCTCTGGCGTAGGAGCACTGCTCCCATTATGGTGATTGAGGGATCCATAGTAGTTCTTTAAGAACGGTTAAGGTACAAGGAAATTGATGGCAACCACAGGACCCTGGGGCCAGAAACAAATGTCTCTGACTCACTCAGTCGCCACTGCGATGGCGGTACTGGAGCGATCTATTACTATTGATGCTTACGTGACTGTGAGAGAAAAACAAGGCCACATGCGGCGGGGCTGTGCTTTCCAAAAGGGTCTGAGGGAACCCCCGCTGAACTCATCGAACGCTCATGCTCAAAGCTAAGAGGTGGCAAACGGGGGCCAAATTTCATAATTCAAAAGCATTTCATGCAGCTTCCGGATTTTGGCTCCTGTGCACCGCACTCGGCATGAAGCGCCTTTCATTTGTGACTCTGCTGAAGGCGAATTGGTGGACGGCTGCGCGAACAATACCTCCGAAAGCGCTATGTCTTGAAGGCACGAGTGAAATAAAAGGGCAGCTGTCTTTGGTTTGGTAAGCCTCATTAATACTGAACAGATCCATGAAGCCAAATAATCTCACTTGACCTTCACAGTGCCTTAAAGCTCCATCAATGCCCGTCATTTATCAATCGCATTGAATTAGCTGTTTTTATAGAGAAGTCAATACGTAATTAAGGGGCGCTAAAATAAAACCAGTTTGCCGTGTTCCTTCTCTCCGCGCGCGAACAAAGGAAAAGTTAAATTTGTGCTACATCCCACATAAGCACCGGCGGCAGCAAGATTAATTTTAATATGCCGTGGTATGGATTACGCACTGGAACTGTAATCTATACAATTAGATAACCTCGGTAATGTATTCTGATTAGTGCTGAATTACATTCCATAGAGTGAAGTGTGAAATTGAGTCCTTGCATCCAATAAAAGCCTCTGAACTGGAGATCATGGCCACTATTAATGTGCAATTCTTTTCCATTTGCTCTCACTTTGTGGCAGAGCGCGTCCTTTAAAAGAATTTAATATCATTCTGTGGGTAATTACTTCATATTCAAAGCTATCTTTATCTGTAACTGCAACATATCATGGCGACTGTTTGTTTGGGATTTTTAAATAAGCACATCGTCTTAGTACATATCCTGTCACTGCAAATCTGGCCGGTGTTGCATTGTTAGTTGTTAGCGTCGGTGGCCATTTGGTGCTTTGAACATGCCGTAATGGAGGACAGGGTGTCACAGCCGGGGTGTCATCACGCTCTCCTTTCCATGTCTGTTAGCGCTAAGCACAATTTTAACCTCTGCATATCACGCCATATGGGTTCTGCTGACATGGCTCAGTTCCTCAAGAGCTCAACACAAAGAGCTATTGGTAAACGGGAGTGGCGTATGGGTTTAAGTATGACTGTGTACTTCTAGCACTAAAGTGGGCAGAAAGCAGAAACATCTGCTACAGCCAGTGCCTTTCAACAGGTGTTGTTTGAATCCTGTGTAACAAGTTGTCGGTTGTAAGGATTTATGACTCCATGGTAAGGTTTATACCCTCCCTATAGCGCTGAATGACCAAGGACAGATATTGCAGGGGGAAGACTGTAAGGGAAAAGATTGCGACACTCTGGACCTGTCAGTTAGCACATGAGTGAAAAGGGCGGGTGTCAGCTGACGGGCTTTGAAGTAAGGACGGCTGCGGGCTTTCAATTAAAAGCCTATCATTGTGTAAGTAAATCAATGCCTATCAGCCCTGTCACATCAAACAAATCATTATTATGAGGTTCCGCCTACATAATTCAGCTCAGACTTGACATCTGACAACTCCAGGTTGGCTTACTGCACAACGGAAAGCTTGGGCTGGAGTTTTCTCCGACATGGAATGGCATAGGCTCAGTATGACGTGTTCATGCCAGAGAATATACTTTGTTACTGTGTTCCTGTGAGTATAACTCAATAATTCTGAGCAGACCCATAAAGCCAAATAGAACAAAATCCAGAAAACCTAATATCTGAGTGCTGTACCCGTTGCTATACTGCCCCAAACGTGATTAAAAAAAAGTTGGAGCAGTAGATAAAATACTAATAAAATCGAAAGCAGCGATGTTTAAATCTACTTTGGCCTGTTTTTGAATAAAACAGTACATAGACATTATATGTAATGTTTTATCTTATCAAGTTCATTATTTTTTTTAGAAATATGTGCTTGTTCTAAAATTTAAGCCTGCAACATGTTCCAACAAAGCTGGGACTAGGCCAAATTAAGACTAAGAACTCTGAGAAGCATGCAGAATAGTGCAAGTGAGTAAAAATGGTTAGAGACTCAGCATTTTGCCAAAAATGCATCAGCAAAAAAATCTATCTTTAAAATAACAGTCCTTGGCAAAGGATTGCCAGGAGTTTAAGTACTTCAACCTCTTTACGTAGCTTTAGTATATAATATCATCAAAAGCAGGGAATCCAGAGAAACCTCTGTGCATAAAGTAAAAGAGGCCAAAACCCACAAATGATTGCCCATTAACTCTGTAATTACTCGGACAGCACTGCATTAACAACTGACTAGCTTCAAGGATGGATATCATCACCTGAGCTGGGGAACACGGAAAACCGTTTCCAATAAAAACAGTTTATTGCTGCATCCATATATGCAAATTAGGACTGTTCTATGCTCAGTGGAAGTCATATATCAACAATATCCAAAACCGCTGCTGACTTCTCTTTGCTTGAGCTCTTCTGAAATGGACTGATACACAAAGAAAATGTGTTTCTGTGGTCTGATAAGGCCTTTAAGACTATACGAAACGATGGGTGTCATGTTTTTTAGGCCAAAGAAGAAAAGCGTGAAGTATTATTAATGATAAACACAGTTTGTACTGACATATGCTGCCTTTTAGACAACGTCTTCTTCAGCGACGCCCATGACACCAAGAAGCATTCTGCATGTGTTACAACAGCATGGCTACATAATCAGAGAATGTGCTAGACTGACCTGCCTGCAGTGTAGAGCTTTCTACCACTGAGCATGTGTGACCTGACAGGCTCAAATATGAAAACAAAGGGCCCATATGTAGCACCCATAGCCCAGCTAAGGACATATATAACACAAAAATTGCAAAAAATTATGCTTTCAAAACAGATCAGATTGTGTTTTTAGTTGTTCAGTGGTAAACATGCTTCCGCACCAACGTTTTTGGAACATGTTGCAGACATCAAGTTTGGAAAGAGTGTATTTTTTCAAAAAAACAAAACCTTTGTAAGGTAAAACATTAAATACTGTGTTGTTGTGTATTCTTCAATTCAGTACCAAAAAGAACTAATCACTGCTTTCTCTTTTAATCAGTATATTTATTTCCATTAACCCTTTCCACAGTTGCCATAACCTGCTATTTATGCTTGTTTTGTAGATCCTCTTATTTGTAGGTACCAGATTTTTGTCTTTGTATGCGAGCAAGCAGGTCAGCATTTACAAAGGTGTTTTAGAGTGTTTAAATGTTATTGTTTATTGTGGCATTCCTACATTATTTTTCATGCTGTGCCGTGCTATCATGATGTTATTTGAGGAAAGGGTGAATTGTTTGAAGGTTTAAACCCCTAAACCCTGTTTACCCTCATTGCTCGCTAGCAACTCAGCACATAATCTTCATAACCCACACACAGAGAGAACAGTGTCCTAGTTAACATGAAAACAGATTTGTTGGGAGGATATTTTGTTTGACTATAAGAATAAAAAAAATCCACATCCATCTGTGAGATGACCACTTGGACTCCACAGATCTACTCATCATCATAAAACGCCCTACGTTCAACCAGTCAGTCACACCTAGAACAATACTGCCAACATCTTAGGACAATAACTGTCATATTGACCACATATTCCATATGCAATAAATCCTTCCGAATTCTGACAGCGGAGGGTTTTGGACTGACACACGGCTGTCATATCGCGAGTGTTATAGACTGAAAAAAAGGGTGAGCATTACTTGTAATAATCACACGTCCTCTGGAAGCTCCTCTTAAATCTCCTCTCTCATTTGTAAGGACGCACTACTGTACTTGAAAAGTTAGATTGAACTGTCGGGGCCCTTAATTTATTTCCTCCCAATGAATATATGAATATGAACCAGCACCATATTTTAGAAAATGCCTTCGACGCGGCTTCCCGGAATGTGATTATGCTTGCCCCAGAAAGCCAGGAGAAGTCGTTTTTCACCTGAACAAGCATTACTTTGTCATGTCGAGCATTATTCAAAATCTTTGGACTACTCTAACACCTATGAAATATTTCCCCTACTGACCTCGCATTCTGCTGAACTAGGACAATCATTCCCCCGCTGAATGTGTCCCATCATGAAGCCTCGCCGAAAAGGTAAATTACTCCCTCAGATTATTCCTCCATTTCTTCTCTCTCTCTCTCTCTCTCTCGCCCTTGCTGTACTATCTTGTCAGTGCTGAGGCAGGCCTACGTTCCTGCAAAAATACAAGTACCACAAAACCAGTTTACGTGACATCAAGAAGAGAACCTGTGGATGTTTAGCTGAACATGGCCTACATGCCAATGAAGTTATATAAGCTATGCGGCGGATGAACCCAAGCCTTTCCTGCGCGTTATTTTCTTTTCGGAAGGTTAAAGCGCCGAGCTGTCATTAATAACCCTGACATGGCGGGCAATGGCTTGGAAGGAGCTGGGCTGCGAAAGTGAAGGGCCAGGAGCAGGAGCCATTTTCGTTATTGTCTGGCTTGACGAATGGCCCTCAGAACAAGGCAGGGCATACATCATATCACCTTTAATGGCTCCACATCTCACCGGCCATAACTCAGCGGGCTTAACGGGAAAAAAAGGGGTGAAATACGGCATTGTATATTCCACCGCGAGACACATTTATGAGTCCTCCCTGCTGTATAAACGCAGTGATTGCTGTTTCAAAGTAGCATGTCAGCCCGCGCCACTGAGTACAACCAGCTGCCCCAGCATGGAGACGAGAGAGAGACAAATTACAGCGCTGGCCGCGTCCAGCGTCTATTCGAAAAGGGAAAAAAATAAAAAGCCCCCTCTCTCTTGCGGCCGTAAATTTATAGTGTTTGTGCTTACTGCTATTAAAACCAAAACCGTGCTTGGGTGACGGCCATCCATTTCAGGCCAGCAGCTGGAGGGAATTCCTCACTGACAGGCTGTCCCGGCAGCAGAGGCTCGGAGAGAAAACAGCCGAGGCCCACGGTCCACGTCCACACACACGCACACCTACGCAGACGCGCGCGCACGCCAAAGTAATGTGGAGACGTGTGTGCTGTGTTTGTTTTAGCCCAACAGCACACAGTACAACAGCGAAAAGGCAAAACTTTAATGGCAGTCATTTGTCACGCGTGTCACTTTGATCACTCACATGCCTCAAAGTCAGCGAACGAGGCCCTGCCTCAGAAACAGATGGCACATAGTTAGGTTGAAGTTGGGTTGCCTGGACGTATTTGTTTGCTGATAAAGTGGCGTTTGGCTCCGGCTTGTGTGAAAATGTACTGAAACGCATAAAAAGTAGAGACGCCACAAGACCACTTTTCTTCAAAGACGATTTTGATATTGAAACGTTGAGTCTTGCTTGCTATGGATCCAGTATGTCTTTGTTAAGAGCTACAAAGCTTGAGCTTGTTTTATTTGAAAGATGGGCGTCTAAAAGTAAAAGTAGGTGGTCATACTAAAACTCCTTAAGCTACGATGTAAGACAAAATACACAGCTAACAACTACACAGTGTGATTTGCTGTCTTGAGAGACCCACCGCTGCTGTACGCCATCTTAAACAGAAATATGAATATGACCATTTACGAAACAGTTGTTACTGGCTGGCATTTTGTCAAAGCATAGGAAGAGACATTCAGAGCTATTTGTTGGCATCTGTAACCTTTGGTTGCACCATTAAAGCAATTACAGTGCATTCCTTTAATTAAACAGTGACAAAAACCCTAATGATAAAATACAGCTGTGTATATGCTGTGTAGATGCTGGGGGGTTTCATAGCAATGCTGTTCATAGTGTAGGTTAGCAATGATGAGGGTTCACTGGAAAGGGCACAAGAGTTTGTCCATTCTTCATGTTATGTTTAAAGTTGCTTGTCCTCCATTCCTTTGCAGATTTTTCTGCAAAGATCAGATTTTGAGCATCAGATAATGAATTGTTATCTCCACATTTAACCCAGCATTGCATTGAAACACCCACATATATACACGCACACACACACATAAACAATGACTAGCATAATATGTTCAGTAAGAGAGAGTCAGTAATTGGAAGAAGAGGAAAACTTGGCTTAAACAACAGAGTTACGAACACAGCACATAAAGATCAGTGTTGTAAAGCCGCCTTCCAAAGAAGAGAACCTGCGTCTCTGACTGAAGACGCAAAAATTAAAACATCCATTTAAACCTTCGTTTGTCTGTTCTTATCATTCTGTGGAGGAGAACCAGCACCAGAGCATCCTTATCTGGAGAAACGTCTCGCTTATGAAGCTCTGAGGAAGCAGACACGTCGGGTGTTTGCGGGTTAAGTAATTATTTTCTGATCAGTGTCCACCGCGCTAGGCTATCTGGGCTGTAACTAACACCCACGCAGAGTGGCTCGGGCAGCTGGCTGGACTTGGGTTTAACCGGCTTTCAGAAATATAAACTCACCGTCTGTGTGTAGGAGTACACGGCCCACCTTCTCACTGTGCAGGTACTGATACGCTTCACTACTTGTATAGTTTTTCATTGCTGAACCATCTACACCTTCCGAGAGTACAAAATAATTAAAAACGTGGCCATAGGTAACCTCAGGCCACCTTTTCATATCATCCACCCACTGTGTTATTAACCTTACATGAGACAGTGTTGTCCCATTCGAAATTCTTACTGCTTTTCTGCTCCCCTCCCATGTAACTGTATTCATTTTGGTTAGCTGAGTGGAAGTTCTAACACAAAGGCGGAACAAACACTCGCTTGAAAGTGGGTGTGGCGAAATACGGTGAATACATGCACAAACGCACACACACACACACTAGTGAACTAGGGGGCAGTGAGCCCGGAGAGGTGTGCAGCCCTATACACAGGCTGCCTGGAGAGCAGTTGGGGGTTAGGTGTCTTGCTCAAGGGCACTTCAGTCATATCCTGTCTGTTCAGGGGCTCAAACCAGTGACCATCCAATCACAAGGCTGGTTTCCTAACCTTCAGCCCATGACAGCCCCATAATCAGATCTACTACCCTGCAATGATGCTTTAAGCTTAATGCTAGCTGGTCACTGACCACAACATGGACACCTCAGAGAAGACAACAGGTGAGGAGCCTGGTGTTTTCAGGCTCTGTAGCTCCAGTTGTTTAAAAACCTAGCGAGGCAACTGGAAAGGGCACATCATGCTGTACTGACCTGTGGAGTTTGTGGATTCTTCATGTTTTTTTTAAAGTGGCTTGTCATGCATTTCTCTGACGATCTTGCAATCAGATACTGGTCAGATATCTCCGGTTACAATGAAAAGCTGTGTTGTCACAGAGAGACGTAACACCCTTTAATAATGGGAAGTTTTAAGCTGGTAACTCATATTTCAATCAAATTATGGCAATTTTGAACCTTCACCGTGTGAGAGCATATCCCTGCAAACAGAAAACATGACATGAAGCACCTGTAGCATTCAACTGCCATGTTCTGTTCTTGTAATTTAGTAGTTTTACAGTCTTTAGTAGTCTTTAGCTATTGTTCAGCCTCATGTTTAGAGAGCTACAAATCTTTAATCATACAGACTTAGTTATAAGTGGGAAATTCACAGTCCGGAGAAAGCAGCAGGACACAGTCACTGAGAGTGCACCTGCGTCTCCGTCCGCTCCTTTTGTTATGGTTCTGAAGGAATCTGCCCTTCGTCACTATCTGTTTAGCGTCACTGATGCGGCCACCATCATTTTCTCCCTTTCTCCTCTCCTCCTAAAGCTTTCTGCTCTTCATCCGTGTCACATTTGTGTACCTTCCGCCTTAAAAAGAGCAGATGGTTACTCTTCTCGTCTCCACTGCACTTAGTCATTCACAAGCTCCCCTTTCTCTTTCTCTTTCTCTCCCTCTCTCTAGCTCTCTTTCTATCTCTTTCTCTCCCTCTCTCTAGCTCTCTTTCTTTCTCTCTCTTTCTCTCCCTCTCTCTCTCTCTTTCTCTCTCTCTTTCTCTTTCTCTCCCTCTCTCTAGCTCTCTTTCTATCTCTTTCTCTCCCTCTCTCTCTCTCTCTCTCTCTCTTTCTGTCTCACTTTCTTTTTATTTCTCTCCCTCTCTCTCTCTATCTCTCTCTCTCTCTCTCTCTCTCTTTCTGTCTCTATTTCTCTCTCTCTCTCTCTCTCTCTCTCTCTCTCTCTATTTCTCTCTCTCTCTCTTTCTGTCTCTATTTCTCTCTCTCTCTCTCTCTCTCTCTCTCTCTCTCTCTCTCTCCTGTCCTCAGGGTGTCTGTGGATAAATCTATTAAAATATATTCTGGAATGCTGCCACTAACACACCATTTATTTCAGAGGCCAAGAAGAATTATTGTTGTATACGTCTTTGAGCCTTTTAGAAGATCAAAGTTGCCGGAGGTAAATCATAGAGTTCCTTAGAAATGCAAACAGACCCCCCCCCCCCCCACACACACACACCTCTCATGCTCTTTCTCTCTCTCCCTCTCTCTCTATCTCTTTTTTGTCTGTCTCCTGTCTTACTCTTTCCCCTCTCTTTATTTTTCTTTTCTCTCTTTTCTCCCCAACTCTTCTCTAGCTCTACTTCTCTTTCTCTTACTTCTCAGTTCTTTCTCTTTCTTTTCTTCTTTCTTCTTTTTTCTATTTTCCCAACTCTTCTCTCTATCTTCCTTTTCTGATTTATTCTCTCACTCTTTTCTTTCTTTCTTTCTTTCGCTATCATTTCCTTTTTTCTTTCTGTCTTTTGAGTCTTCTGAAGGTGAGAGCTCCCTCTCTTTTTCCACTATGTTCTTTCTGTCTCATTCTTCCACTTTTCTCTCTGTCTTACTCCTTTTCTCTCTCTCTCTCTCTCTTTCTCCCTCTCTCTCTCTCTCTCTTTTTTTTCTCTCTCTCTCCGTCTCTCTTACTCATTTTTCTCTCTTTTTTTTCTGATTTTCTTCCTCTTCTTATTGTCTGGCTCACCCTCTTTTCTCTTTTTCTATATCTGTCCTCTGATCCTCTCTCCCTATACTATTCCTCTCTATCTTTCTCTATTCATATTCTTTCGCTGTCTCATGTCTTCTTTCTCTTTCTTTTTTCCTCTTTTACCTCTCTATTTTTTCACTTTCTTTTTGTTTCTTTCTTGCCCTTTTCTTTCTTTTTTCTCAGAGGATTTCTCTTTTTACTCTGTTCTTCCTCTCTCTCTTTCTCTCTCTGTCACACTCTTCTTCCACTTCTTAGAAAACCAGTATAAATTTACCATCTTGTACTCATTCCTCTTTCTTTTCCCAGTGTTCCACTCTTCATTCTTCCAGAAGCTGCGGCTTTGGTTCTCTTTCCGTTCTCTCTACATCTTTTCTCTCTTCTTTCTCCCCCGCATGATGCGTCTTGGTCTCAGCTTCTTCCACCCCCGTATATTATGTCAGCTTGGTGGGGAAAAGCAGCGTTACAGTATGTGGGACAACAGCAGCGTATGAACGTTGAGAAGAAAACCTTGTCGTTCATCTAATAAACACAATGGACTTTCTGGCAGACGTAGACAGACCAGGACCGGATAGAAGACGTGCTGATATTGAGAAGGAATTTTTTGGCAGAGCATTTCATTGTGCACGGCCTGTCCAAATGACATTACAATTCAAATGACATCACTGTGGAGTAAACGAGTTACAATAAGCTCAACACACATGTGGAAATGTCACAATCCGAGACTGCGTTAACCCCTTAAAATACTGGCTTACGATTTAGGTATTATTCTTAAAGCCCTATAGGAGCTGGATTAGCTGCACCTGGGTAGATACTGTAAATTGAGTGATTGCTGATGAGATTCCTGATTTTGATCTAGTAAATATTTGCTCTGTTCCTAAGTAGTAAGTAGTAATTGTGGATCTCGCTCTCAGTAGTCCTGTTCTAATCAATCTCTCAGTAATATAATGATAAAGGATACTTGACGAGTCTAATCGCTAAAGCTAAACTCTTGGCATAGTTCCTTCATCTGCAAATTCAAAACATGGCTACTGTTATCAAAAGCATATTTTTGAGGTGAGCTAATTAGAAGGAAGTGAAATATATATGAAGGTAACTTCACAAGGCAGAGTGATTTGTATTTTGTCGCGCTATCACATTTAACAAGGTTACATTACCGGCCTAATGCTCTTCTATCTGGTATTTACTAGAGGTTTGTTTTTATCGTTTACTTGTTTGAATAAACTTCAGTAAATTCTAATCCCAATGCTGATGTGAACATCTGGATTGTAACATTTTAATCTGGGCTATCTGATGCAATCTGGGGAAGTTACAGTTACTTAATTCCATATGAATCAGCCAGTCAAAGCCAATGAAGATGATATTACTGGACCTCTTCAGGTAAAACTAGTCCAGCTCAAATAGGGCTTAAGACATATTATCTACTACTAACTACCATGAGTTATTCAGTAGCTGTTATAAATGATTCAGTAACTATTAGGAAACTAATTGTCAGAAACAAAGAATTCGGCACGACGCTTGCAGGGCTACAGGTCACGCTGGGTTTATTAACAGAGTCAGCAGTTTAAACAGGGCAGTAAACAAACAATACGGGGTGAGCTATAATCGTATACCAGAAAGCAGTCCAAGGTAGAAACCAGAAAGGCAGAGAACGGAGCAAACAAGTCAAGAGGGAGATCCGAAGGGAACGTCAAAGGACAGAAGGGAGATCAGAGCCAAAAGCGGAGAAATAACCAGGCGACCAGAATCCGTAGGAGAAGACGAGAGAAGAGTCGAAAAAACAGAAGGAGTCAAAACCAGAATACTCAATGAGAAGGGTAACAAGAAAACGCTCAGCAATGCAACCAGGTTGGCAAAACTTCGCAAATGGTAGTGTGTGTGTAGGGTATATATGGGGAGTTTGGAAATAACAAACAGCTGTATGTAGTTAGAACTCAGGTGAGACTGAACGTGCGCACGGGGTGTGATTGGTTGGGTTGGGACAGGTGGGAGTGACGTCATCGGAATGTGCATTATGGGAAATGGAGTTTGGAAGCGAGTCAGTGTCAGGGACAGCCGTATGCGTGACAGTACCCCCCCCTCATTTCTGAGCCCATAAGGCATCACAAGGTACTCCTAGTGCCCCCTAGTGGTGAGAAAGGCCGTTTTCCATTCATCCCCCTCTCGGATCCTAACGAGATTGTAAGCACTACGTAGGTCCAATTTGGTAAATACTGTGGCTCCCCGGAGTTGTTCTAAAGCAACAGGTACTAATGGCAAAGGATAAGGATAAGATTTGGTAACAGAATTTAAGCCACGATAATCTATACATGGTCTGAGACCACCGTCCCTCTTCTTGACAAAGAAAAAACCAGCAGCTACAGGAGAGGTGGATGGACGTATGAAACCCTGAGCGAGAGATTCCTGGATATAATCCTCCATTGCTTTCTCCTCAGCTTGAGTGAGTGGATAAACACGAGACTTGGGTGGTATTTTATCATCTATTAAATCAATTGTACAATCATAAGCTCGGTGGATTGGTAATTTGGTGGCATTGGTTTTATTAAAGACCTCTAATAGATCAGAGTACTCAGGAGGAATAGATTCAGAAGAATTCTCAGGGCTCTCAATGGAAGTGGTAAACACATTCAATTGAGGCAGTACAAGGCAATTATTCACACAATGTTTAGACCACGTAACAATCTCTCTATCAGCCCATGATATTACAGGGTCATGTGTCTTTAACCAAGGCAGACCAAGAATAACAGAAAATTCAGAAGAATCCAAAATAAAAAACCTTATCTCCTCAGAATGAAGAGCACTAACGTTCATGGTGATGGGAACAGTTCTTTGTGATACCACCCCTTGGCCCAAGGGGTCCCCATCTATGGCGGACAGTTTCATGGTGTGAGTCAGTGGTACAGTGGGTATCTGAAGTTGTTCAGCTACATCAGCTAAAATAAAGTTCCCCTCAGCTCCAGAGTCAATCAAGGCTGGAAATACACAAGAAAAACCTTGATAACACAAGGTAACAGGAACCAGCAGAGATTTGGTAATCATACTTGTTGTAGGATTACTCACCCTTTTGATTTGAGGGGTGGATCCCACTTGAACTGGTGGGAGTAGTCTTTGTGGACGCGTTTGACAGTCCCTAACAACATGTCCAGGGATGCCGCAGTACAAACAGAGTCCACCGCGAAGCCGACGGTTCCTCTCCTCAGCCGATAGACGAGAAGAATCTACTTGCATTGGTTCCTCTGAAGCATAGTCACTATATCCTCTTGGAGCTGGGGAACGGCGTGGTTCTGGCATAGAAACGTGCCTGAGATGGGTGGTGTATGAAGTTGTGGAACGACAAGTAGTCGATGTCGCTCCATGCTTGAGTTGGTCAAGTCTAATAGCGAGAGAGATGAGTTCCTCCAGTGATAGTCCCTCATCTCGGTAAGCCAACTCTTTAAGTATATCCTGGTTGAGACCATTGCAGAAAACAATGGTCTTGGCTGGTTGGTTCCACCCACTGTCAGCAGCCAGAGTGCGAAACTCCAATGCATAGTCGGCCACGGACCTGCTCCCCTGTCGCAGTTGGATTAGAAGTTCGCCAGAAGAGCGGCCCTCATTAGGATGATCAAAAACAGATTTAAATTCTTGGAGAAAACGTTCATAAGTCCCATGTTCATGATTGGGCCATACAGCAGTAGCCCAATCCAGAGCTTTACCCGTAAGACGTGAAATAAAAAAAGAAATTCGAGCTCTATCAGTACTGGGAGGAGAGTTAGAAAAATAGATAGAACATTGGAGAAGAAAGCCCCGACATAAATTTGGAGCTCCATCAAATTTATCCGGTTTGCTGACGGGGAATGAACCACTCAAAGGGGGAGGGGTGAGTGATTCAGTCACCGGAGCAGACGAGATATTCATCTGAGCTATCTGCACAGCGATATCACGAAGATTAGCTGATATCTGCGTTAACTGAGCATGCTGTTCAGTTTGCTGCTGAGATAAACTACCAACAGAGTTCGTGAGAGTTTCAAAAAGCTGATTATGTTGTCCCAGAAGACGACCTTGGCTACTCACGGCTTGCTGTATATCCTGTAGCTCTGCCATCGTAACAGTGGCGAAGTTTTCTGTCAGAAACAAAGAATTCGGCACGACGCTTGCAGGGCTACAGGTCACGCTGGGTTTATTAACAGAGTCAGCAGTTTAAACAGGGCAGTAAACAAACAATACGGGGTGAGCTATAATCGTATACCAGAAAGCAGTCCAAGGTAGAAACCAGAAAGGCAGAGAACGGAGCAAACAAGTCAAGAGGGAGATCCGAAGGGAACGTCAAAGGACAGAAGGGAGATCAGAGCCAAAAGCGGAGAAATAACCAGGCGACCAGAATCCGTAGGAGAAGACGAGAGAAGAGTCGAAAAAACAGAAGGAGTCAAAACCAGAATACTCAATGAGAAGGGTAACAAGAAAACGCTCAGCAATGCAACCAGGTTGGCAAAACTTCGCAAATGGTAGTGTGTGTGTAGGGTATATATGGGGAGTTTGGAAATAACAAACAGCTGTATGTAGTTAGAACTCAGGTGAGACTGAACGTGCGCACGGGGTGTGATTGGTTGGGTTGGGACAGGTGGGAGTGACGTCATCGGAATGTGCATTATGGGAAATGGAGTTTGGAAGCGAGTCAGTGTCAGGGACAGCCGTATGCGTGACACTAATATACAAGTTTGTATAGTTCTAAAAGTGATGGGCCCATATATGATGCCTCAGGGCTTTGAGGGTTTACTTCACAGGACAGGACAAAAATGTTCTTTACTTTTAATGAAAGTTAATGTAAAGAAGTTTTATTTTTTAAGATTTTGGAGCATTTCTATTAGTTTATTCATAATAAAGTGTATAAAGAGCAGCTGCCGTGTTCAAATGATATAGAAAAATGAAAATTACCAAAATTGTAGGTACATGTTTTTCTTTGGTTGATATACAGTGATACATTTAACACCTCAAACATAACATTTTTAATTAGAGTTCTTAGAGTTTAAAGGCTTACCTGTGCATTTGTGTCATTGTTTTTGGATTACTGCAAACGTACAAAACTGTAGACATGGTTTACAACCTTTTTCAGTTTTAAACCACCTTCACTTTCAGACCTTATTGTGAGCAAGTATATAAATAAACAGGAAAACAGACTAAAAATAGAATTTAGAATTTTATTTTTTTGTAGACTATGTTGTTACAGAACCCAGCTTCATTTAAGGAGGGATGCCTTAACATTCTCCAGTAGAGTTTCTTGACACAATCCAGAATTTATAGCTTAATCAAATGATGATGAGCTGTTCTGGTCCAGTGGTAACCAAACAGTCCCAAACCGCGATACTGCCACCACCATGTTTCAAAGTAGGAAAGTTACAGCATTCACAAACTTTTAAGCAGGACTGTAGAGCAGAGATTGAAACTGTTGTTACAGAAGCTTTAAGCATACCTTAAAGAAAAGGCAACACTGTGAACACACATATGGATACAGTAAAACTGGTGAAGTCTGAATATGAAGCACTTCTAGAAGACCAGCAGAAGTAAGCATTTATTGGTTCGTGTCTTATTTGTAGAGATGAGGGTTATTTGCGGTGTGTCGTGCTGTGGGTTGACGTGTCAATGAGAAAGGGGGCTCGGGGAGGAGAGAGAGAGAGGGAGTCGGAGCCCGTCCTAAATGCAACAAAGTAACAAATCGAATGAAGTTTTCAAAAAAACGCGTCTGCCACCCAGAGTTCACGCAGGAAGACGGATCTGACACCTCGCTGGCCCGGAGGGACAGGCTGGCTTTTTTGATGTGTGATCCACCAAGGCTTTTGCGTTGGCTGGCAGATTTTATCGGGCCACCGCGGCAGCAGAGAAAGAGAGAGAGAGAGAGAGAGAGAAAGCCCGCTGCAGACTAAATAAAAGAGGGGGGCTGGTGATAAAAATGTCAAGGATTATCTTCACTTTGCGGGCCCTGTGATGTCGTATCAAACCGGATTTGTTGGAAACGATTTGGCAGCGAGGGAGATGATGATGTTGAGGGGGGTTCAGGGGGGTGGGGGGTGAAGGGGGTGCAGAGGATGAGAGGATTTCTCTTGAATAATTTAATTATTTTTTTACCCCCCTCCCTTTCTCCTTCCTTTTCTTGCCAGATGCCTTTCAAGCCTGTTTTGTTTTAGTCAGATTGCAACCTGCAGAGGAAGTGTTGCAGAGTGTGAATACTGCTGTCAAGGCAGTGCTGATCCGATGAGTGGATGTAAAGAGAGAGAGAGAGAGAGAGAGAGAGAGAGAGAGAGAGAGGACAGTGGATTTACGACGGACATTCTTACTCTCCATATAAATACACTGTCAAAGTGACATTACATTGCTAGAAGTCACAGTGTCATGTCAAGAAAACATATAAATTGTGAGGCTCGCCATCAATATTTGCCCTCTGCTCTCATGCTCTCTCTTTAGAAATGCTTTCGTTTGTCATTGGTGCTTTGTTTTTTTCTTCTTAATGTTTTCCCTTTGATATTAAAACACTGTAAAATGGGGAACTGGATTGACTTAAATGGGAGTAGAGCTTTTGTTCATCTAAATTCTGATTTGCTTTGAATAAGACAAAACTTGCCAACCCTCAATGAATAGGCTTCATTTTATTTTTTATTATTTTTTTTGTTTTATTGTTAAAAAATAGGAAAAAGAAAACCAGATAGATGCTTTATTGAGCCCAGAGGGAATTTTAAGATCTCCGCATTTAACCCGTCTGTGCAGTGAAACAGTCACATATATATATATACACACACACACACACACACATTAATGAACCAGACATACTAGGGAACAGTGAGCACACTCGCCCGGAACGCTTGGCAGCCCAACCGCAGCACCCCGGGGAGAATTCATTATTAAAACAAATAAAAAATGTCACACTAGGAGCTGATTTAATGTTCAACTCAAATTTCATTAAATGTTCAACTCACTGTACATTTAAATGTATTTAGTGTTGATTATTTACCCACCAATGTTGATTCTTCCTGCTTACAAACTATGCAAGTTGTGTGGGCAGCCTCAACTGCTGAGCCTTCGTAGTTATTGATTAGATAAGGCTTAAATATGGTTATAAACAGCAGAGAGTAAAGAAATTGTGATACTGATATTAATGTGTGTCCGGGCATGTGTAACAGCAGTGAACTGTCAATTTTATGCCATTCATACAGACAAAGTGGCACCAAGGGCTAATATATATATATATATATATACACACACACTCACTAGTGAACTAGACATACTAAGGAACAGTGAGCACACTCGCCCGGAACGCTGGGCAGCCCAACCACAGCACCCAGGGAGCATTCAGGGGTTAGGTGCCTTGCTCAAGTGCACTTCAGTTGTAACGGTTCATGGGATCGAACTGGTAACCTTCCAGTCACAAGGCTGGTTCCCTAACCTCCAGCCCACAACTGTTCCCAACTGTTTATAGCAGACAGGCAGTACATGTAGCAGATAAATACATTGAGAAAACAGATTAAGTAAAAAGCAAGACTAGAAATACAGACAAATACAGTATTAAAGGAGAGAAAAGAAAAGAGTGTGTATGTATACATGTATACACATACGAGCCTGTACACACTTATACTCAGCATATTTATACCACAAATTTATAATAGTTTATTGTGGTAATCTGTATCAATAACAATTAGTTAATACAGTATTTCTGTGCTGTTAAGGTGGGAACCCCACAGAAATGCTAATTTATTTATTTACTATTAATAATAGGTGTAATAAACTACTACCAGACTATATAGTTCTTAAACATAGCATTGATTTCTAACAAACCCTTGTTTTACAGCTGATGTAATGATTTTACGTGCATCTCAAACATGACTCAGCCAAGCAGGTTTTGGAACCAATGCTTAAAGCTTAAAAGCTGCTTGTTACCATATCATGTGCTTTTTTTGAGGTTGAATGACTTCCATTCATTTCTTTTTAACCTAAAAGCTTGTGGCTTAAGTAGGCTGAAGGTGAAGGTGGCCGTTAAAACTCCACTCTGCTGACACGGACACTTCTGGGCCAGAAAAGCCACTCTCCCTGCACCCTGATGTGCTGACACAAGATGAATGGCTCCTGCAGAAGAGGTCAGCCTCAGGTATGGCTCCATACATATTTCATGGCCAGGGCCTTGTTCACACGTACTTCACATCCAGCTGTTATGACATGCGATTTCATAAGACTGCCAAGTCTGCGAGCATCCGTCAGTGCTTTCTAACACGTTAAATACCGTCATCGTGCTGCTAAATGATGATAATATGTTTATATTTTCAATGCACATATCTTCGATTCAATTAACCCCTTAATCTTTACATCTGAGCCAGCAAATAGGAAAAGTATAGTATAATTCAACATTCATTACTTTTCACATATACCTCATAAAAACAGGCAAAGAAATCCGGTTGAAAGAGCAGATTTTTAATGCATAACACATTTATGATGTAAATGATGTTTAATGATGTAATACTGATGACAAGATACTGTTGTGTGCAGTCTTATTTGCTGAAATGAAAATAAAAATCTACATTTTTGCACGCTTTTTTGTCTGTTTATGGCAGAGGTCACTAATAGGCGGACCACTGTTCCAGTCCCAGACGTTGTCCAATGTGGACCCAAACCGATAAACTATTAAGAGCAATTTAATTTTAAAGTGTTTAAGCGGTAAAATGATTTTAAGCGTCAAAGCTTTTCTCGTCTATACGGTATACGGGCTTTGCGGTGCATTAATCTCACAGACCAATTGCGTGCACTGTAAGATCACCAAAGACGCTCCTCAGCCAATCAGATCTGTGCAGCTTCGAGTGTGCAGCGTGCCGCGAGAAGCTGCAGTCAGAGAATAAAGCAGGTCGGAGAAAGAATAACGTGCTCTAAAAAAGGAAAGTTGACGGCAAAGCCCGACTGTTTTAACCAGAAATGGAGAGAGCTATGTTTATTCTTCTCACAGGCGGCTCCAGCTGTGAAACTGAGTTAACGAGAAGACGCTGCTTTATTTACTGTTTCTGTAAATAAATGCTTTAAGATGCACCTTTTTAATTCTGTTTTTTTTAATGTAGTGCTTGGTTTTACTTCAAATGAGGAAAAAAACATATTTTTGAAGTTTTATAAATAATTAATTCAGCATTTAACCTTAAATATACTGAAATATACTGAACGGTTTGTGTGATGTGTGATGTTTTTCAGTTGCTGATGGTATAAGATGCTGATACTAGGCTACTTCAGTAAACAGGATATGACACTCAATCATAACACAAGTTAGAAATTATGATGGTCCGGACCTTGGCCTGAGAAAAATCCCCTTTAACTGGACTTTACTGTATTCTAATTAAATACATCTGATTTATGGCATTAAAACAAATAGAAAATGTCACACTGGGAGCTGGTAATGCTTATCAGTGAAGTTTCATTAAATGTTCAACTCACTGTACATTCAAATGTATTTAGTGTTGATTATTTATCCAGCAATGCTGATTCTTTCTGCTCACAAACTAGGCAAGTTGTGTAGGCACCCTCAACTCCTGAGCCTTCGTAGTTATTGATTAGATAAGGCTCAAATAAAGTAAAGCAATTGTGATATTGATATTAATGTGTGTCCTAGCATGTGTAACAGCAGTGAGCTGTCATTTTTATGCCATTCATACAGACATAGTGGCACCAAACGAGACAGCTCGCTAATGCCCTTATACCCGTCAGGGCAGCTACATGTTGAATTGCTCATCATTACAGGTCATCGTTATGGAGTATGGTGTGAGTCACTGGTCCAAAAATGTCTGAAAGCTGTCTGTTCACAGGATGCGTAACTTTTCTGCCAGATGGTGAATCTGAAATGGCTGCAAACTCCATGTGTAGGGTGCTATGAAAGTAATGAAATTACAAACTCTACACCCTAAAAAATACTACGTTAGCAAAATGTAATGACGTTTCTGTTTCAGCCATCGGGCACACAGCTTTTTATAGATGTATAGTCCATTGTTTTAGTGTAGAAGTCATACTTTTGTGATCTCGGTAGTGCTTTATTAAGGTACAGGGAGAATTTGTCATCATCAGTTTGGTAAAGTTAGTAACTGCTAGCTATCTAAGAGTCTACTGCTGCAGAGTTCTAAATTTTGAGTTAACACATTAACACACACCTGGGTGTCACCATAAACTTATAAAGGTCGCCGGTCATATGTAAATTCCGGTTAAAGTAGTCAAACTGGTGTAAATAGTGAAAAATAGTCTTTTCTGTAAGTTTATTTGCTGAAGCCTCGTGAATATATATATATATATATATATATATATATATATATGCCGTGACGCTGCATGTGTGTTTTTTCTCTGATATGTTAAAGTGAATAAGTGAATAATTTAAATGAGCAACATATTATCAAAGCCATTTAGAGTTTGGTGTAAAATTTGTTCTAGAGAAACTGTGAGAACTGTTCACAGTGGTGACGATAGAAGCCAGACATCCATCTAAACACTCCTCACACAAAGCTGTTACGGGGAATGGGTATGGATACACTCCCCGAGACATTGTTTTATGACAAATTTGCCATTAGAGGGATACATGAAGGGTGTTCTACAGCACAATAGCCCCCACATTCTTCTTTTTTAGATATGCCATTTTTCCATCATTTTTTCCATCCTTTTACAGAGTGTGTTCACTTTGTTTTTTACTTACAAACAGGCTTTCCAAAAGCATCTTAGCACTAAGCTAATTCTGAAATGGGAGAACGAGCGCCACACTAAACTCTCTCTCTACCAGATGATCTTGACATTAAAATGCTTTTGGGAAACCAAGCCCATGTCGTTTAACCATGGGTGCCCAAAACCTTTCATATGACCGTATCTCAGATCGACCGCGCCCTCTAAGCATTTGAGCCGAGTATTAAACATGAGGTTTCTTATGATGACATCTATCTTTGTTGACTTCGACCTCAAGAAAATGCACAGTGCAAAAGTCTGAGTCACCTAAGCTCAATGTTTAAAAGCCTTTATCTTAGCAGGAAGTGTGGTTTTCCCCGGTACGAACACCAGACATCATTAGAACAGATGTAAAGAAGCATAAATACAATACAAAGTAACATGAATATCTTATTGTGAAAGAAGTAGATCATATCTTGAGCTCCAGTTTAAAGAACAAAGTGTAGTTCCAGATGAATGTATTCAGTTCCTTCAACAGCAATCTTGATTTAGCTTAATGAAGTACTGAGCAGTCAAAGCAGGTATTAGATGAGAACTGTAAATAATACTGGGTTGTTTCCACAAGGAGAAGCTTAGAAAGGGTCAAATAAACACACTGACATATGTAAAAACACTACTTACTGTATTAATACTATTTGAGTATTTAAAAAATAAAGTATTTAGCTCTTTTTATTTAAGTTAAAAAGTTAACATATACCTTTTAAAAGATATATAAGCAAACACTATGCTCTAATTGGAAATAATGCACAGTAACATGCAGGACACTATAAGCTCTGGATACAAATCTGTACTGGATTTGCATTCATTATATTGGGAGCTATATCAGAAGAAAGGATCTTCCAACAACAGTGTTGTAAGAGATCCTATAAGTTTGCAGTAAGCCATCCTCAGCTGAGTGGCATGATGGAAGCTATATTGCCTCAACAGAGGTAGACAGGTAAGAGGTTTAGATGTCAAAAGCAAGACCTAGTAGTCAATACAGAATTTAACAAGAAGCTGTAAACTGAATTAAATAAACACACTGACAATGTAAAAGCATTGATTACTGTACTAGTACTATTTAAAGTGTTTTGAGAAAATAAAATCTTCCTGTCTAAAGAAAATAGCTTATTTAAATATAATCATGTCCCCACAAGCCTAAAACTTTACTGTAAGTGCATGATAAAAGTGAATGAAACAGAAGAACTTCTGAGATAACAGTGTGATTATGACTGTAAAAGGAATCAAGGGGTATGCGTTACTTAGATAGGGCATATTCCCATGCTACAATAAGAACTGTGATAGAATCAACTTCCAGTAGTTCAGTAGGAACTTATCATATACTACCAATCGGAGAGCATACACAACAGGTAAAATGAAACTGTAGAAAAAACACCTTGTAAGCTGCATTGTAAGAACATTTCAGCTTCATACGATCCTTGTGAACTTCGTATATAGAATGCAAGCTGATCTGTTTTCTTTCAGTAGGCAATTGTCATGAAATCTTCACAAGAACTGCTGCCCTTACATTCTCCTGTAAAATATTTTCATACACCTTTGAACTCTGGCTTCCAAGCCCAGAGCCGGCGAAGCAGTCCCAAAGCATGATGCTCCCTCCACCATGCTTCACAGATGGAGCATGTTTTTTGGTGTTGGTGTGCATTTGTGTTCAAAGACTTTTGTCCTTCTAAACCACAAAGGCAGCTCACAAAGCTTAGCATGCTGGCTAAATATTCTTTTTGTAATTGCCTTCTTTAGAAACAGAGTCCAGCCTCTCAGACTGCATTTAGCAGCAAAGGAAAGGAAATCTACACACACTACAAAGCGCAGCTGGAGTGAAAAATGGTGGACAAACCTGACCAAACAACCTTAGCATGACCTTAGACCCCACTTGCCTAAAACTGTACTGTAAGTACATGATAAATGTGAATGAAATAGAAGAACTTCTGAGATAACAGTGTGGTTATGATTGTAAAAGGAATCGGGGGGTATGTGTTACGTAGATAGGGCATATAGAAATGCAATGGGACCTTCAGTGAATTATTTAGTACCTACTATGAAACGAATATGCAATTTACATAGTAATAAGAGGGAGGAACTGAAGTGTGGGCACTCGCCTGGGTTCTTGCAGTTTACGCCTTGTGACAGTGGTGTGACAGTTTTTGGCGGTGCTGAATGAGCAAAAGACTTTACTTAAAGTCCTTTATTATCTAAAATGTTCTCATAACAAGACAGTGGAGTCACGATTCGGATGCGTCAATCAAACTACCTGAGCCTGCTGACATAACACGGATGTTTTATATTGGATGTCACTTGTCAGACAAGCGTGCGTTCATCTGCGCGTGTTAATCCCGCAGATTGTCTGTCTTGGCTTAGACAATGCCGGGCGAATGCATAACTAATGTGTCAGCCTTTTGTGTGTCTCGCAGCTTCTCAGGAACTGCTCTGCTGCCATCTGTTTACAATCTCTCTCGCTCCCTCTCCCTCTCTCTCTCCTCTCCCCTCCCCTGAGATGGTAATGAATGGAGGTGTCAGTCAGAGCACCTTGACCGCTGAGGAGAGAACACACACACATTACAGAGCTGTGGTTTTCAGCACCTGGCCTTATTGAGCACATTAGGAGGTTTACAGTACCCAGTTGGCCTTCTTAGCTTCAGGGAAACGACACTGACACGCAAACAATGGAAATGAAGACGCGCACACGCGCGACTGCACAAGGAACCTAATAATAATCATAAAAGAAAACACACACTCAAAAAAAAGTGACTCAGCCACCGTAGCCGTCGCCATGTCCAAGTCAAATTTTCCCTAAAGGTTTATGTTGTTTTTGCTAGCGTCATCGCCCTAAGTAGGCCCAAGTAAGCACTTACAAATCATCGCAGTCATAAGAAAACTGAAACCCAAATTTATTTAGTCAGTAGCCAGTAGTCATCCAAATCTGCTCACAAGGTCTCCCAAACTGCATCCAGGTCTTCAATAATGTGGTGCAGACTTGTCAGTGTGGTTTAGGAGACGGTATGAGTACAAAAATGAACAAAAAACCTCATTGTGTAGTTTATTTTTGGACTATAATAGACTATTGACTTCTAGTGCCCTACTAAAAAAGAATACAGACGAAATCCATGCTGGTCTAAGGTGGTCTACGCTCGTCTTGTGCTACTAGCACCAGCTTGGTTATACCAGCTTCAAGGCTGGTCTAGGCTAGTTTTTTCTACATAAGCCTTAAAACTTCAGCATTAAACTAAAGAAGTATACATGTCTTGGCTGACCTCTGTGGTAAGTGGAATGTTGTATAAAGTTGACCATCACTGCAAAATGGTCAACAGCAGTAGAAGTTAACATGCTGGTTAGTAGTAAAACCAGCATGTGTCGTGTTTTGCTACTGGTATGATGGTCAACCAGCATGACCATGATGGGGTGTCTAGCTAAACCTGCACTAAATTAGTACTATATCAGCTTAAACTGGCATGGACCAGCTAGACGTTAGCTTGGTTTCAACCAACAATACAACGGAAAACAAAGCAGAGAAAACAAACACGATTATCTTATATTTAGATTCGCGAGGCGACAGGACTGAAGTTGATCTTCAGCTTCTTGTTCAGTTTTTTGCATTTAACCTTAAATGGTGCAGCAGTCATATTTTGATTTGCATGCCATAATAAGAAGCATACAGGTACAACAGGTAAAATGAAACTGTAAAAAAAACCCTTGTAAGCTGTGTTGTAAGAACATTGTGAGCTCACCAGGGCTCTCCCAGCTTCATGCGATCCTTGTGAACTTCGTATATGGAATGCAAGCTGATCTGTTTTCTTTCAGTAGGCAATTGAAATCTTCACAAGAACTGCTGCCCTTACATTCTCCTGTAAAATATTTTCATACACCTTTGAACTCTGGCTTCCAAGCCCAGAGCCGGCAAAGCAGTCCCAAAGCATGATGCTCCCTCCACCATGCTTCACAGATGGAGCAAGTTTTTTGGTGTTGATGACTTTTGTCCTAAACCACAAAGGCAGCTCCCAAAGCTTAGCATGCTTTGGCATTTACAAAAAGAATGCTAAATATTCTTTTTGTAATTGGCTTCTTTAGAGTCAGAGTCCAGCCTCTCAGAGTACATTTAGGAGCAAAAGAAAGGAAATCTTCACACACTGCAAAGAGCAGCTGGAGTAAACATGCTGGACAAACTTGACCAAACAACCTCAGCATGACCTTAGCCATGGGAATTTTTCTATAAAACATTTTCTTGTATCTTTTTTCCTTATATAGCATTTTTGTCATGGCTTCAAAGAGTTTACGAGCACTCTATCACTGTTTCACAACTGAAATCAGATGACAACTTTAAAACAGTGAAATAACCTTCTTAGCATTTAATCTTTCTGGATCATTTTCATTGGTCTGCTCACCATGTGTTCACAGAGTGTACAGGAAAACAACTAGTGATTCAAATGCCATAAAAACAATTATGACTGAAAAAGGATTTCATTATGACGCCCGTGGAACACTAAGACAAGCGGCCCAACCAAAAGACCTCGGCAAAACATCTCTGACTGAAAAAAGGAGTGAAATGTAGAGAGAAAGAGGAGCTCCAGGCCCCGAGGCTAGCCGAGGACAGGCCGGGGCTGAAGTGGATATAATTATCACCGTCGTCTTCGCATTTCCCTTAGGGACAGGATCTCAGACTCTTCTCTCGTCGTCTTTGTCATCCTCTCATCTCCCTTTCTGAAAGCACTCGTCTCTCTCTCCTTCTCTCTCTCCTCGCCGCCTCTGTCACCGCTGCTCTTTGTGCTCAGCTGAGGGATTAGCGGGGCTCGGCTGGTGATGGCTGCAGGTCAGAATCTGTGCCTCGGTCCGATAATAACACCGCCGCGCCGAGGAGGCCGCGGGCGACAGCGCCTTTATTACATTTTTAACACAAGCTCACCGTCTTTGAGCCCCCGTGTCAATATCTGCGCTTTGTTCCTCCAGTGTCAGCACTCCGACAGTGAATGGCAGCCGCTAAACAGCAATTTCAGCGCACCGAAGGAAGTCAGCGCTAATCTTGGGTTTGACTAAACTTGTTTGTGCCACCAGTAGGACTGCAAAGCAGTGACACGAGCATGAATAATGATTTCATTATTACATTTTTATGCACTCAAGTTTCTTTCTGTTAGCAGAGCGCTAGGCTAAATGCTATTCTCTTATCTGATGAGGGAGTTTCCTTCTTTAGAATTAGCAGTTAGTCTCAAAAGACATATTACCATACTGACGTCATGATTTGGGCATCAGCTGCAAGACAAAGTGAGTGAACACTTTGAAATGACATGGATTTCTGTATTAATTACTAATAAAATGTGGTCTGTAATCTTATCTATGTCACATTTTATAGACAAACATAATCTACCTAAACTAATAACACACACACACACACACTGATAGTCTTCATGCCTCTTATTGAGGACACTGAGTAAGATCCACAGTGCAGGTTAGTAAAAGTAAGTGAACCCTTGAAATGAATAACCTGTATATCCTCTTTTCCTCTACAGAAAATAAGTATACTTAAAGTTCATTTTATTAAGTATATTTAATGCAGTTACTATACTAATGTCATTGTACTAGTAGTACACTCGTATATGTACTATTTTAATACTTCTTGGGACTAAATTGGCCCACTTTCTAGTTTTTAAAAGTATACTTTAAAGTACACTTTAAGTGTAAGAGTAGTAAACCAAGTATACAACTAGTTTACTTAAGGGTTTACTGTTAGTTTACTAGCTTGTTAGTTTTCTTAAGTAAACTTAACATAATACTTGTAATTTACTGCTTATATTATTGTTGTACTTTAAAGTATATGACTAGGTTTAAGGTTTTTTTCTACTTAAAATAGAATTTTAACAACGTTTACTTACTCACCAGTGAACACACGTAAAATAAACAAGACACATTCAGATTAAGAAACATATTTGTATCTGTATAAATCTTTATAAATCAAATAAATATTGTACTGGATGTGTTTTTGTGCAGAGCAAGAATACTTACTTCTACTATCTCAATCAAAAGATTAAGTACAAGTAAAGACCAAATATACTTAGACTGTTCTATACTTGTCAGTATAACCCAAGCATACTTAGTATAACTGTGTTTAGTATATCGCTGAGAAGAAAAGTAAAAAGTAAACTGAAAGCATACTCACTTCATTTTAGTTTAAAAGAAGTAAACTAATGGTACACTTGAATAAACTTCTTTTTTTAAGGGTTAGCAGCATCGCCCCCACCAAAATGTTTCCTGTAGCTGTAAATATGATATGCACAATGTTAAACCATTTCTCCCTTCAAATGTCTTTCATTTCATCAGTTTTTTTTGCTAGGATGCCTTGCTGGCACAGCCCTCTTCAGGTCAAACCACAGTTTCCTGCTAGGGTTAAGGTCAGGACACCAACTTGGAGATTTCAAAACACAAATCTTCTTCTTTTTCCATCTTTCTTTAGTTAATTAACTTGTGTGCTTTGGGCTATTGCCTTATTGCATTACCCAGTGTCTCTTTAGCTTGAGGTCAAGAACTTGCTGCTCTTGCATTCTCTCATAAAATGTTTTAATACACCTTTAAACTCATTGATCGAAAGCCAGAGCCAGCAGAGCAGCCCCAAAACATGATGCTCCCTCCACCATGCTTTGCTGATTTTGGTGAGCATTTGTGCTGGTGTGCATTTGTTGGTGTGCATTTGTTCTCATCTGTTCTCGCAAACCACAAAGGCTGCTCACAAAGCTTAGCATACTCGCTAAAAGCTATTTTCTCATATGGTGAGACATTTTTTGACTTCAGAATTGGAGCTCAGTCTCTCAGACCACATTCAGCAGCCCAGGAAAATAGGTGGCAGCACATTTGACCTGTTTTAAAGTGGGTTCAGACTTCAGGGCAGTTTTATTGGTTCAGAAGTTTATTTGAATGTCTAGCTTCCCAGCAGGTCTGTATAGCTTTCCTTCCATACTGTATTTTTCTTCTGTCAGCAGAGCCATGAGCTTATGTGGTGTTTTTTCTTCTTCAGAATTAGCAGCTGGTCTCTCAACCCACATGTAGCACTAAAGGCTGCTCAGGAAACTTGGCCTATTGGCTAAAGTGGTATTGAAAGTGCTGGCAGAATTAGCATATTGGCCATATTTTAAATGCATCTAAATTATTATTGATTCAGGAGTTTATCTGAATGCCCAGTTTCACAGCAGATCTGCTTTTCCCACTATCCATAAATCTGGCTCTCAAACAGTGGTCAGAATACCACACTGACATCTTGATTGGTGCTGTAACTGTTTTTTTTTTATCTGTTTTATCACACCTTGGAGACAGACAATTACAGACTGCAGCTCATTTCAGTTCAGGTGTTAACATCCAACTTCGGCAAGGCCCTACATGCCTGGTTCAGCAGCGCGTCATTATCAAAAACGTGCTTCTCCCCAATTTCCAACTAGGGTGTACCTTGCTCCTTTTAAAACGTCTATTCTGAAGAGAGAGCTGTTTTAATGAGCTATCATCTTCATAAAGCGCCTCCCTTTTCATCCACACCCCAGCCTGGGAAATGACAGGACGTGACAAAGGAGGCACGGAACGGGGAGCGGGAAGGGAAGCTGAAGGAAAACAAAAGTGGAGCTTTTTTGAACCTGAAAAACACCTTGAAAGGAGCCATTGTGCGCACGAGGAAACACTTGAGTGTGAAGTGGCTTTGAAGTGGAGGGGTGGGGGGGGATGGTGAGAGAAGGAAGCACTGCTGAATCTGGTAATTCCTCCCTGAGCAGCGGGCGGGGACGCGGCTAGCCAAGGCCAGGGCCCGTCAGTCTCCCCTGTTGTGAGCAAACCGCCCTGACTGACCTTCAATGGGTAGGAAAGCATGGGTCATCACACAAGTCTCAAGTAGAGGTGATTTGAAATAACACTCCTCTTTCACGGCTGCATTGAACACAATGCCTTGAGAAACTTCTATTTCAGGAGTTTGACAAATGAGCTCTTTGTGTGTATGCCGCGTGTCGGACTTCTTGGTTACGTGCATAAGGCAGCGTGTTCTTGGTTTTCTCTGGCTTTCGCACAATTCATGACATTATTGCATCCTAATAATGGTCCATATTCATCAAACATCTCAAATTCACATAGCTGATCTTATGCCTCTGCATAGCATTGAATAGAACGACACAGACTGGTGAGGCCTGATAAGCGGATGGGGTCTCGGAGAAACAGGGGCCAACGTACGAAAACAAACACACACATTTCAAACGATCAGATGAATCTCTTAGATAACCCACACAAAAGACACGCTCAACAGAGAGCGGAACTTCAAGTGAAATGAAGAGAGAGCGAAAGAGACAGAGAGAGAGAGAGAGAGAGAGAGGGAAAAAAGGCAGAATGACAAAAGAAGAAGAGTGGGTGATTTGGGCGCAGAGGCGGAGGATATTCGGAAGAACTTCCACCCGGCCCGCCCCTCTTTCCTCATTCTTCCCCGCTCCGTCTCAGAACCCACAGCTCGGCGGCTCGGCGCAGCAAAGGCAGAAAGGCAGCGCTTTGATAAACAAAGTGCGAGCACAATGGCTGTGAATGGGAGGCTCCCTCATGCTGGCAGGATCTGAAGGAGATGTTTACAGAGGCGCTTGTCAGATGGCGGCACGGGGTTGTTCCAGCGTGTGTGGAAGCTGTTGGGGGGAAATGGTGGGGTGGAGGTAGGGGGGGGGGGAGGTAGAAGGCGGCTTTGATGTCTCCTCTGCTCCTGGCTTTTGATGGAGATCCTGTGAAGTGTTCCTTCACAGCAGGACTGTGGGTGTTGACACCCACACATGGGCCAGGGGGAGCAGGAGCTAGAGAATGCTTCAGTGCCTCACTTCTTGCCTGCTTGCTGGCGCGTGTCGCCACGCGAACAGGCTCGTGTGCTCTTTCAGTGTTGGTAAACGTGCTCACAAATATAGCAGCCTGTGTTTGTGAACAGCCCTCAAGTCGTCACAGTTCCTTTAGAGTTTGATATGAATGTCTGTAGCAGTGATACCCAAGTATTGCAGATGGTGTTTAGGGTTCGGGCCTATCGTGCTTGCCATGAAAATAGAGGGTTTGGGCATATCATGGTTTTAGTCAGTTTACAGTTACAGTTCCTGTTAAATTCTGTATTGACTACTAGGTCTTGCTTTTGACATCTAAAGCTCTTAACAGTCTACCTCTGGCATTTCTTGCTGCTCTGTTGAGGCAGTATTGCTTCCACCCAGGCCACAAGCTGAGAATGGCTTACTGCAAACTTCTGGGATCTCTTACAACACTGTTAATGAATGCAAGATATAATGCATCCAGAGCTTACTGTGTCCTGTATGTGACTGTGCAATTAGATCATAGTGTTTTCAATGGTTTACTTATATATCGTTTAAAAAGTATACATCAACTTTAAATATTTAAACAGTATTAATACAGTAAGTAGTGCTTTTACAT
Organism: Megaleporinus macrocephalus; assembly: GCA_021613375.1. NCBI lineage: Eukaryota > Metazoa > Chordata > Actinopteri > Characiformes > Anostomidae > Megaleporinus > Megaleporinus macrocephalus. The sequence goes on along the minus strand of CM038720.1, from coordinate 30,201,431 downwards.
ACGTCTGTGTGTTTATGTAACCCTTTCCAAACTTCTCCTTATGAAAACAACCCAGTATTATTTACAGTTGTCATCTAATACTTGCTTTGACTGCTCAGTACTTCATTAAGCTAAATCAAGATTGTTGGCATAGGAACTGAATACATTCATACAATGTCTGGGGCATCCAGGAGAAATCTGGAACTAAACTTTGTTCTTCAAACTGGTGCACAAGATATGATCTACTTCTTTCAAAATAAGATATTTATGCTACTTTGTATTATATTTATGCTTGTTTACATCTGTTCTTATTATATCTGGTGTTCTAAGTGGCGAAGATACACTTATTGCTAAGATAAAGGGCTTTAAACCTCAGGCTAGTACATGACTATCTGGGGTAGCATTTTAAGCATTATAGCATTTCAGACATCATAGCAGTTCCTATGAAAGAATGCATTTGAAGGGATTGATTTAGTAACTCTTATGAAACTAATATATGGGTTATGAGAGAGGAACTGAAGTATGCACCTTTATAGAGGTCTTCAGAGCTTAGGTGGTTAAGGCCAAAGCTATGGCCAGTAATGGAGCTACATTTCGGGTCAGAAAAACACTTTCAGCAACACTACTGGCGTGCTGTAAGTAATGGCAGAGTACTGTAATAACAATTACTCCAACGCATTATGAAGGCCTAAGGCTGTTAAATGTGGTCCTTTCCGCCCTTCTTATATAAGATGCCACTTTGCTGATTCATAAAGGGTTCGTGTTGGATCGCCATAAAACTCTATGATTCAGCCCTAAGATGTGGACTGTCCCATCTGTGACATTAAATCATCCTTCTTCTGTGGTATTGGTCCACGTTCCCGATTCCGTCCTTGTAAACAGAGGCGTTGCTGCTGTGGAGGGATTGAATTACGCCACTCATTCCTGTCCCGACCCATTTCACTCCCACACTCTTCCAAACAAACGCCACTGTCTCATTTGACAAATTGCATGTGATGGCCTGGGTCACAGCGACAAGAGGTGAGTTTGGTGAATAGCTCACCAGCCATCGATCAGCTCCGGCAACGAGAGTCCACGAAAGGCTTCTCAATCCATCAAACTGACGTGCGGGATGGGATCGGACTGAAGTGAGTGTGATGAGGTTTCTGGATTGCTTTCTCGGCCCTGTTTTGAAAGAGCTTTCCTGGCATGAGTGGAAATGTCCACAGTGCGAGGAGATTGTGCAAGTTTTTTTTTTTTGGTTCAGGGCAAAAGTTGTCCAGAGCCATCATGCTGTTTCTTAAAATTACTGCAAAGAGGCCTGCCAGATCACCCATGAGAGCAGAACCTCAATGGTCGTCCCCCTTAAGGTTGCACTACTGTCATAGCAGATAAAGATTATCATAGTGTCAGATATATGAGTTTTGGAAGCCTTGGGTCTTTGTGCTGGTTCAAGAGATACTCACTGGACAGGAATGAGTGGCTGGAGCACAAGGGAAGCTGAAATGATGTGGAACACATGCACTTGGTAGAGACAGAGGCAAACGGTGGCCAGGGACTCGGAGGATCAGAGGAACGACTGGATATAGCCACGGCTAGAGTTTCCGTGCTTCTCAGTGGAAAAACCTGCCGTCTGGTATTAGTGTTCTTGGCCTCAGTGGCCAGTCAAAACCCCCTGGACTTCAGCACACATTTCCTCAGCAAAAAGCAATGGTACTGACACAACAGGGGCTCAGTGTGACGGGGAGGGGGGGTTAAGTACCAGCATATATAGAGTACCACAAAATAAGGGATTTAGCTCAAAGCTCAAGGCCTCAATTTTTTTCTTGCTTCTATATCACAGTATATATATATATATATACATATATATATATATATATATATATATATATATATATATATATATACATATATATATATATATATATATATATATATATATATACATATATCAATCAAATTACTGCTCAGTGGTTGAGGTAGTCATTCATACTCAGAGAGGCTTGACATGCATTGTAGAGAAACTCACTAACTGTGGTGGTCATAAGAACCAAGCTTCTCAATATCCACAACGTAAATATATTTTTTTCACATACTATCCAATTAATTAGTTAACCTCCATATGTGTTCTGAGTATCAGATTAGACCCATTGTGTTCTGCTTGACTGGTGGGCTATTTCAGTATGTGCTACGTCCGCCATCTTACCAACGTTCTGTGAAGCAAGACGTCAGACCATCACTGCAAACGCCCCACTATTCATTATAAGCCCCATTTGCAGACATTATTTTGATCATTTTTGCAGCACTTACCTTCTTTTATTGCCATCTATCCCATATCCATACCAAGACAATGTGGAACAGTAGCTCAGAGAGGACAAACCAGGAATTTAGTCTTTTTTTTTTTTTTTTACCACCGAAAGAACTGTAGCTACATACACACAGCCGTCCTCCCACCTTCTTCTCCTCTGCAGCTCCAGCTGAATTGTGGAATAGCATAGTGTGCTGCAGTCACATACTTCAAAATGTCTTCTGTTTCAGTAGCTCATCCGGGGCATTTTCATGTACTGCATGATACATACTGCATATTGAGGCGCGCTAGCTGTCTCACCAACTGCTTTCATGAACTGTGTAGTAGCATCAAGCTAGTACAGCCAGCAGATGCTAACAGAGAAGTAGTAGCCTATAGCCCAGAGACACAACTCTCAACCAAACCAGAACCAGATCAGCACTAGACCTACCAGTAAACCCCAGCTTAGACCAGCATAGAATGCTGCATACAATGTAGCTGATAGCAGCTTTACAATTGTTTCATATAAGTTTATGATAAATGAATGTGTTTTTCCTATGTAACCTTTAACGGGATTGTCAGCAATTTATCCATAGAATTCCCAGCCCTATCCCAACCTCAATATCGGTGGATTTTATTAGCCCTACAATATATATCGCTCAGGCCCAACATGTATGCATATTAGAGTTGATGGCTTGGCCTTGTTCTTCATATAAATGTATTCTTGGCTCAAACACATTCTATATTTATGCGTGCGTGCATGTGTATGTGTGTGTGTGTGTGTGTGTGTGTGTGTGTGTGTGTGTGTAGGGAAGGAAATCTAACAAGTCCAGGAGGACACGTGCGCGCACCGTGACAGAGGTCAAATTGAGCCTGTCAACAAAATGGTGGCTTTAATTTGACATATTAATGTGAGCTGTCAGTGGCAATAAGTCACCACAAACAGACAGCAGTCACAGCACATGTGCGCACACTTAAACGACTCCATAACTGCGGCTCCTCTCGTAAAAAAATGCAATCTAGGCTCGAACCTGGAAGTGCTGAGTGTGTTAATAAAGCTCCCGACCAGCGTTTCCCCTCCGCTCAGATTTGATACAGCGCTGGCCTGTTTTATCGGAATGTCTCGAGTCGTTACGGTGATACGTGCAGGCTAAATATCATAAATGAGCTGTTGAAAGAGGAGATTTATGGTTCCCTCAGTGCTGGCGCTCTCTCTGCATTCCAAATCAGCTCAGATCTTTGGATCTCTGTGACTACAATGGGAAGCATAAATATGGAGGCACTGAAGCTTCTTCAATTGCAGCCGGCCTGTGTCTCCAGGGACAGGAGCGAGTTTGGGCCTTTATAAGATCCTGGTCTTCTTAGTTAGCTATGGTTATGCGTAGAGCGTGCAGTATTAATGTGATAGTTTAGCAAGAAATCGAACCGACGCAGTTTACTCCAGCCAAGGCATATTTGGCATCTGAGATATCGTCACTGTCCAAAGAAAAACAAGTATCTTCAAAACACCAACTTCACAGAACGAAGGAAAAACCATCTTCACTTTTAAAGTCAATGAACCGGAATTTTTTTTCAAGTGATTTTGGAACATTTCTATTTGTCCATTCATCATGAAATTTGTACAGAATGTGAACAGCAGAACAGCAAAAATAGAGATACATGTTTTTCTTTGGACTACTTTAAATATACTTCTTTAGTTTTGCACTGAAGCTATGGACTCAAGGGCGTAGATTTCCTCTTGACATTGGTGGGGACCTATGTATCCGCGAACCTCCTGACATTGCTGGGTTGTTTTCTTTTTACCTTGTGATAAAACAATGAAGGACTGATATACTACATACGCTATTCTACATGCTTTTAAACTACACTGAATAACAATTTATAATTTAATTTATGAATTATATAAAGTTGGCAGTTTGTTGTGCAGTTAACTTCTAAACCATGTCACAGCTACAGACGATGTTAGTCTGCTGTATGCTGTGCGGCAGAGCCTAGCCCCGCCATTAACGTTATTATTATGGACTCATTTTAGCGAACTTGACTTTAAATGACTTACAGGTTTCTTTGAAAAATAACTTCTTATGTCCACCATCTTCTTTTTAGCTGCCATCTTTACTCGCTTTTGATATTCATGTGGCTCCCACATTGCACCTGAGTCTTGCACAGTGAGACTCATATGACTGGAAAGCTTTCCTTCCAGTTTTGGCAGCCAATCACACTGGCCATATGTGTTACGGGGAGATATGAGTCTAGTAGAGAACGTGATTTAACCCTTCCTGCACCTCTAGTGTAATGAGACATTGACAGATCGGGTTATTTTTTTCGGAGGGGATCAGATTATTGATTGGGACAATTCAATAATCGCTGAATATTGGTTCACGCTAATTGGTTCACGCTAATTGGTTCATGCTTTACACCCTTGTATGGACTGATTCACATTTCGAGTTGGCTAGCTTCAACATATTTTTGTCTCTCTGTTTTTATGGATTACAATATTATATATGAACATCAGCAACTACATAAATGTATTTGAGATTAATTAACATGCATTTTGAGTTGGCTAGCTTCAACATATTTTTGTCTCTCTGTTTTTTTATAGATAACAGTATTTTATATGAACATCAGCAACTACATAAACGTATTTGAGATTTAACATGCATTTTAAGGAACGAGTGTGATGAATAAGACATGCAGTGTGCGCAATGCTAATTGCATTCCTTGTTAGTCACAGTAACCTTGAAACTCCAGTATAAAACCAATGGTTAGTTTTACTCAGCTAGTGCTTATATGGACATAACTACCATAACTGTAGTTCTAACCCTGTGACACATCTTCCCACAGCATACATGACATCTTTGAAATGCAGTCAAAACACTCCACCAGTGGTGGGAGGTTGTAGAGTAATAAAGGGCTGTTGGAAGCTGTTGGAGAACATTTCGAAAGGTCAGTGCTCCTGTCTGGAATCCAAAGCCTCGCTGTGAAATGAGTTGCGTATGTGAAATATGAAGAGACTGGACTGGCCTAGTAACCTGCTGAACATTGCTGAGAGAAATTGGGAAATAGGCCAGACTTAGTTATATGTACTGTATTTTTTTTATTTTGGGACAGTTATTCAGAAATGAGGACATGGATGGCCTAAACCCCAGAGCTGAATCCCAGCGGTAGGATGTTTTTAGGAGTCGCACCTGCAAATCTATCTCGGCAAGTGCAAAGTACCACCATTGCAAAAATGTGTGCTGTTTGTGAAAATGTGTACAGTGAGCAGAAACAAGTATGAGACATTTTTTAAATATACCTCCAGTGCCCATCCAAATAAATAATATTAGTACATTCGTGTTCTGTAAAGCTGTCACTAGCAAATACATCTTTGAGACGTCTGTGATTAGGAAGTAATTAGCTTTTTGCAACCCTGTGGTTCAGTTGTGGCCTATTGCTCTTGGCAAACCATCTTCAATTCCTCTAATTTATGAGGGTCCCTCAGATGGATTTGAAAATCCTCCAAAATTTTGAGTGCGATTCAAGTCGGAGCACTGGCTAGGACATGCAGACACCTGTGTTTTTAGAAACCAGTCTTGAGTTATTTTGGCTGTGTGTTTGGGGTCATTATCTTGTCCATCTTCCAATGTGTCCCAGTAAAACACTCCATCTGTGTGTACTTCAATGATTTGTATTTCCCAGCACTGTTTGCAGAGAAGCAGCTACTCCGCTGTGGACCCCTGGTATTCGACAGGTCCTATTTTGGCTTACTAAGTCAGAGTTGGCTGGCTGCTCACTATAGTGACAGTGATGCTAGCTTCAATGGCAACAAGATGTTTGGTTAAACAATAGTCCTTCTAGACAGTTGTGACAAATGTCTGGGGATGATTTGTTATGGTTGCTTTAACTTTCCATGAGCTAACTATACTGACAGGGGATGTTTAAGGTCTTTCTATTCAAAGTTTGTTTCATAATTACGTCCCAGAGAACTTTTTACGAAGCTTCTTCTTTGTCGCCATAATCAGTACTTGTTGTGAGAAATCTTCCCAACCAGTGGCAACATCTTTTATGATGACTCATAATGATGAAATTCTTTGATAGCATTAAAGTATATTGTAACCTTTTCCAACATTTGAAGCCACTGTAGAACAAGACTACCCTCATATAGCCTTTATGAATGGTTTAGAGTTTATTAATGGTTATCTTGCTAGCATGGACCACACTCAGAAGTGAGCTGAGCCAAACTCAGAGGGCTTGGGCTAGAGTTCCGTGTGGCTTGGTGCTTGTGCGTGAACAGTGCCTTCCTCCCTCCTGTCTTTGGGATAAAGATGAAATGTAGGGCGGAGATGGGAAAATAACAATGTTGTTGGGCAGGGGAATGGAGCAAGAATAGGGTTTGTATATAAAGCTCAAAAGTTTGGGATCACAGTGAAATGTTCTTGTTTTAATGGAGTATCTTCCTTCCTTAACACAACAATGGACTGACGGGTCTCTAAAGAAAGTTGTTTCTTTCTGGTCATTTTGAGTTGGTCAGCAAGCCATCAACTGCTGATGCTTCAGATACTAAACTAATCTAGAATGTTGTTCTCTCTTTTATACTCACTTATTAGTATAATGTTTTTCAGCTGTGCATCACAATTGAGCAAGAATGTCCTAACAACCAATAAGTCCAATAACATCCTTAACTTGGATTGGCAGCCGTACCAGGAGATTTAGACAGAGAACTGAGAATTGCTGATAATAGACTATATGCAAAATAAGCCTCTATACAAAAATAGACTTTAATACAAATATTTTTATTCTTTAAAAATCATCTGATGCACTTAAATTAATTATGAAATGGACAGTATTGTTTGTGAATTGCATGAAAATTGCATGAACTGAAATTCTTAAGTGATCCTAATTAGGGTGTGGTCCAGCTCGTGGTACGTGGTAATTCCACTAATAAAAACATTAAGAAGCTTGTATGAATATGAATATGTGTTGAAGCTGGCAGGTTTAGTGCTGCTGACTGATAAAGTAGGATCAGTAGACGTCCAGGCTTTAAAAGTATAAATGAATGTGGGGTCAGCATTGGCGAAACAACAGGTTACTGTTAGCCTTTTTATAAATATGTTATAACTGCTTTATAATGGTTTTAAGGTGTTCATGGTAATTAATAAAGCATTAATTAACTCATTTACACCAACCTGCCTTACTCTACCCAGCTTTTCAATGTTTGTGCTAACGCAGGCAGTAAGTTAAAAGTAATTTTGGGTGTAAATTTGTGAAAATATGCCCTTTAAGAATATTATTAAAACCAGAAGTGCCTGGATATGTTTCCCCTCACTAGTTAGTTATTTTCTTCTCTAGACTCACACATTCAGTACAGTCAGCTATAAGTCGTCTGCGTTCAGATTCACAGCTTTTCACAGCTCTCGATTCAGATCAGTGCTTCTGTGTTTATATATTATTGTCCGTATCCGTGTGTATTTGTGTGTGTATGAGAATTCCATCCCTCTCGGCCAGATGTCCTTGTCCGCACTCCAGTCTGAGCCAAACATTTAAACACACACACATATTCACCCACACACTGGTTTGTATTCCTATTTTTGTGAGGTGTTTCCATTGACGTCTTGCTGCACACCTGTAGCTGTGCTACACAGGACCCAAGCCCAATTTTAACCTTAGAAAGCAAAAGATTAGCGTTTGACTGCTTTGCTCACTCTAATGAAGAGCTACACACTGCTATACACTACCAGCAGGCTACTGCTCAGGGAATCCTCCACTCGTCTCCTGCAGTCCCCACACTGGTCTTCTCCAGATGTGTTTTAAATCTAAACTGGCCACAAACATTTGTCGCTGTGGTCCAGCCTGCCAGGAAGAAGGAATTAAATACAGCATTAAAAACTGTAAAGACTACAGATTTACTGTTTCCTCTGTGTTTGCTTTCACTGCTTTCTCTCGCTACCTCCCACTTCTCGATTCCAGAAAGCTGTCTGGTTTCATATGAAAGCTTGGCTCTCCGAGGAACCTCGGCAAGAACACGGCTCTCATATGGGGTATTAGATGCTCCATATAACTGGCTGAACCTCTGCTGTGTCAACTCTCAATTTGTGGATTGAAGCAGCTTGCTGACAGCAAGAGGACCCAGTTGAGTTTTTTTGGCTCAGCCTGGTGCTAATAAGTCACAGTGGGTTCAGTCAAAACTGGTGGAATGACTGATAGGAGGAATTCCTTTGAAATATGTGGAGAGACGCTGCTAAATCATTTTTCTGAGATTTATAGGGCAGTTTAGTCTAAAAAAGATGTGTTGATTTTAATCACACATATCACATACGCTAACACTCTATTAGGTATACCCACCTTCGTCTACACTCACTTTCAGCTGTTTCTTAGCTATTTACCATATAGGAACACCTCATACATATGATGACAGACTGTAGGGCATCTGTTTCTCAGCATACTTTGTTATTCCTGGTCTTGTCTTGTTCATCAATGGTCAGGACCTCCATAAAGCAGGTATTATTTGGGTGGTGGGTCATTCTCAGTGCTGCAGTGATGTGAATTGACGTTGTGGCGGTGCGTTAGCGTGTGTGGTGCTGATGGACTTTTTAAACACCTTAGTGTCACTGCTGGACTGAGAACTGTCCACCAACCAAAACTAATCAGCCTACAGTGTCCTGTGGGCAGCATCCTGTGTCCACTGATGAAAGATTAGAGGAACACAAACTGTGCCTTATCAGATAAGCTATCGTCTCTGACATCTACAAGGTAAAGCCAACAAGGTAGGTGTGTGGACACAGTGTTTAAAGCTCTAGCAACCCTGCTGTATCTGATCAACTCAAACCAGCACAACACATAAAAACACTGACTTCACCATCGTGCCAGCATCATTGCAGCAACATGGGATAACAATGTATACAGAGAAACAGATGGACTACAGTCTGTAATTGTAGAACTACACAGTGATCCTGCTGACAAAATGCACAGTGAGTGTAGATACAAGATAACACTCCACCGCCATGTCATCACCAGCTCTTTGGTGGTCCTGGGGGGATCCTGGCCACTAATAAACAGAGTAAAGATGGAATAACAATGTATGCAGCGAATCAGATGGACTACGGTCTGTAATTATCGATCCTATTAATGCTATTTTCCATGACAACACTGGGGAGCCATCTTTGTTTACTTTGTGTTAGAACTTCCGGTGCAACCGCGGATACATTGATACTAATTACAAGCAACACGACAACAGACATACAAAATGACCAGCATATGAGGTTCAGTTAGAGGGAGTGAGTAATTGGAAGAAGATGAAAACTTGGCTTGAACAACAGTGTTACGAACACAGCACATAAAGAGTATTGTAAAGCCACCTTCCAAAGAAGAGTACCTGCATCTATGGCTGAAGCTCTAAATTTAAAACATCCACCCAAACCTCTGTACGTCTGCTCTTACCATTCTGTGGAGGGGAACCAGCATCAGAGCATCCTTATCCAGAGAAATGGCTCACTTATGAAGCTGATAGCTTGTGAGGCTATCAGCTAAGTAACTGTTTTCTGATCAGTGTCCATCTGGGCTGACTTGGGCTGACTGGGATGACAAGTCTTGGGTTTAACCGGCTTTCAGAAATATAAACTCACCGTCTTTATGTAGAAGTACACGGCCCATCTTCTCACTGTACAGGTACTGATACGCTTCACTACTTGTATAGTTTTTCATTGCCGCACCATCTACACCTTCCGAGAATACAAAATAATTAAAAATGTTGCCGTAGGTAACCTTAGACCACCTTTTCATATCATCCACCCACTGTGTTGTTAACCTTGGATGGGACAGTGTAGTCTCATTAAAACTTTTTATTGTCTCTCTGTTCCCCTCCCATGTAACTGTATTCATTTTGGTTAGATGACAGGAAGTTCTAACACAGGCAGAAGAAACGCATGTTTGAACGTGGGTGTGGTGCAATACAGTGAATATGGTAAGTGGAGTTGATAAGATAAACAGTAAGTGTAAATACAAAGAGGTGTACCTAATAAAGTGCTCTGTGAGTGTATATTATAAGATCAACTTCTTTTTACTTGTTGACTGCAGTTAGCTTGTCATCACCTTGTCATTTTGAACTGAATTGTTTGCCCATTCTTCAGTCTGTCATCTGCACATATAATGTGGTTTGTGGTTGCAGCTACACCCAGAATGTAACTTCTCTTTTAATTCTTATGAGTCTCATTTATTTTCTCACTCGTGGCACACTGGGATGTACATGTTCTAAACTTTTTACACCACATTTGTGTTTGTACACAGAAACAGAGCTGATCTGAAATAGCCGCTGTGCTTGTTTGACTCACTGGATAATTAAATATGCAACTGCATTTAAACAGTTTAGCGAAACAAAATTAATAACTCCTGACTTCTGAAGGTTATCACTGATGCTGAGTGTTTTCCATTACCATTTGGATGTCAGTTCCCACACATCTGCCTTTGAGACACTTTCAGGCTCTCAAGCTTCCTAAGAAAATAGCAGCCCAGTGATTTTCTTTATATATATATATATATATATATATATATATATATATATATATATATATATATATATATATATATATATATATATATAAAGGTTTATCCAAGCAACAATGAAAGACAGCTTGTCTTATTCCCTGTCTGTCGAGGATTGCCCCGGCCTGCCCAACACACACCCAACCATGTCATGTCACCGCCACGGACATGCAGAATCAACACATACTTACTGCCAGCTCTACTTCTAAATATAGAGGCAGAAATAACTTCAGAGCCTGTAACCAGATGAACACAAAGGAGAGCCAAAGTGGTTCTGCCTTTTTTTGAGATGTACTAGATTAAAGCATGAGAACTACATGGTTAACAGTATGTCTTAGAGTTAAAGGCATTTCTGCACATATCAGTTTTTTCAGGACTCTGTCAGTCGACTAACTGCCAGTTTGCAATAGTTCTAAAAAATTCCACCTCCCATAGTTACTGTTACTATGTCTGTTAAACCTTCAGTTCAGTTCAGGCCTTAGAGTCACCTGGAAGCATCCACAGCACATATGCTAACAGTAGGAAAATTTCAATGCACACATGTAAACATCTTTTATTATTCAAAAATAAATAAATTTGTAGAGTTGTTGGCACAGATATATATGACTTAGAAGGCTTTTAGATGCTAAAGCTGACTCTAAGCTAACTTTAGGCTGGGTCAATACAACGTATTATGTAGTATTATGGTGCCAGATGTGACTTGTATATGTGACGTGTATACCCCTAACAGCCCACACTCTAAAACCCATCCCTAAATTCATCTGCGCTCATTTTAAGTCCAGAGTCGATACAATTGATATCACAAGCTGGTGAGTTAGCTTCCATTAACCATTGTTTATTCTATAAAATTAATGTTTTAGGGACACCGTTTGCTATGGATTTGTAGAAGTATGATCAATACACAAAATTGACTCTATTAAATCACTTCAAATAATTTGTTTGGGCACAACAATTCAGAAGAAACCTAAACAGTTTAGTGTCTTAGAGGTGAGATATATATTTTTTTCTCACAAACAGTGTGTTATCTGCATATCATCACTGCCAAAAGAAAAACATGTATCTTCATTTTTGTTGTTTTTTCTACAGCATTTGAATGTAGCAGTGAAAATTTCATGATGAATGGACCAATAGAAATGCCCCAAAAATAATTAATAATAAAAAAATTAAGTTCCATTGACTAAACTGAATGTGAAGGATGTTTTGTTCTCTCTTGTGAAGTTCTCAATTTGGAGATACTTGTTTTTCTTTAATGTGCAACCTACATGCTTGCCTGGAGTTATCTGGGGGGTTTCAACAATGCTAAAATTAAAATTTATGACCCCGGCACTAACAACAGGCTTGTTGTAAATGAGCTCATCATCGCCCCCTGCATGAGCTTCACTTCCACATTGGATTGGTCTAGAAATTCTACACTCCAACCTAGCAGGTCTTCGTTCTTTCCCACCTTTAGCCCAACATTTCTCCTGATGTTCTCGTCTGGCCCTGCATGCTTACGAGGGCTTGACCTACTTTGCACAACATCATTTATCAAGCCTCAATGCAAATTCAGTCCTGTTTAGACAGACTTTTCAAGCTAATTATCAACAGCTACATGAAGAAGTGTTAACTGTTTACATTTACATTAATTGTGTGAGATAGCAACTACAACTACAATTAGCCTGTTAATGTTAAGTTACCATAGAACAGTGGTGTAGTCCTAAGAAGAAAAAAGTGGGTATGTAGTCCAGTGCCAGCCTGAAAAACATAATCAACAAACACACTTGCCATTAGCTTACTTAGCAGCTGACCGGCTACCTATTTCACAGAGCTGGCATTAGCAAACCTTAGCCAGGTTAACATGTTGGTATGCTAGACTATCATGTCACACTCATTAATCATAATTGTGTATTAATTATGGAATTGACCAATCACATTGTGCTCGGTGACTCGTAAGGCATCTTGGAATAAAAAAAAAAAGAAATGCTTCACAATTGCTTGGAAATAATTCTGGTTCCATTGACTTACATTGAAAGTTAAGTGTAATTGAAACAGTCAGTATGCTATGCATACGTGTGTATGTGCCTGACTACGCCACTGCCTTACCACCAGTTTACTGTTGACACATTTAATATTGAGCTGGAAGTTTGATTCTTTATGTAGTTACAAAACAATAATAATATAATATAATATAATATAATATAATATAATATAATATAATATAATATAAAACACAACTTTTCCAGTTTTGAGACTGAAATCAAAACAGGACCACCCTCCTGCTCATCAGGATGGTGTGTGTCTGAATTACACACTTCTCAGTGGCCATGCTAAAATGAATGCTAAAAGCTTCCATTTAGGCTGCAAAGAGAAAGCCTGATGTTGCCTGCAAATAAAAAATGCACATCTGTTCATTTGTATTCAATATAAATATGCTTGTGTTCAAACTCTGCAAGCAGTACAGTACTCTCGTGTCATTGTAAAGTTTTGAATGAAAACCCAGTTTGTTAAAATTGTTTTTCTTTGTGGCCTCTAGTTAGAAAATACTATCAGTATAGTTACGAAGTGACAGAGGAATCAATCAGTCGTGCTGTGATTTCCAGTAGATGAGACAGAAAAAGAAGATGAGACAGAAAAAGTGCTACTCTAGGCTTCTGGATGTCCCAGATACGGCACTGACTGCGAACACGAGCGGCAGCTTCATCAGTAGGTTGTTAGAAAAGCAGAGCTTTGTACCGGGAGCTTATGATTAATAGATATTATGATAATATTATTATTTCAGTAGACACATCATCATGCCACTGAAGCTGGGTATGGCTCTAGCTACCATATGAACAACCTCTTGCTTTTGTCAAGTTGCTGAAGTTTGAACAGCAATCCATGAGCTTTACCTCAAAAGCAGTTGAACAGTCAAGACATGTTTGGTATCCAAATGTTGGCTTCTTTAATTTTTGCACTTGAGCTAACAGGCTAATGTTTAGGTATTTGTTATACCTGAAGCTTACCATCATCAGGTATTATAGCAAATAGTTCTCAAAGCTAAACAAAAATAGGCCACATTGAAGAATTCATTTTATCTATAGTCCCAGCTTTTTTTTTTAGAATTGGGGTTGTAGTTTAGTATGACAATCTGTTATTTACTTATTAGCCCTACGTCAGTTTACCAGTGAACACTGTAAGTAAGGATCTAGATATCCTGAGGTGTCAAGTAACTAAGTACAAATACTTAGTTACTCTACTTAAGTAGAGATTTTGGTTATTTATACTTTACTGGAGTAATTATTTTTTAGCTGACTTTTTACTTCTACTTCTTACATTTTCACACAATTATCTGTACTTTCTACTCCTTACATTTACACTCCATTATCAGTACTTTCTACTCCTTACATTTACACTCCATTATCAGTACTATATACTCCTTACATTTACACTCCATTATCAGTACTATATACTCCTTACATTTACACTCCATTATCTGTACTTTCTACTCCTTACATTTACACTCCATTATCAGTACTTTCTACTCCTTACATTTACACTCCATTATCAGTACTTTCTACTCCTTACATTTACACTCCATTATCAGTACTTTCTACTCCTTACATTTACACTCCATTATCTGTACTTTCTACTCCTTACATTTTAAACATAGCCTCATGACTGCTATTTCATTTTAGCTTGTTTTCATTCATCTACATTTACATTTCAATAAAGATTATTGATAACATGCCTCTGAAGCACCATTACAATATTTATAGACAACTAGTCATCATATCTTCCGCTCCATGAAACACATGTTAATGCTCAGTAGTACACAGATATGCTTCTTTAATATATTTACATTACAGGAAGCCTAGCGCATCCCAAATTTATCAAGATTAACATTTTAATATAACATTATAGTCATCATGGCTTTTAGAATAATTATTTTTGGGGGAGGTGGGCTACTGCACTATAGACCCCTGTGGTGCGACCTAAGCTTTTGTCCTTAATGGCATTTTTTCCTTACAGTACTTTTACTTTTATACTTTAAGTAGTTTTGAAAGCAGTACTTTTATACTTTTTATAGGACTAAAAAGCTGGAGTTGATACTTCAACTTCTACAGAAGTATTTTTGAATCCTAGTATCTATACTTCTACCTGAGTAATGAATGTAAATACTTTTGACACATTTGTAGATTTCCATAAGCGTTTCACAGTTCAGGCTGACATTACGCAGCCAAAAGTGAACTGTCTAAACTATTCATGCAGCATTCAGTCTGGTACCTTCTGCACCACTGTCATAAGCTATCAATTATAAGTTCCTGCACAACTCCCACTCCGAAGTGGCTGACAAAGTGAGCGGCCCAATGATTTATTGCAGATTAAAGAAAAACAGCAGCGGCATTGTTCTCTTATCTCATTCTCTCCCTCTGCGTTCATGCTCTTCCAGAGAAGAATGAAACCCATTCACAGCTCGACCACGCTGCATGGCAGTGATTTTTCCCCCCACTTTCTCTCTTCTTGTTTTTCTTCTGCCGCTTCTTCTCAGCGGTCTTCCCTGGAGCAGTCACGGCCTTCTCCTTTTAACGTTTTCTTTCTTGAGCGATTATGTGTGACAGATTAGCAGAGGAACACATGACGAGGGTTCAGATGGCAGACAGGAAGAGGATCAGACATGTGACGCGATATTAAGGGGTCACAAGGTCCCTCCGGCCGCCCCGCCGCCCACACCCGCGTTCACACACACGAGCTAATTTCAACCATATGATCCGCGCAGACGTTCTCGTGGAGGAGCTCGCTCTCGCTCTGCCACTCGCTGTCATTTACAGAGGGAGATATCAAAGAGGGAGAGAGGAAAAACATGTCAGGGTTAAGCACCTCAACTGGATGTGAAGGCTTGCTATACAATCTAACCACTCTAATTTGATTAGGCCTCAGTGTCGCTGTCCTCGCCATAGCCGATACAGACGCCTGACAGACCGCTGCTACTGTCCACTGTTTTGACTGCTGCTACCACGGGGCCCGGACGTCTGTTTGATGGTTGCTTTGTGTTGAAACCTTTGCACGAGATGTTTTTGTGTTCTAGGCATGCCGCTAGATATTTTGCATGCGAAGCCAGAACTTGGATCCTTGTTGATGTGGTGCTACATCTGTGGACATTAAAGGGCTCATATCATGGAAAACATGGTTTTCCTCATTTTTTCCTTTTCATTAAAGTTTGACATGAGGTGTAAACACTGAGTGTGTCTGAAATCTCCCCCTAGTTACCGTTTAGTGTTCTGTTCAGGGTGTCAGCTATTTTGTAGTGTCCGATTTCTCAGTGGACAGTTAGAGTCCCTATATAGTTCACTACATTTTTACCCACAATGCACCATAAAACTAGTGGACAACCGATGTACACTACTTACAGGTTAACGCCCCACAATGCATAGTGGTTTCTTTGAAAAGTTTCTCCCTCACTGCTCCCTATATAGTGGTCTACACAGAGCAGTCTATGTAGTGATCAGGGAATGAGTTAACAAGTGGACTATTTCAGACACACCCATTGTTTCATTCCATTTACGCACCACAGAGTTCATGTGTGGACATTGCAAAAATAAGTTACTTTTTTTTTGAGGTCATATTTACATATACACACTTCCAACCTAGTAATGTTATAACAGGGAGCATTTCAGCCCGGACTGCTTTTTTAATGAAGCGCCATACAGAGCAGCCAATTGGAACAGAGGCTATTTACATATATCTGTTTTAAAGCAATGCAACAAGCTCGAATATGGTCATGTAAAAATGAATTAAGACCTCACAAAGAAAACTATAATAAAAATATAATAAATAAAAAATGTTATTGCTTATTTAAAAGGCAAACTGAAGATGCTACAGTTCTACCTCCAATTCCCTGAAGTATGACCGTTCTACATGATCGTAAATGGATCATACTCTAGATTCACTCTGCTGATGGTAAGTATAAAATGGGTATTAAATTGATATTTTGCTGTAATACTTCATCCACCATCATGTTAACAAAATCAACCTTGTTCTGTTATGATCAATAATTTCCTCATTACAAGCTATTATTGACATTCCTGTAGGAAAGAACCATTCCTCATGTATTTGATACGGACTGACTGTAAAAGGAAACTGAAACCCAGAGCACATGTAGTGGGAGCTTATGATTAATAGATATTATGATAATATTATTATTTCAGTAGACACAGCATCATGCCACTGAAGCTGGGTATGGCTCTAGCTCCCATATGAACAACCTCTTGCTTTTGTCAAATTGCTGAAGTCTGAACAGCAATCCACATAGCTTCACCTCAAAAGCAGTTGAACAGTCAAGACATGTTTGGTATCCAAATGTTGGCTTCTTTAATTTTTGCACTTGAGCTAACAGGCTAATGTTCAGGTATTTGTTACACCTGAAGCTTACCATCATTAGTTATCTTAGCAAATGGTTCTCAAAGCTAAACAAAAATAGGCCACATTGAAGAATTCTTTTTATCTATATCAGATTTTTTGGGCTCATCTGACTTGTCTTCTTTACAATGCTATGATATCTTGGCTGATCCACTACATTTAAGGGTGGAGATATAACTTTAATACTTTTAAAACTTTAATAAGACACCGCTAGTAGCTAGGAATGATTGTATGGTGCTTGGTTTGCAATCCATAAACCCAACCACTGCAAGATCGTCATAGGCTGCTGCTCTGAACTGACTCAGAAGTACAAAGAGGGAAAGTGCTCGGTATGGCAGTGCTGCCAGGCTGAACCTGTAGAGCATAACCGAAACGTGAAAGCATGTGAGAGTAGATGTATGAGTCTATGAAATGTACTGACCCTGACAGTGAAAAACAGTGTCGAAAAATTTCGAAATAGCTGGGGCTAAAGGAGTTATTATGTTTGGCACTGGGAAAAAGGAGAGCCCAGGGCCATGTGGTCAAATGAGCCATCAAAGACTGAGGCTTACGCTTCACTCTGATTGAATGTGAGGCCTACAGGGCCACAAGGCAGAGAGAGAGCGAGAGAGAGGGAGAGAGGGAGTGAGAGACAGAGACTGAAAGAAAGCGAAAAGAAAAATAAAGAGAGCAGGCACTAGAGCCTTGAGGTTTAGTTTATCCCCTGTGACCTGAAATAGGACAAAGAACTTTGTATATAAAGTCTGTCAGATGTGTGATCGTACAGGGTTTGTTTACATTAGGCTGATGTTTGTCATTGGAAGGAAGTGGTTCTAGGCATGGTCGTGCCCACCATTGAGGTCACCGAGGACCTTGGCATTATGTCCAAGGTGCTTATAATAAAAGTCACTAAATAGCTGCCTAAAAATAACTCAATACTTTGGTGTTGTAAAGATATTGTACGACGGTAAGTCGACCAACATTCTCATCTGATCACCGGCTTCCTTGCTTTGTAGTAAGTGGAGTTAATTGCGTAAACAAACTGGACAGACAGTTGAATCCACTGAAGCAGGTGACCAGAAATGTACTAGCAGGCTGCTTAGTCCAATGCCATTCAGGCCACCTTAACTGTAATAATAAAACTCATTAAAAAAAACTTTTGTAGTGGGATTGTAGTGGGATTATTTTACTCATTACTTCCTGGAATATGTAATCTAATACCTCATTATCTGGAATGTACAAACCAATTAATCTTTCAGTAGTTTATTTTATATTCATTTAGGAACAGATTGTATCAGTAGTACTTAACGTGCATTAAATGGACTTCACTTTATTTGGGGTTACTTATTTCCTCAGAACCAGTCCAGTGTATTTTGGCAATAAAAAAATAAAGTCCAATAAAGCTTTTTTTAGTGGTACAACAAAACAACACTAACATGTCAGCATTTTATAAGAACTGAGTATAAGAGTATAAGAAACTGAGTATAAGAGTATAACAACTGAGTATAAGAGCATAACAACTGAGTATAAGAGTATAAGAACTGAGTATAAGAGTATAAGAACTGAGTATAAGAGTATAAGAACTGAGTATAAGAGCATAAGAACTGAGTATAAGAGCATAACAACTGAGTATAAGAGTTTAAGAACTGAGTATAAGAGTTTAAGAACTGAGTATAAGAGCATAACAACTGAATATAAGAGTATAACAACTGAGTATAAGAAACTGAGTATAAGAGTATAAGAACTGAGTATAAGAGTATAACAACTGAGTATAAGAGTATAAGAAACTGAGTATAAGAGTATAAGAAACTGAGTATAAGAGTATAACAACTGAGTATAAGAGTATAACAACTGAGTATAAGAACTGAGTATAAGAGTATAACAACTGAGTATAAGAGTATAAGAAACTGAGTATAAGAGTATAAGAACTGAGTATAAGAGCATAACAACTGAGTATAAGAGTATAAGAAACTGAGTATAAGAGTATAAGAACTGAGTATAAGAGCATAAGAACTGAATATAAGAGTATAACAACTGAGTATAAGAAACTGAGTATAAGAGTATAAGAACTGAGTATAAGAGTATAACAACTGAGTATAAGAATATAAGAAACTGAGTATAAGAGTATAAGAACTGAGTATAAGAGCATAAGAACTGAGTATAAGAGCATAACAACTGAGTATAAGAGTATAAGAACTGAGTATAAGAGTTTAAGAACTGAGTATAAGAGTTTAAGAACTGAGTATAAGAGTATAAGAACTAAGTATAAGAGTATAACAACTGAGTATAAGAGTATAAGAACTGAGTATAAGAGCATAACAACTGAGTATAAGAAACTGAGTATAAGAGTATAAGAACTGAGTATAAGAGTATAAGAACTGAGTATAAGAGTATAAGAAACTGAGTATAAGAGTATAAGAAACTGAGTATAAGAGTATAAGAACTGAGTATAAGAGTATAACAACTGAGTATAAGAGTATAAGAACTGAGTATAAGAGCATAACAACTGAGTATAAGAGTATAAGAAACTGAGTATAAAGAGTAAAAGAACTGAGTATAAGAGCATAAGAACTGAGTATAAGAGTATAAGAAACTGAGTATAAGAGTATACGAACTGAGTATAAGAGTATAAGAACTGAGTATAAGAGCATAACAACTGAGTATAAGAGTATAAGAACTGAGTATAAGAGTATAAGAACTGAGTATAAGAGCATAAGAACTGAGTATAAGAGTATAAGAAACTGAGTATAAGAGTATAAGAACTGAGTATAAGAGCATAACAACTGAGTATAAGAGTATAACAACTGAGTATAAGAGCATAACAACTGAGTATAAGAGTTTAAGAACTGAGTATAAGAGCATAACAACTGAGTATAAGAGTTTAAGAACTGAGTATAAGAGCATAACAACTGAGTATAAGAGTTTAAGAACTGAGTATAAGAGTATAAGAACTGAGTATAAGAGCATAACAACTGAATATAAGAGTATAACAACTGAGTATAAGAAACTGAGTATAAGAGTATAAGAACTGAGTATAAGAGTATAAGAACTGAGTATAAGAGTATAAGAAACTGAGTATAAGAGTATAAGAACTGAGTATAAGAGTATAAGAACTGAGTATAAGAGTATAAGAACTGAGTATAAGAGTATAACAACTGAGTATAAGAGTATAAGAACTGAGTATAAGAGTATAAGAAACTGAGTATAAGAGTATAAGAAACTGAGTATAAGAGTATAAGAACTGAGTATAAGAGTATAACAACTGAGTATAAGAGTTTAAGAACTGAGTATAAGAGTATAAGAACTGAGTATAAGAGCATAACAACTGAATATAAGAGTATAACAACTGAGTATAAGAAACTGAGTATAAGAGTATAAGAACTGAGTATAAGAGTATAAGAACTGAGTATAAGAGTATAAGAAACTGAGTATAAGAGTATAAGAACTGAGTATAAGAGTATAAGAACTGAGTATAAGAGTATAAGAACTGAGTATAAGAGTATAACAACTGAGTATAAGAGTATAAGAACTGAGTATAAGAGTATAAGAAACTGAGTATAAGAGTATAAGAAACTGAGTATAAGAGTATAAGAACTGAGTATAAGAGTATAACAACTGAGTATAAGAGTATAAGAACTGAGTATAAGAGCATAACAACTGAGTATAAGAGTATAAGAAACTGAGTATAAGAGTAAAAGAACTGAGTATAAGAGCATAAGAACTGAGTATAAGAGTATAAGAAACTGAGTATAAGAGTATAAGAACTGAGTATAAGAGCATAACAACTGAGTATAAGAGTATAAGAACTGAGTATAAGAGTATAAGAACTGAGTATAAGAGCATAAGAACTGAGTATAAGAGTATAAGAAACTGAGTATAAGAGTATAAGAACTGAGTATAAGAGCATAACAACTGAGTATAAGAGTATAAGAAACTGAGTATAAGAGTATAAGAACTGAGTATAAGAGTTTAAGAACTGAGTATAAGAGCATAACAACTGAGTATAAGAGTTTAAGAACTGAGTATAAGAGCATAACAACTGAGTATAAGAGTTTAAGAACTGAGTATAAGAGTATAAGAACTGAGTATAAGAGCATAACAACTGAATATAAGAGTATAACAACTGAGTATAAGAAACTGAGTATAAGAGTATAAGAACTGAGTATAAGAGTATAAGAACTGAGTATAAGAGTATAACAACTGAGTATAAGAGTATAAGAAACTGAGTATAAGAGTATAAGAACTGAGTATAAGAGTATAAGAACTGAGTATAAGAGTATAAGAACTGAGTATAAGAGTATAACAACTGAGTATAAGAGTATAAGAAACTGAGTATAAGAGTATAAGTAACTGAGTATAAGAGTATAAGAACTGAGTATAAGAGTATAAGAACTGAGTATAAGAGCATAACAACTGAGTATAAGAGTTTAAGAACTGAGTATAAGAGTATAAGAACTGAGAATAAGAGTATAAGAACTGAGTATAAGAGTAAAAGAACTGAGTATAAGAGTTTAAGAACTGAGTATAAGAGCATAAGAACTGAGTATAAGTTTAAGAACTGAGTATAAGAGTATAAGAACTGAGTATAAGTTTAAGAACTGAGTATAAGAGTATAAGAACTGAGTATAAGAGTATACGAACTGAGTATAAGAGTATAACAACTGAGTATAAGAGTATAAGAACTGAATTCACAAAAATAAAATTCATAAATGATATAACTCTCAGATCTTTAAGAGGCTCTTTTTAAACCTATTACAAGGTACTGGTACTTTACTACTTCCTTACAAGCGTTCAATAAAAATCCAGTGTAGCTTGTTTGGGTACTAATGTGATTACAAAATATTTATCTGTAATACATTACATTACTTTGTTACAGAAAACGTAATCATATTACTATAATGTGTTACTTTGTACTTTGTGTTACCCCCAACACTGGTCTCCACCATGTCTGCAGATATGACCGTGCTGACTCATAAGAGGAGCTTTTGTGATCTTCATATCAGGAGCATGCTCCAGCACTTCACAGGCTAACTATAGGTTACACGTAGGGTCCGTATGTCTTTAATAGGTGCTAAATTGTCCAGGAACCCCCCTAAGAAGATCAGTTTGGACATCAGTATTTCTAAAACCCTGGCCCATGGGGCCAGGCTGGGAGCACAGCTGGGGTACCATAGAGATCTATTAATTTTAGTGTCAGATGTGATAGTATTATGATAAAAAAGGACTATAATAAAAATACAACTTATTTGCGCTGATTTGCTTTCAACAATTCCATCTGAACCATAGATCGATCAGCAGTTGGTGGGGACACAGCAATCAGCGAATGCTCAATATTGTCCAAGGTTTGAGAAACTGTCCGGAATGAAAAGTGCAGAACAGACAGATGAACGTTTTTCAGGACTAAGCCATGGGAGCTGATGCTGGTTTCCTAATTTCCAGATTGGTGTGTAAATTTTCTATTCCAAGTTAAATACTGCCGCAGTTACATCCTGGCACTGCACAAGCTGCAGCTTTTAAGGTGGAACGGACATTAAATTAAGAAGCTGGCGAATAGGAGACAAGCTTCAGCCTCATTTCAAGATGCTGAATGTTAATCATGCTCATGAATAGTTTGGTTCCTTGGGTAGGGTATGAAATGGACCAACATCCCATTCACATCCTTGAATAGTAGATTTATTCACATACTTCACCATTTCTGTTGCTCTGTTGCTGTATGTAGCGTTAGCAGGGTTTAAGTATTATCAAATCAAGACTCTTATGTAACAGTCTGCTTCTGGAATTGCCCCTTATTACTTTCCTCTTTTACAATCATGAGATTTGTATGTGAGGGAGGAGACAACAGTGTTTGAGGTTCACGGTATGCCAGTCACGTGTACTGTATTGAGTTTTCCTGACTTCCTGACAAAATGATTCTACGAACCACTGAAAGGTCCAGAGCTCTATACCTCACTGTTATAACATAAGAACAGTCTGTTGTAATATTTTCCATGTAATTACTCAATAATCAGCCTCCAGATATACTAAGTCGGGAAATTAAAGGACGGGAGTAGATGAAAAGCTGGAATAGGCACAGTTTCATCCTGGCATTAAAGGGTTAGTGGCTGGCTTCATGCAGTTAGCTATGCAGTTTTGCACATTTGGGAGTTTTACAAAACTGAAGTGGGCCGTTGTCAAGAATAATTTCGGCGCAGGTGCTCGACTACAACTTTTTCATCTAGTCAGTAGTTCCTCAAGTTTACACAGGGGCTTAGGAGCGAACCACTGACAGTTCTGATTTAAACCGAGCAGTGCATTGAGAACAAAACTAGCCGAGTAATTGATAGCTGCTTTGTTGTGTAGCTGTTCAATTGGGAGGCACGCGGGCTATCCAAATGAAAATGGATTTTACGTTGAGTAAAGTAGACAGAGTGGCACTTTAGCGGAGGGCAGTGTTTTGTGTTGAGATAGAGGCTAATGAGATGGTTAGAGCAGGAGTCCCGGGACACGGCACGTCAAGACTAATCCCGGCCTAACTGCGGCCTCTGGAGTTATTCCCTCTCTCCCTGGCTTTCTCTCTCTCTCTCTCTCTCTCTCTCTCTCTCTGTCTCACTATTACTCTCCCTATTCCTCTCTTACCCTTTATGTCTGTGTCTCTCTCTCCCTCTCTCTCCCTCTCTCGCTCTCCCTCTCTCTGTTTTCTTGTTCTGTCTCCCGGCCGAAGGGATCCTTCCTCACTGTCACTTCTGCCAATACCAACTGACATACTGTTGCTCGGGGCAACTGGGCTAATGTTACAGTACCGGTAAAAGAAGAGAGAGGAAAAATGAAAGAGAGAGAAAGAAAAGCTCCGTGGCTGACATTAAAGATGACATCTCACTTATTGGCTTTGTCCTCTCATCTCCCGTCTCCTCTGCCCTGTCCTTGCCTTTGAAGCCCTTGGGCTGCTGCTGGAAAAGGAAAGTAATGCACTGTAAAAGAAATGGTTTGGTGTTTTTAACACAGAAACAATGTTTAACCTCGCTGCCTTAAAGAGCCCATATCAAAGACAACTCAATCCTGCTTAATAAGATTGCTTAAACGTTGTTCAAACGTTTAAAAATGTAACAATCTATGTCCAGTCTAAAAACAGCCTGGATTCATGTTTTGTGATGTCATGACAGCTAATGCATTACATACATGCGTCTTTTCAGAGTGCAGCCCAGTTTAACTCCAGGCGTTCCAGTCACTGAAGCACAATACGGGGCAGCCAATCAGCTAAAGATCAGTTACATACAGCCGTGTGCAGAACTTTGTGCGTACCTGGTAAAATGAAATGTTATATTGATTAAGCATAAATAACATCTAAGCATAAATAACACATTCTACTCAGAGAACAACACCATTTTATGTTCATCTGTATTATTTTTACTATCTATTAAAGCAACATTATGTAACATTTCTATGTTAAAAGCCTCAGAATCGTTTCAATTAATACACTGACTAGGGAGAATAGGGAGAATGGCATTTCTGGGACTACCACTCTTAAATACTGAAATGACGTTACATCTGGTGACTTGACTAGGACTAGAAGTTTAAGACTTGGGACTTGACTCGAGACTTCCATGTATTGACTTGGGACTTGACTCGGGACTTGATTGTCAAGACTTGAGACTACTTGTTACTTGCAACTTAGTGACTTGGTCCCATGATATATATATATATATATATATATATATATATATATATATATATATATATATATATATATATATATATATATATATATATATATATGCATGGTGGTGTAGTGGTTATCCCGTGTCCTCCCACAGTCCAAAGACATGCATGTTAGGTTGATCAGTCGCTCTAAATTGCCTGTAGGTGTGATTGTGTGTTGGCCATGCGATGTACTGGCGACTTGTCCTTGATGTACCCAGATGATGCTGGGATTGGCTCCAGTGACCCTGACTAGTGGGATAAAGCGGAAGGTTTTGGATGGGTGGATAGATATGCGTCCCCTTTAAAATTGTGAGTCCTTTGAACATCGTATAGTAAATTGACATAAATCTGTGTCTTACATCCTGTAAACTTTTTATTTTTTTTTTTAATTTGAATTTGAAGTCAGACAGGTTACCTGCGCTTTCATATGACTCGACCAAATAGTTTTTTCAGTGAGAAAAATGAACATCAACGAACAAAAAGAGAATCTGCTTCCACATCAGTTTGAGATTTAGCCAGCTCCTCATCAGCGTGTTGCATGTGTGTGTTTTTTTGACAAATCTTCAAACGCGATAAAACGGGAAGAAGACGCCCCGAAAGCAGAGAAGAAGACATTGTGCTTTGAAAGCCTCTTTCAGCGCGTGCTTGGCTCATCAAAAGCTGCTCAAATCTATTTCATCCCGCTTGCTCCCCATCCCCACCGCCACCCACCCCCCCTCTGCTGCCTCCACAGTCAGCCCCATGATAACCTTTTGAAGCGGCGCTGCACACCGAAGGAAAACAACAGAGAGACACACATCTCTGTCAGCACTTTCAGCCTGAGTGAGAGGCAGTAAGCTATCAACCGTTTCTGTGAGGGGCCTGTAGCGTAATTATTTCAAACCCTGCTTATCGCCCGCTGCCTCAGTGGTACGGAGCCGTGCTTTGACAGCCCTTGTCTCCCCACGCCTCTACAGCTGCGTTCACATTACAAGGCTTTGCTGCTAGATTCTGATTTTCGGGTCTGATGTTTTTGCCTTGACGCTTCACATTTGTGTCCATAATGACCCACATATACCGTCTAGCCTAAACAGACCACTGCCCTGGAAGGACCTGCTTGCCCAGGTTTTATCAGCCAGGTAGCCAGTGACTAGGGATGTGTTGTACACAAACTTGGCAGACCCTCATATCCAGATCCCTCATTCTCCAATTTACCTGCATACATGTATTTGAACTGTGGGAGGAGAACAGAAGACCTGGTAGAAACCCACACAGAACATACAAACTTCATACAGGGAATCAAACCCAGGCCCCTTTTGCTGTGAGGGGGCAGCACCACTGACTATACCACCGTGCCACCTTTATATGGTCCAGGGTTGCTTCCTGCCTTCCACCATATACCACATACCAAGCGTTTAACTGTTTTAAAATCAGAGCACAGCAGATAGCAAACCTTCTCACAGGACAAACTCTAAAGCGGATCTCAATTAATAGTTCTCCATCCATCCATTATCTTTTGCTTTATCCGGCAAGTCAGGGTCACAGAAGGCTGGAGCCAATCCCAGCGGCATCAGGCGAAGGCAGGGTACACCATGGACAGTTCGCTAGTCCATCACATGGCCAACATTCACTCACTCACGCACAAACTCACACCTATGGGCAATTTAGAGGGACTGATCAACCTAACATAATAAAGAACTTCTCTTCTTCACGAGCACTGAACTTTCTGCTGTCCTTCTAAAGCCTGAGTAGACTGATGAATCCAGGTGATGAGCCAGTTAGTTACTGAGCTGTTTTGAGGGCTGATCAAACTAATAATGTCCTCAGTGGTGGACATGTTGGCTGGTTATAAGCTAAGCATCAGTGCAGCAGTGGACTGAAATGAGATTCTAAGAGTACGCTAAACATGAACCTGAAGAAATAAAACAGAAGTCAGCACACAGTTGGGGTCATACCTGAAGATTTTAGGAAGTTATTTAGGAAGTTTTATCTAGTCAGATAAATTTTTTTGTAATGCTTCAGGCGAAACAGAGGAAACCAGATTTGAGTCGCTTTGTTATTAGGGTCATATAGCAAAGAAACATATATAGCATATCGTCGCTGTCCAATGAAAAACAAGTATCAAAAACATAGAGACATAGAGACCAAAAACATACTTTACTTTCAATGTAAGTCAATGGAATCAGAATATTTTCCAAGCTATTTTGGAGCGTTTCTATTGGTCCATTCATCATGATTTTTTTCACAATGTAAACAACCATTGGTGGATTCAAATTGTGTAGAAAACTGAAAATCGACAAAAATCGAGATACATGTGTTTCATTAGACAGCGATGATATGAAATTTTTTTGTGTTCACACATCTCTCAAAATCACATTTAGTAATGATTTGAGCCTTTTGAGTCTTGTAATGTCAACACAGCTCTATTTCTGCAAGCTGTCTGCTGGGATCCAAGCTGGGCTTTCCACAAGGCAACAGTTGAAACTGTATCTTCTTCATCAAAGTCTGAGCTGAAGGGGGTGGCCAGCCCCCAACTGTCAGAGGAAGAGGTGATGTGGAAGCAGATCAGCACCAAGGCAAAATCGAGAGGATCAAGGCGCTGGTTTTCCCGCACATTCCTCCCCTCATACACACACACACACGCTCATCTTCCTTTGCTCGTCTTGTTTTATAGCTTCTGACTAGCTTGTTTGTCTCCCCGTCGTTAGTAGCAGGTCGATGATGTGTGTGCATCTTTGCAGCGATGCACTTGTTATTACTTAGCATGACAGCGCTGCTTGATTAAAGCAAAATGGCTCACATGTAATGGAACAGACACGCATTCTTCACATTGTGTAGCAGGCAGTCAGCAAGCTCTGTCGGCAGTGCCCTGGGTCGCGAGGGCGTGGCGCCTTTGAAGTGCCAATCAGAAGCAGCAGGCGCTGACAGCGCCCCCCTATATCACTCACGAGCCTTGTTTGTTGTTGTTGTGCCGGTGCAAATGAAGCGCCTGTGCACCTTTTGGGATGGTAAAGGCACCCGGCGGGGAACATCAGCTCAAGGCGGAGTCGAAACACCTCCAACAGCAGCAGGCCCACTCCTCCCTCTGATCACACCAGCTGTCCATCATGGAGTGGGGCTGCCCAAACAGGACGTCCTGCAGCCCGGTGGCCTTCTGGGGGGCCTGCATGGGTGAGGAGGTCAAGAGTTCAGTGGGAAGGGAAGAAGAAAAGGGAGGTGCTGTTTTCAGGCCAAAGCCTGGCCAGATGAAGTTCACTTCAAGCCGTTCATGGACTGGGACATGATATTAACATTGTTATGTGGAATCAATTACAATTCTTTGTTAATGCTATTGTTTGTGTTGGTTTGGATGAAAAAAAAACTTTTGTTTTTTGCTTTCTAACTGAATGTGAAGTAGGTCATTAGATGTTAACAAGTTAATGATTGCAGTTTGGAGTTATTTTTAGAATGAATTAAGTGGAAAGTGAAAAAAGCTCAACGACCACTTGTTGCATGTAAAGTGTGAGTGCATGACTATTAATGAACAATGTGGACAATACTTTGTGTATGGTAGTGTATTTAATGTACCACAAAATGATTTTAGCAAAATTAAAGATACACTCTTTGCATTAAAAGAATTAAGTTTTGAAATTGGAGTTTGTACGTTCACTGAAATTATACATGGACTTAATTAATTGTTAAACTATACTGTTGTAGAAATTTGAAGTTAAAGTACAAATAAAATAAGATTTTTCATCGCATTAAAGGCTAAGCTCCTGGTGATTTCACAATGGTTTAAATACTGATAAACACATAAACGTGACTTAAAAATAGATTTTAATTGAATAGACAGGAAAACCCGAGCTTGCTACGGAAATTCCAGGCTCTAGCTAAATAACCAACATTATTCATGACAACAGCCTAGCAACCAGCTTATCTCAGATATAGAGGTACAGTTATTGTTGTAAAAAATGATCAAAGTGGACTCTATAAATCTTCATAATTCAACTACATTAGCTTAGCATAACTTGAGCCACCGAACCTAGCAAGTGAAGCTAATGTTAGCTAACATCAGCTAAAGCAGGCTCAGTAACTGTGCTTACCTGGTTTACCTCCACGTACACTGAGGCTCTTGAACACCTCTTGCTTTTTTCCTTACACGCCCATATTGTTGGAACAGCGGCAGACTTAAGATCCAGTTGTCGTGTAAGCTTACGTCCTATAGTTGTGAAAATCTTCAGGTGTGAAATGATCACTACAGATGATGGAGTAAGAGGATGGTCTTTTCAATGTTTCTGGATAATTTGGGGTCTTTGAGCTGTTTGTGCATGGGGGTTCCACTGTACATCCAATCACTGCAGCCAAAACAACAACACCTTTAGGATCTCAAATTCTGTTGTTTTTATGTGTGTGATAGTTTCATATTAGCTGCTACTTAGCCTTTATAGTGGTGAAGTAAACTGAAGTTATTTTGGTTGGTTGTTGTTCGGTATTCTGTAGCGCAGCAGTTTTATCAACAGTTGGACAGGATTCATGATTTTATATCATTTTCATATTTTTGCTTATCAGTGTTCACTCACTACAGTAAAAGACAAACACTAAAAATCCTAATGTAGTCAACCAATCCTGACTAGTTTCTGTCCAAGCTATAACTATTGCTCTTACCTACGTTGTTGGGCAAAACCAGAAAGAAAACAGCAAATCTATCATAATTCAGCTCAAAATGAATACCTGAGGTATTAACCCTTTCAGTGGAGATTCCTTCTGCATTAACCAGCTAACAAAACAGCTGTCAGAACAGCCCGTCCCTAAAATCCACGCCAAAGCTGTAGCTTTTTTAAAAGCTCTGCACACCTTCAAGATACATCATCAAAAGGTGGAATACCTGCTTCTTGACCTGGAAACACTCCACAGGCTGCCACAGCACCGCTGTAGGGTGAAATTAAGCATTATTTACAGAAGAGATAGTGACGGTTATGTTTTTCAAAGACATCAGGACACGATTTTTGAAAATGAGTAGACTGAAACAGAAGACCTCTCAGTTCAGGATGGGCACATGCTGGAAATAAACTGATGTTCCTGTAGCCCCTAATTAACCTCTTGGATACCTTGATGTCTCAAAAAGTCAGGCAAAAGTGGAGATGTTTAAGAAGATAAGACTACATAATGGATTAGCGAGCCAACATGGAAACCTACAAATGCCAGGAGGGAATTTTGCACACTGGCCTAGCCCAACTTAGCTAAATTAGATTTAGACTTTTAGTCTTCACAGCTGACTTTGAACCAATTCAGTAAATTCTGTAAAATGGTTAATTTTAGCAGGAAACTGAGAGCTTTATAGCATGTTTATTTTTATTTGTGCCATAATGGTGTCTTTTCATAACCCAAACAAACTGACTTTGATCTTATGCTCCACCCAAAAAGACATTCTTTTGTAGTGACTGTTGCTAGGTTGAACAAGCTTTACAGAAAAATGGTTCCAATCAGTTTATCAGTTATTCACATTGGGCCGCTACAGTGTTTGTTTACAGTCACTAGCTAAAGCAGATTTATCAGTTTAAAATGCTGCTACATCTATTTTTCTATATTATTTGAACACAACAGCTGCTCTTTATATCCTGTGAAAGTTTCATGATGAGTGGACCAATAGAAATGCTCCAAAATAGCTTGGAATGAAATCTCTTTTCACATTGACTTACATTAAAAGTCAAGCATGTTTTTGTTTCCCCTGTAAAGAGATACGTGTTTTTCAGCGGACAGCAATGGTATGTAACTATGTGCTGTAGCCAGAGTGTGAAATACCCCCTGGTACTCAGGGGGGTCCAATATTGGCTGGGTAATCCCGTGTTGGCGGGATACTAACTCACTTACGACACCGGTAGCTTCAGTAGCGACTAGATGTTTCTTTCAAAAGTCAGGCGAAAGTGGAGACGTTTAAAAATATAAGGCTACATAACTTGGGACAACATGGGAACCCACGAATGCCAAGGAGGTATTTTGCACAGTGGCCTAGTCCAACTTAGCTAAATTAGATTTAGACTCAATGTTTTCACAACTCGTGCCAACGTGCCCAGACTGGAAACGGAAATCATGTGTTTTTTCACAGCGAATGCACCATTTTACAGCGTAAACGTGGCAGTGGTGCCACAGAAGTTACAGAGACAGTAAACGGTGCTTTACTCTCGCTCTGAAGAGGAACAGCTGAGAGCTATGAGAAAATATCTTCCTAACAAAGGCTTGTTCTGCTGCTTTGTTTGTTGTTTACGTGGTTTATTCACATGCTGTTATTAGGATTAGGATGATGAGGACAATTTGATGATGCATGGTGATGAAGTTCGTTCCCAGTAATGGCAGATTGGAGCCACTTACCTACGTTAATTGAACAATCGAGTTAGAAAAATGGAATATGAACGTAGCCTTAAAGGATTTAGGAAGAGAAACCTGAATCATCCCTACTGATGACACTGGTTAAGCAATAAATCATTGCTAAACCAGTTTTCAGGATACAATTAGTCCTTCACCTCATGTATTCTACAGCAGAGCATTTACTTCAATGTTTGAAAGTGTTTGAAAAAAAAAAAAGAAAAGTTAAGAGATGTTCCGTATGCCCCATGTCCCTGTTTAGATATGTGTTGGTGGACAGATATGAGATGACTAAACAACATGAAGGCTAAGCAAAGCTGATGTTGATGGCTGTTGAGAGGGCGGTATGTGTATGTGTGTAAAAGTAGTCCCACATTAGGGCCGTCACAGCGCGAGTGTGTAACAGGAGGTGGCATGGGCTTGGCACAGGAGGGGCTGGAGCGTTTTTTGGAGTGTGTGTCGCCGTGGGGGCTTTCCTCCTCCTCTTCTCAGCACTGCGCTCGCGTGTCCCCATTCCACACACCAAGCGTGTTTACAGCCCCCCAAACAAAAACACCTGTTGCCAAAGCAGGACTGCGGGCTAGAAGCCAGGCTGGGACAGTCATGTTGCTAGTTGCGATAAAGTGCTGAACATATACTGCAATGAAAAGAGTTGACAGCGAGCGATCGGAGTCTAACTCTGCGACAGGAGACAGACCAGAAGTTTTCTGACAGCACCGGTTTTATTACACATACAGTCATATGCATAACAGTTTGTGCTTGTCAAGTGCTTTCAGCTACGACTTCTGTAAATTCTGTTAAATTGGTCATTTTAGCAGGAAACTGAGAGCTTTATAGCATGCTTATTTTTATTTGTGTCATAATGGTGTCTCTTCATAACCCAAACAAACTGACTTTGATCTTATGCTCCACCCAAAAAGACATTCTTTTGTAGTGACTGTTGCTAGGTTGGACAAGCTAGTTATTTACATTGAACCACTACAGTTACTAAATGCTGCTCTATTAAACTAGAATATTGTCCCTGTCCAAAGAATTTAATATAATTTAGATTTTTCTACATCATTTAAACACAACAGCTACTTTACTTTATTAATCCATCCATCCAACCATCCATTATCTTCAGCTTTATCCTGCTAGTCAGGGTCACGGGGGGGTTGGAACCAATCCCAGCATCATCGGGCGAAGGCAGGATACACCATGGACAGGTCGCGAGTCCATCGCATGGCCAACACACCCTTACACCCACGGGCAGTTTAGAGTGACCGATCAACCTAACATGCATGTGTTCAGACTGTGGGACAAAACCGGAGCACCTGGAGGAAACCCACCCAAGCACGTGGAGTACTTTACTTTATGTCCAGTAAAAGTTTCATGATGAACAGACCAATAGAAATGCTCCAAAATCACTTGGAATAAAACCTCTTTACATGAACTTACATTGAAAGTAAGGAACGCTTTGGTTTCCCCTCGTAAAGTTACTATTTTGGAGATGCTTGTTTTTCAATGGACTGTGATGATATGTAGCTATGAACTGCGGCCAGAGTGTGAAATACCCCCTGGTATTTAGGGGGGTCCCATGTTGGTTTGGTAATCCAGCATAGGTTGGGTGCTAACTCACTTACAACACCAATGCCGATGGCCTAGTTTCAGTGGCGACTTGATGTTTCGTTTACCAGTTCTTCTTCTATAAATGCTCTTCTCCTGTTCGATACTGAACTCTTCTGCATATTAACTGAAATCCTACACATCTTCTTTTCTGTTTTAGGTTTGAGAAATCAGCAACAGTTCTTTTGGGAAATTTGGCAAGTTTTCAAGTCACACTTTGACTGCATCAAATCAAAACTAGGCCAGAAACAGCAAATGACAAACTGAGCACACAAAATCACACAATACATGTTGGTGTCCTAAATTTTAAACTGAATTCAATACGAAGGTATTGCTCTGTACTGTACAGTTCTGTAAAGTTTGTCCAACTTTGCTTTAAAAGAATATGTGGAGAATGTTTTTTATACTTATTTCTTTCCCAGTAGAGTCCATTTAAACTGCACCACAGCTTTGAGTGAAAGTGGACATGGCTCTAGTATATCACCCCTGTAGAGCTAATGCTCTTAGCTGCTGCACTGTTTCAGCAGGACACATCATCATAGCTTAACTGTAAGTGTTATTTACTCTGACTGGAGAGAGATAATAGAATTACAGTGAAATAATTCTGTACAGGCATGAAACTCATTAACAGTTTCTAGATGGTGCAGATAACTACATGAGCAATAGGCCAAGCAGTTATAGTAACTGCACATAGACACTTGTTCTTTTAAAATATTTTTTTGGAATCTTATAAATAAAAGTTGTAATCAATCATTCTTTGTCTTGCAATCTCCATACATGGCAATATGTTTACATTAGCTGGAGATATTTTAACACCAATATGCATGTACCTGATGCTCCTGTAATCATTTAATGCAGTCTTTCAGCTCTTTTAGATGGAGGGACTGCATCCAAGGTTTTTATGTATACGTTTTATGTGTAATCATAAAAAAATTATTACTTGAGGTCATAACTTGTGCAAGGGGCCTCAAACTTCATTTGTAGTTTATTGGGGTCCAACATGGATTGCCTGCATTGTAGAAGACTCATATACCACAAGACACTCATGTCCAGCCAGATTAAACTGTGTGACAGCAGGGTTAAGTTTATGCCTTATATAATTATATTAAAGATGCTATAAAATGAAAAACTGTATTTACATTGTCTTTATTAAATAAGAAGAGTTCAGTACATAGAACTAACATGCCTTGAACCTCAAACTCTGCTGTTCCTCCTTCAAATACAAATCCTGCATTTATAAAAAATGAAAGTGAAACAGGCTGATTCTAAAATCTATATTCTGATTTCTTAAAACTATTATGTAACAGTCTAGACCTATTAATATCTACACTCTCAAAATGTACACATAGCAACAGAGCAACACCGAAGTTCAATTGAAAAAAACTCTAATAGTTTAATATAAATGCTGCTTAAAAGCATTTATATTAAACTATTAGACCCTCTCCCCCTCAACTTAAACCACTTTCCTAAAGCATGTAAGGCTGTGCTACCAAATACAGCATAACATGGCAAATAATAATACATCATAATAAGAAACTCATTTTCTGTAGACCTTTGGTATAATTTGATTTGTTTCTCATTTCAGTTCATTCTTCTTGCTCCCTTTATCACAGAATGCTCATATATTCAGAGGAAAGACAGCTGCCATTTTCAAACAGAGTGAGAAAATGAAAAACAAAGGGAATCACAAGGTTTCGATATGACAGGGATGAAATAAAGCAAGCATTTCCTCTGTCGAATCTCATAAAACGCATGACCTTAAGCTTGACGTCTTTTGTTAAATTCAACCTCTGAGCTGCGTAATTGAATTTGATGCTATCTGTTCTTCAAAATAAACGCCGGCGTCTCAGAGCGGCCTTTATTGAGTTTTGCCTTGCATTGATTCTCACTTCCTGCTTTGCATTACGTGTTAGATGAGACCTGCTCAGACCAATTGGACTCTTATGTATTGATGTTGGCAATATGACATTGTCCTAAGGTACGGGAATCGCCTGATTCTACTCACCCAAACGGTCTTTGTTTCAACTGCTTAATTGCATCGCATTCATACACACACACAAACACACACACAAACACACACACACAAACACACACAACATACTCTACATCAGTAATAGTGTGTGTGTCAGTGCTATTCGAGGCTCGCCTTTTTTTGGTGGGTGGCAGCCGTCAGTCAATTATATGAAAGAGTGTTTTGTCTGAGTAAATCATTCTCTATGTGTGTGTGTGTGTGTGTGTTTGTGTGCATGTGAGTGTGTAGTGCATTCCAGCAGAGTTCACGGAGAAGGCAGGCCCTGTGGCGTTGAGTTGGGAAAGTCCATAAATTAACAAACTGACGGGAAGAGAACACACACACACATACGCACGCATTTGACAAATGGCTTCTGTGCCACCAAAGAACCAGTCAAGCAGGTAGTAAAAGGGTCAGTGTTCAGTACAGAAGGGTGTATGACGCGCACACACACACACACTCTTTCTCATGACCTGTCAGTGTGTATGCGCCTCCTGTGTGTTCGAAAGTCACACTGAATAGACCTCCTGTGGCAGCTTGAACCTCAACAGTATAGAGTTCACACCACCAGTGTTAGTTTATACAGCAAAGAATCACCCCCTGTGTGTGTGTGTGAGAGTGTTTGTGTGAGAGTGTTTGTGTGTGTGTGTGAATGTCTGGGTTAAATTTATGTCACACTATGGGGACCAAAACATGTTCATAAACTCACGTTGTGGGGACCTTTCATCCTTGTGGGGACCACAAGCTTAAGCTTTGAGTAAGGTTAGAGTTAGGTTAGGAAAGGGTTAGGGTAAGGGCAAGGTTAGGGTAAGACTGGGGTTAGGGTGAGGTTAGTGTAAGGTTAGGGCAAGGTTAGGGTAATGTTAGGTTTAGAGTGAAGTTAGGGTAAGGTTAGGATTAGGGTGAGGTTAGGGTAATGTTAGGTTAAGGGTGAGTTTAAGGGAAGGTTAGGATTAGGGTGAGGTTAGGGTAATGTTAGGTTTAGGGTGAGTTTAAGGGAAGGTTAGGGTTAGGGTGAGATTAAGGTAACGTTAGGTTTAGGGCGAGGTTAGGGTAGGGTCAGGGTGAGAGTTAAAGTTAGGGTAAGGTTAAAGTAAGGTTATTGTTAGAGTGAGGTTAGGGAGAGGTTACGGTTAGGTTAGGGTAAGTTTAGGGTTAGGGATAGGGTGAAGTTAGAGTAAGTTAGGGTTTCCGTATGGCTAACTTCAAATACTAAGGTACTTAAACTTATTACTACTTATATTAATTATTATATCTTATATATTGTATATTTTGTTATATATTATATCTCATTCTCTCTGTATATTTAATTTAAATATATTTATTTATTACTTTATTATTTTAACAACCGTGCTAAATATTATATAGGGACTTTATTATATAGTGTGTATATATATATATATATATATATATATATACACACATTAACCAGTGAAACGGTAGTGTTCTAAAGCTTTTGGCTGGTAGTGTATCTAAAACGCTTGGCTGGTAGGGTTCTAAAACATTTGACTGGTATATATATATATATATATATATATATATATATATATATATATATATATATATACCAAACCAACATTTTAAGAAGTGTGAGTGGTGAGAGAGCAAGAGAGAGAGAAGTGAGCGATGAGCCGCCACTGTGTGGAATAGATCTTTGTTTGTAGTCTCACCTGCTCGGCTGGAGTTGGACTTTGATGCCCTCTGTGTTTGTGTGTGTGTCTGTTTAGGGGTAAGTGAGTGACTGACAGATTGAGGTCGAATTGGGGTCATAGCAGGGACAGACAGTAGGGTCAAAAGTTTACAGCCATATCTTGGAAATAAGTTTGTGTGATGCAACAAATTCCACCGTATTGAAAACACGGCTATTAAGTCAGTGTGTGGTTTGTACTCAGAAGTGTTGATTTGATTTAAATGTATGCTTTAATTTCCACATGATTCTAAATGTGTCACAGTCCTGATAAAACCTTATTGGAGAAAGAAACGTTCTTTTAATGTCAGTTAATGTCATAAAATATTATTCCAGTGTCCACACAGTGTAAGCTCAGCTGGCATTATTTAAAGACGGGAAATTATTGGAAAATATGTAAAAAATAAAAGTTTTGATGAC
Organism: Megaleporinus macrocephalus; assembly: GCA_021613375.1. Classification (NCBI taxonomy): domain Eukaryota; kingdom Metazoa; phylum Chordata; class Actinopteri; order Characiformes; family Anostomidae; genus Megaleporinus; species Megaleporinus macrocephalus. Next base: position 30,164,594 of record CM038720.1, on the reverse strand, counting down.
CAACATGAAATATTATGTCAATACCATTATTACCAGGGTAGTATATGTGATTAGTATGGAAATAGTGTTTACATTTGAATCAGTTAGTATTACATTTTTAGAAAAGAATTTTCATCCCTGTGTCTTTCTCTTCCTTCCTCTATCTCTCACTCTGCAAATCTCTCTCTCTCTCTCTCTCTTACCCACTTTACAACACACAATAAAAACTGTAAAATGAAAGCCAGGTGTGTGTGTGTGTATCTGTGTGTGTGTTTGCCCCCTGAGGTTAGTCGAGAGGGCAGTGTTGGGGTTAGGGCAGTGAGAGAGTGATCAGAGTGCTGGTTTGTTAGTCTAGACTCAGGCATGAAGCTCAGCCCTCGGGTAGACTTCAGAGTTCAGCTGAGGTTCAAAGGTTATTTAACGGTTAGACTACTCTTTTCTTCATACAACTACACCACGCTTACAATTTCTTTACCATTTACTTTCCACTTCTTTACTCTGACCCAGTCTAAACCTCTTCTCTTTTCATTTTTCCAGCACTACACTTGTTAGTACACAGTTTTTTCTTTTAAAGGGTGCATAATGTTGTTAAACTGGCCGCACTCAAAATCTGTCTACTTGATATGATATCTGTATAGTTTTATGTACTGTAAACATAAAAGTGCTTTAGTTCCGAATTCTCTCTACTCTTACTATCTTAGCTTAACCCTTTCAAACCTTAAAATCCCAAATTCTCAGTACACACTTCTATAACCTAAATAACATGGCCATCGTTTTCCATGTAATTACTACATAATGCTACGTAGGATGTCTTAGCAGTTATTAAATAATAAGTCTTAAAGACTTAATCATTTTATATTACTTCAATTGTATTTGATTTCTTACAGCCCACTAGCGGTCTGGTCTGCGTGCATGCTAGAAAAAATATCCGGCGTTTGTACACAGCTCTGGCTCTGTAAATGGAAAATAAACAAAGTGGCTTGGGTCACAACACTATTCCAGCCAATCAGTAACAGGTGGTGATCATGCTTGTGCACAGGACAGAGGGAAGTGAAGCTGTTGATTACATTGCATTGTCAAGAAGGACGGATGGCCAAAAAGCAGAAGATATTGAGAAAGAAGTTCAAGCGAGGGCGCTCAGCAGAGTTAACATCAGTAGGGCCTCACAGCGGTGGAGAGATCTCTGAAGTTCCTGTTCACCAGTTTCTTTTTGAACTTTCCCATTCCACCTTAAATGGGGCTGCAGTTACATTTAGGCTCCTCAAGAGTCAAAATGTAGCTGCGGCACTATTAAAGGTGGAACTGGAAAGTTCAAACGAGAAGCTAGACAGGAAGACTGAGGCACCAGCATGGAGGTGGAGCAGTAAAATCTGATCAAGAAGCTGGGAAAAGAAGTGACTTCAGCTTTATTAAGGGTTGAGAGGCCTGAGAGGGGATGAGGAGGTTACGCTTTGTTATTTGCCTTGATAATGCAGGTCCTTGCAGTTGGTGGGCCAGAGCTTCTGAAGGAATGACAGTGAATGAAGGGGCGCATTGGTTTTGCTGTTAGGTTAAAATATCAACAGTCATCGTGCAGAATCACTAACAGTGACTTTAGGCTAATTTAATGAATGATAAGCCTAGATTGTAAAGAGTTAAGGTGTTGTAGATAGAGCACGCTATGATCAGAAATCTTTCCTTGAGACGTTTGTTTTGCACCTTGAATAATCGAATCGCCATTTACGAGGTAGGTAAAACAACGGTTCATAAAACAAAGAGATAAATGGGTGTAAAAGCAAAATGATATGGCTATAAAACTGTCACAAAGTGCAATCAAGTCAAGAGTTTATTAGCGTGCAATCAAGTGGTATAACAGTGCAATCAAGTCAAACATTTACAGTTTATTTCTAAGCTGCAAAGTTCGTTACAGACGATGACACGTGAAACTCTGAACACCCACCATAACCCTGAGCGTCTCCGAGCAGATTGGAATCCGTCAAATGGATTGGCCACAGCCAGCCTCGAAAAAAAAACACACGCTTAATATTTATTAGTCATTCCACCCAGGGAATAGTCTTTACCTTGGCTGAGGGCCACACTTCAGATCAGTTGTGGAAATATGCAAATGTTCCGCATGCTGTTTTTCGCAGAAAGACACAGCAGAGCTCTCTCTCTCTCTCTCTCTCTCTTTTTCTCTCTCTCTCTCTCTCTCTCTCTCTCTCTTTCTCTCTCCGCGTGACGAGGGAAGACGCACGGCTAGGCCTCGAAGAGCCTGAACAAAAGCACACTGTGTGCGAGAGCGGGAGGAAGCTGCGGATAAATCACAAACAAACGATCCACTTCAAATGAAGGATTCGAGCCGTTCAGCCTTCATACAGCGCACTGCTTCACGCTAATGACTGACGTTAACAGCGACATAACAATAGTTTCCAAATCTTAGGAGGAATCTGTCTGGCAGGCAGGAGCCGGGAGACGGAACAAGATGTGTGGAAGCGTGTCCGACTCGAGAGAGCAAGGAATGGATGGAGATGGAGAGAAAGAGAAAGAGTGTGTGTGAGAGAGAGAGATAGAGAGAGAGAGAGATGAAGACTGACTGACAGAGAGATTTAAGCAGGGAGAGGGAGTGTGTGAGAGACAGGGCGAGCGAGAAGCAGACGCGAGAGTTGAGAGACGAGAACGACAGCCAAGTTTTCAGATGCGATGTAGGCGTTCTTCAGTGACAGCTATAATTCTCCAGCCTACAGAATTCCATCAGCGCCGGAGTCGTGTTAAAGCCGAGCCGGAGGGGCTCCGGCCCTTTCAAGTCAGCCACACTGACAGGTAGATTTATGAGGGCTGAAATTTGGACAGATCACGCGTCAGTCAGGGCGCGCTGTCAAAGCCGTCACCGCGCACACACACACGCGCGTACACACACACACACACACACACCGCCTCGCCTGCAGGGGCCACGGATTTTACACAACTCCTCGACAAGGACAAAGTTTATTCATTTCACTCACACACACACATGCACACACCGACTCTATCTCAGGCAGACACACACCAGGAGTTCATGAGGATGCAGTGACGTACTCACACAAATACAGGGCTGGGCCCGAACCACAGGGCTGTCGTTTATTACCCCCGCTCAAAACAGCCAGTAAAGACGAGCTATTGAGCTTATTTTCATTTCATACATTCATAGTTAGATTTCTGGGGTCGACTAGAGCAGGTTTACTTTATATTCACCACAATATTTTCCTCATCTTCCTCACCTGTAGTCATCCTGTCTGTCTTTAAGCCCCGCCTTCTGATGAGCTCAGCATGCTCTGATTGGTCAGCTCACCCACTCTGTTCTGATTAATCAACTGCCAGTGCAGTTCCGGCTCCCTACACGACGTCCAGTAGTTGCAATATGGTAGCACAGTAAGGATTGTGTTACGAGATGATGTCACTTTGTAAGAGAGGAGGCATAGAATTCCAATCAGGCGTTTGAACTGCCAGAGCAGTTTCGGCAGTCAAAACAGCCAGTAAAGGCGAGCTATTGAGCTTATTTTCATTTCATACATTCATAGTTAGATTTTTGGGGTCGACTAAAAAGGTTTACTTAATATTCACCACAATATTTTTCTCATCTTCCTCATCTGTAGTCATCCTGTCTGTCTGAAATGCTCGCTTTGAGCTCCAGTGTCTTTAAGCCCCGCCTTCTGATGAGCTCAGCGCACACTGATTGGTCAGCTCACCCACTCTGTTCTGATTAATCAACTGCCAGTGCAGTTTCGGCTCCCTACACGACGTCCAGTAGTTGCAATATGGTAGTGCAGTAAGGATTGCATTGCAAGATGATGTCACTTTGTAACAGAGAGGAGGCATGGAATTCCAATCAGGCGTTTGAGAAAAGTGGTTTCTGTGGAAGAGAGTTTCTTCCTCCGGCGTTTATTTGGGGCTTTAAATTGTTGCAGGTGGTTTACAAACACAAAAAGCTAAATTGAAGCATCTTTACTGAAGCATCAACAACCAAATGTAATACATTTATTCAGTATTAAGTGTGTCCAAAGAAATTTGCAGGAATATAAATATGTTTTTTTCTAAACTGGTAAGTAAACAGCTGCTATTGCTAACATTAAAGAGGAGGAGCTGTGAATTTCTTATGGAACTTGCTGGTGGTATGTCGCTCCCTATTATTTGGAATATGATTTTAACAGGTTGCTCTATATTACAAATCACTCCTGTATGTGCTGTTTATCTGATGGTGTGCTTGGTGGTGGTCCAGGTCTTGAATGGTTGCTAGGAATCACACTTTGTATGATAGAAAGATTTTTTTTACATTTTTTAAAGTTTGGATCATTTGTATTCATTTTTTTCTGTTCTAACCTCCCCAAATCAACAACTTTTACTTAGTGGCTGTTTTTACTGGAAATAATGAATAAACAAATGAATGGTGTTGTTTAATTCTTACACAGTACTGTATGGGCGCGCGCACACACACACACACACACACACACACACACATTAGTCATTCACACATGTGCAGTTGCTTAAGTACAGAAATACACACACACTATCTTGGTTGCTTGTTCACAGACTGATACAGGGCAGATATTAATGCACTTACGCTCTCTCTCTCTCTCTCTCCCACACCTGTTTTAACTCATATCTGTCACTGTTGAGAAACGCTGGCAGGGTTCAGGTATTACACACACACTGATGTAAGGTGGACTGACAGAAAGAAAGTGACGTGCAGAGTGAACAGATGAATAATCCAGCTGAAAGCAGCTCCACAGTGTCAGCTTAGCAGATAATGAGACGTCCTTCAAGCGAAAGAAAGAAAAACATACGAACCATATAATACTGAGCAAGAGTGGAGCTTTCAACAATACTCAATATTCATTTAGGAGTAAGAATAAAAAGGAGGATAGAACAGAAAGAAAGAAAGAAAGAAAGAAAGAAAGAAAGAAAGAAAGAAAGAAAGAAAAAAAGAAAGAAAGAAAGAAGAAAAAGTAAAAGAAGAGAAACAAATAAGGAGAGAAGAAAATTAAAGAAAGAAAGAAAGAAAGAAAGAAAGGATTGAAAAAAATTGGAGAACATCAAAAAAGAGTGATAAAAGACTAAAACAAAAAAGTGCAGGAAAGAAAGAAAGAGTAACAAAGTTCACAAATGAATCAGAAAAGAATAAGTGGAGAAGAGAGAAAGAAAGAAAGAAAGAAAGAAAGAAAGAAAGAAAGAAAGAAAGAAAGAAGACTGGAATAGAAAAGTGTGGATGAAAAAGGAAAGAAAGAGTAAAAAGAAATTCATGTAGATATAATAAGAACATGTGGAGAAGATAGTAAGAAAGAAAGAAAGAAAAAAGAAAGAAAGAAAGAGGGAAAAGGACTGGAATATCAAAACAGTGCAGATGAAAGAAAGAAAGAATGATAAATAAAAGATAAATAAAGAAGGAAGAAAGAGAAATAAGGAAGGAAGAATGACAGAAAGACAAAAGAAATAAAAAAAAGATTTTTGACAGACCAAAATGAAACAACATCATTCAAGCAAGAGAAAGGAAAGAGAGCGCAAGAGATAGACAGAGAGAGAGAGAGAGATAGACAGAGAGAGAGAGAGAGAGAGAGAGAGAGAGAGATAGACAGAGAGAGAGAGAGGGAGCGGTGTGGCAGGCTGTTGGGGGATGTCTTTCAGCAGCACATCTGGATGTGGTATTTGAGAGCTGATTAGTCATGCTGACGTTGTGCGGAGATAAATCTATCACCCAGAGGAACACAAACACTCGGAGAAATGAAAGGAAGCGAGGTGACACGGCTCTGCTGTTTCAATAAATCACTGAGACGTGATTAAAACCATGCGCTGGGGTGATGAGAGGGAGGAGGGTGGGGGTGGGTGGTTGGGGGGTGAGCGGAGCGCTTTCTCATGGACGCAGCACTGTCCAAATCTGCTCCCCTACTGAAGCGGCTATGGGAAAAACTGATGGGGGAACTTCTGTCTCTCTTCTTCAACACGTCTCCTCCCTCCGAAGGCCTTGGCTGGATCTGTTCTGCAGCTCTGCCTGAACAATAACAGCACTCTATCAGAGTATCAATCACGGCCTGATGTGGAAAAGCCATTTAAAATAGATCGTCCCCCCGAGTGTTGCTAATGCTCAGACATCTTTTTTTAACCATCAAAAGGCTCTCGGAAAGTACATCATATTTATGTTGCTTTTAAAGTGATGCCCAAAAAATCAAAGGTAGAGTTTTAGCCTAACCTCAAGATGTAGTTTAGCCGGAACATGCTTGCTGCTGGAAGTTTTTAATCTTTAGGTTTGTACTGGGCTGTTATGACTAACAATCAATAGCCCAGAGTATAGCATTGTTCCAATCGCTTGTAGAGCACTCCAGACACCCTGAGCTGAGTTTACCTTAAAGCAGTTATTTAGTTTACATTGCCTTCATTGCCAGTAACAACCACTAAGTTCACTAAACTGTTTAGTTTGAGCATTTATTAGCATGACGTAAACAAAAAGCAGCTTTTTTTGAGGTTTCGCTGGCAACTCCACACTTGCCACATAATGCAACCCTGTTTCTGAAAGTAGTTGGGATGCTATGCAACAGTTTGTCAATACAAACTGCAATAATGTGCAAATGATGTAAACCCTATATGTATAGTACAAAGACAACTAATCAAATATTAAACCTGAGCAGGTTTTTTGTTTTTGATCTTATTATTGCCCTTTTTAAATTTACTGGCAGCAATTAAAGTTGGCAAAGCCTCCTGTTCAGTACTGGTTTACTTTGCCTCTTCTTCTAACAACATCTCATTTGGCAAATGAGGAGAGAGAACAAGTGTCTTATGTCATGCTGTTCATCATTTAGAAGGTTTCGTGCATGAAAACTGAGGCTGTGGTGGGCGGAATGTTAGAAGTGTTGTAAGAAGGGTACAGAGGAGTGCCTTAATGTAGTAACCTACCGTTGTTACTAACGTAATGTTAACATACCCCAAAAACAACCTCCGAAGGCAACGACACACATACACAAGCTTATGTTTTTATATATATTAGTGTTTGGAGCACACTTTTGTGTTGCCTGTGATCTGAGACGGTAGATGTGTTACCAGTGTTTGGTCATGATTTTGTTAGTTTAGCTTTTGTTAGCTCCATATATATTACTTATCATCTCTCCTGGCAATCCACTGGGACCAACTGTCTAAGTTACTTGAAAATCAATAAAATGATGAGCTATAATTACATTATCATGTGGAGCATGGTACACAACAATAAGTCATACTAGCACCACAACTGGCTGTTCTGCTTCATTGAAGCACTGTTCTACGCTGTTAGAGAACTCAGAAATTCCTTCCATCACAGCCTGGTTCTTACCCAGAAAATGTTCAAAACAATAAACAGCATCATATAAGCACATACAAGCTGTGTTGAAAGAGAAATCTTCTTAATCATTGCATGATGTAGGTGATTATGATTTCAGCTGCTTCCCTTTTGCTATATTTTTCCATTCATAATGCGCCAAATGTTTTCAGTGGGTGATCACTCTGGACTGTAGACTGGCCAGTTTAGTATTTGGACTGTTTTACTATGGAGCCATGCTTTTGTAACGCAGGCAAAACGTGGACTGTCCTGCTAAAATAAATAATCAGGACCTTCCCTGAAAAAGACGTCATCTGGAAGGCAGCATATGTTGCTCAAAAACCTAAATATACTGTTCAGCATTAATGGAGCCTTCACAGATGTGCAAGTCAACCATGCCAAGTGCACTAATGCCCCTACACAGCATCACATATGCTGACTTTTGAACCGTGTGCTGACAACAAACCGGATGAGCCCTCTCCTCTTTAGCCCGGAGCACTGAGTAAATGTTTCGGCCAAGGCATCACTTTCAGCTTACTAACAGCAGACTCTCTGTCCTGTGGGCCCTTAGTGCAGACCTGTTGAGCCCACCATGGCAAGTCTGATCAGCTGAACAACATTATGCAGCCCTCTAACCCCAACTCTCTCACACTCTCTCTTTCCAGCGAAAGGAAGGAGTGGGAGGAAAGTCGCTGGGGAGAGGGATGAGGAAATGGTGGGATGATAAATAATAATGAGGAAAGAGGGAGGGAGGTCAGACTGGAGGGAAAGAAGAGAGAAGAGTCTGTGTTCAGGGTTGGCACGTCCTTCCAGCCAGGGACAATCCCACCACCTTACAGAACGAGAGAGAAGGAGAGCATGAGGATGGGTGAGATACTACAGGAGCGATACGGAGACATATACACTATATATATAAACTTACACTCTAAAGCTAAAAAAATGCTGGAAATGTTCAACTAAACGCTACCAAATGGTTTAAAGGGCCCATGTTCTACTTTGTTTTTGTATTTGATTTTTTTCCAGAAGTCCACTGGACATGTGTGGACTTTATGGAAATGTAAACATGACCATTTCCCGAATGCATAGAATTGAATAGGCTGGTTTTAGAGTTTCCTACGCCTTCACAGAAGATAATAATAAATATCTGTAACTTTTTTGTTCCTTTATATTCAATAGAATCTCACTTTGCATGTGTTACAGTACTACTCATGTTCTGAATGAAAAAACAAGGTGTAACTGGTAAAAAAAACAATTCAAAATTCTTTGTGGTATCTAGGTAAATAAAGCTAGGCAAGCTTTCAGCCATTGTATTAACCAATCAGCCATTGATTTCCAAAACTCTAAGGTCATTCTAAGGTTTCTAAAAGTACTGGGTAGCTAAGATGAGTGGCAGCCTAATCAATGGACTGTTAGAAATGGAAAATAGCCACATCTCCATTCCAGACCTTTACCGAAGGAGTCATAGAGTCCAATGCTGAATATCTTTTAGAAGATTCAAATTTCTGTGTTTAATTCAAAAAATGGGAACAAGGTTAACATGAAAAGCCATAGAGATGCCAGCAGAAATGTTTTCTCAAGTGTTGACCAAGCTTTGACATTTATGGCTCGAATTGCAGACCTAGCTTTAATAGTCATGGTTCCTCATTGGGTTTTTGTGCAAATGCTCTTGGGTGTGAATGGCTGCCCTCTATTGTTCAAAAATAGTGTGTGCTGAGAAGTACAGAACAAACTGTTAACTGAAAATCTCATGGACGTCTGTAAACAATATAATGTAGTAAACCGTTCGGACGTCTGAACACTTTGGGGTGCTGCAATGGTACAGCCAGGAACAGCATGACGTTCAATCATTCCCCCCATATCTTTCACTTCTTCTCCAATAACTCTACAGTAGCACCCAGCAAACGAGTGGCTGATGGGGCAGTATTATGTGTTATGACTTCTCAACCAAGATGAATTTAAAACACGCTGTTACTGCAGGTTCCTCATACGAACCGTACGGAGTGACCGCTATGTTACTTTACGAAAGCAAGGAAATTCAGTTTTTAATGATTTTGGCTCTCTAGTCACTGCCGCTCCGGCTGATCATTATCAGCTGTGACCGTTCATCTTCAGCACAGCAATAGACAAGCTAGGACAAGCCAGATAGTTCCCTTTAGGGAAATGGGATTGCTTTGAAGTGTAGCTCGGAAATATGCTGTTGGACTGCTGCTTATAAACTCTTGATGGGAAAACCGACTGGAAAAGCAAGTTGCTTTAAAACTGAGGTTTGCGAGGAAGTGGATGATATATTGCAACTTAATAAGTCATCACTGTCATTGGTGCTAACAGCTGCCAGAGGTATTTATTTCGCAATTATTATGTGGAACTTGATACTATAAAGTCAGTCTATGCAATATTTTTGTTTGTGTGTAAAGGAGGAGATGCTTTATTGTAGTTTGAATGTGATATTTAATTATTATTGTTGTGTACAGTCTTGTTTCGTGGGAAAACAAATGCCAAACAAAAAATTATAATCATAACTGTATAAATGTGTAATTACATTTGAATAGTACTGCAAATCAATAGTTATAACTCTGGCTGTCTCTTATAATATGCAGCTATAGTGAGAATAAAGAACCATATACTTGACCCAAATTGTCATGACAGGCTTGGTGGATTTACAAGAAAATAAAAGTGATACAAGGCTCCCATGTGGTATTATAACCTACGGCGTTATAACATTTTATGTCAAAGAATTAAAAAGAATTATTGCAGTGTTTTTCAGGCATCACCCCAAAAACTAGTTCAAGGAGAGTGTCAGGCCTGCCTTCTCTTTCATCTCCATTATCATTGTAGTCGCTCTCCACGGCACCATTGTTCCAGGCAGACATCTTTTACCTCGGGCGCAGCGCGGGAACGGGCTTCGGAAATGTCCGGAAGGAAAGCTAATCCCATCACTCAGCTGGGGAAACGCTAAATCAGACATGAAAGGCGAGTGGAAACGTTCCGTCACAGATCACACAGGAGCTGCTGAGAGCTGAGGAACCGAGCAACAGAGGAACCAAAGTGCGGCCGGCCTCGCTCCGCTCAGGCCCGCTTCAAAGTGCGCTGCGGCAGGAAGCAGTCATCCCCACTTCCTGTCCGAGTCTGCCCGAGGGAGAGGGGGGAAAAAAATGAGGTGTGAAACAAGCTTTTCTATCCCTCATTTTTTATATAGAATTCCCCGAGTGTTGTTCTTGCTCTCTCGCTCACCCTCCCTCAAGGACGCAGTGGCTGTGGCATTGACCACCGCGCTGTTGACTGCATGTGATGATGCTTGTGATATAACGATGAAAAGATTTAATGTGGCGCAGGGAATAGGGTTGAAAACAGGGCTAAAATCTGTTCAGTTCAGGGTTAGAACAATTAGACATTTACAGAGGATGTTAGTGTGTCGGTGCAGGTTGTGTGTGAACGTGTGTGGGAGTGTATATGTGTGTGTGTTTAGCTCTTTATGGTAACCAAATGTCCCCACAATGATGTAGAGAGGAAGCAGGCTTTGGTTTAGGTGTGGGCATAACATTATTCATACAATGGCACCATGTGAATCAATAGAGGTACCAATAGTTTACATATAGTGTGTGTATATGTGTGTGTGTTTGTGTGTGTGTGAAGTTACACCCACTGGCCACTTTATTAGGTACACCTCCTCCTTACACTCAGTGTCATTTTTATTATATCAGTCCTATAACTGCAGTCTGTAGTCCATTTGTTTCTCTATAAACTTTGTTAGCTCCCTTTTACCCTATTTATCAAAGAACAGGACCCTGACAGGACCACCACAGAGCAAGTATTATGTGGTGGGTCAGTGTATGTTGTGCTGGTGAGAGTGGATCAGACACAGCAGTGCTGCTGGAGTTTAGAAACACTGTGTCCACTCTTTGGCCATCTACTAGACACTCCTGGTCCACCTTGTCAATGTAAAGTCAGAGACGGTCGCTCATCTGTTGCTGCACAGTTTGTGATCCTTCATCAGGACACTTAAATCCATAAAAATAAATCCATAACCATAAATCCAATATTGAAGCTCCTCTGCAATTATTTATCCATTTCTCTGTGCTGAAAATAGTTATTGGTGTTGATAGCACGTTTGTTAGCCTTGAGTTTGTCCATCAATCAGAAGCTGTGTTTCTGACCTGTTGACCAATCAGAGGCTACATCCCTGACCTGTTGACCTATTAGAAGCTGTGTTCTTGGCCTGCTGATCAGTCAGAGTGTACATCCCTGACCTGTTGACCAATCAGAAGCTACGCTCCTGACCTGTTGACAAATCAGAGGCTATGTTCTTGACCTGTTGACCAATCAGAAGTTATATTTCTGACCTATTGACCAATCAGAAGCTACGTTCCTGACCTGTTGACAAATCAGAGGCTATATTCTTGACCTGTTGACCAATCAGACGTTATATTCCTGACCTGTTGACCAATCAGAGGTTACGTTCCTGACCTGTTGACCAATCAGAGATTACGTTCCTGACCTTTTGACCAATCAGAGGTTACATTCCTAACCTGTTGACCAGTCAGAGACTGTGATCCTGACTTGTCCATCAATCTAAAATTGTGTTTTTGACTTGTCAACCAAAGTAGTTTGGGAATGGGACTCCTGCAGTTATGAAGCAGTTATTAAGTGTTTTTAAGAGTATAAGGTATGTGTGATATATATATATATATATATATATATATATATATATATATATATATATATATATATGTGATGCATACAACCATGCAGCCACTGTTGATATAACTGGACATCTGTAGTGAAAATGTCTACTCTATGGAAACGCCATGATGTTCAGGTTCACGTAAACCCTGCATTAAATTAGTTTGATTGTTTTACAGCTCTGATGGAAATAAACTGATCTAATCTTATAATAGTCTCACAGCACTCTAACGTTAGAGACATTATATATTACCCACATTTATGGTGCTTTGCCAATATATGAGTTTTGCACTGTGGCCATAGTATTACACCAACCGAATACCCCACAACGATAGCTTTACAAGACGACGAACGTGTGTTGGCAGGTTGGCTGCTGATGTGTAGAGCTCCTGGCAGCTGCCGTTACTCCGTTACTCACTGTACTTCTCGCTAACGTGGGATAGACAGACTTGTCTATCAGTGTCTTCACAAATAAACAAACACACTCACTCACACTTCTGCGTGCTCACACTCGTTCAGCTGAACCCTGGCCGGGTTTGTCGAATCGTGTGTAGTCCTCCGGCGGAGTACCTGTGGGTGATGAGCTCGTTTGGGACGGCTTTGATTTGCGATGCGGCTGCCACGCTGTGGCTCGACCCCATTAGCTGAGGATTCCCAGGCTTGTTAGCACCCACCGCCAGCAACTCCCGCCCCCCACTACCCACACACACGCACACACACACACTCTCACACACACTTTTCCCTATAATTTACCAAGCCTTCATCTCCACAGAATGTGTTTCTTGTACAGAGTAATGGAAGCAATCCATCCTCTCTGTCAGAGGCGAAAAACAGGCCGCTTTTTCTGAAGGCTGAGGGCAAAGCATTGGAGCAAGTTTGAGTCTGGCTGTTTACATTACTGAGGTGTGTGTGTGCGTGTGCAAGAGAGCGAGAGGGTGTTTCTGTTCTAAGAAACACATGCACACACACACACATATACACACACTCACTCACACGGTGTTGAAGTTCGGGAAAGGAAGCACATGAGTGGAGGTCGGTTAGCTTGCCAGGCCTTTTATTGCTGGTGATGAAATAATGCTCTGAATCCATTTCCAACTGACCTCAGAAGCGTGGTTATGTATGCCTGTGCATGCGTTCGTGTGTGTGTGTGTGTGGGTATGTTTTTGGGTGGGAAGGATAATTCAGGGTTATTAATGACGCCGAGTGAGTATGTGCCCTTCTGAAAGCACAGAGGTTGTTCCTCATATAGGTATGTGGCACGGGTCAACTGGGAGATTAATCTGCATCTGCGAGTCAAGCACTGCATCACGCCCTTAAAAGTAAAGCCACCAAATAGAGTTCTTCAGGGCGGTACCACAGATGAATTACAGTTAGTTCTCTGAGGAACCTTTCTGTCGAGTAGTTGAAAGCAACACTATGTAGGATTTGGGGATTTGGAGACCTCTCTGGTGGAAATATGTAATTACATGCAATGTACAGAAGAGCATTTTGCAACATCGGTTGTGCTTTGGACCCCTACTAGCTATTCGCAGGCATCTTTGGAAGGGTATTCCAGCTCAGTCACAGCTTGGTAAAGGATGTGTCTTCTGAGGATGTAAGTAAATGATCTACATATGATGTCATATCTTTATTAGCACAAGGTTGATTTTACATTAAAACCTTAAACCTTTTTTTTGAGTGATGTTAATATCTAAAGACATATGATGTGGTTCAAAAAAACTCTCACCAAATCCGTTCCAGGACTTTTAAATGTCCGTGTCGGGCTTTACAGGCACGCACACACACACACACACACACAAACACACACACACACACACACCATATTTTAAAAACACACACCAAAATATAAAGCTCCTTTTAATGAGAAGCATCCATTGAATGTCCTCTGAAGTCCTCTTTGTGGATAATGATAGCAAGTGCCACTGTACCTTTCCCAACTACCCCCCTCTCTTCTGTCCTTGCCCCCACCCCGCCCCCCCCTCACCACCAAATTAATTTTGCTTAACAAATGAGGAATGTGTCGTACCCAAAATCACGTCCTCTTTTTTTTTTTTGCTTTCTCTGCAGCCTTCGCTGACCTGGAATGGAACTGTCCTCTATTATATTACAGATAATTGGCTAAGTGGGGACTGGATGGCTAAGAACTGCAATTAGTTGGCACATGTGATAAATTTTAATAATGTTTAACTACATCTACCATTTTTAAACCAGTACCACTTTTTTCAGCCTGACTGAAGTAGATTTAATAGACAGACAAAATTAAGCAGATGCACGGCTTCTGAAACTTATGGCCTCAGGAAACTTTAAATTATATTATGTAAAACATCCAGCAAGGCTTGATCGTCTTATCTGAGAACTTAGTAGGCGTGGCTAATGAGAAGCTTATTTAACAGCCGTGTGTCCAACAGTCCTGCTCCACCACTCATACAGAACCGAAATCATAATCCAGCTTTTATACGATGCTACCTGGACAAAAATGAATAAACAAATGAAGGGGCGACAGGCAGCTAGGGGCAGGTGGAGTTGCTTTGGGCCAGCTTTAGCTCTCCATGTTTCTGTGATTCTGAAACTGTTTTGTGTGGGCAGGGCAAGAAAGATGTCACCCTCGTGATTGGTCAGGGGAATGCTCAAAGAGGCATTGCCCAAGATCAGGACGGCCCTGTTTACCTAAAGAGGAGAGAAATATAGTCAAAGATATTGATCAGTTTATTGGTCTGTGGAACATTTAAAGGGTTTACTTAGTACATGTTTTATAAGAACCTATTTCGAAAGAAAAGAAGGAGCCACTAATGTTTGTTTGACCTTAGCTGCACTGGTCCTTCGTGGATAAGATTGTACACCTCTGTTGTATGGCAATATTATTATGTGAAATATTAGAGATGTGTGTATGATGCTAAAATGTAATGTATAACCATTCAGCAAAGTTTTAATGATAAAAAGAAATGTAATAAAAAAGTGGTTTAAAAACCATAGCTCAGTTACTCTTACAGAGTTAGCTTTTGCTTATTTGCTAACTATCGCTTTGTTGTTAGCCTTCATTTGGCTGTTATTTTCCACCCTGTACTGTGTACTGTGTAAATGTGTAGCTTTCTTAAAGCTTTGTGGGCCAGAAAGCCAAATCACCATTGTGTTTGGTGAGGGAACTGTGTACACAAGTACTTCTTAATACTGGGACGCTCAATTTACAGTAAAAGAGGAGAATTAGGATGAAATGCATTTGCTACTTAGCGGTAATTGGATGGCTTTTCACTGGACATACTTTTGTGAATCTATACAGTGGAACCACAAGACGCACGATGACCTATTTTAGAATAAAACACAGATGTTAGAAGCGTTGTTAGCTAATATCTGGTTAACAATAGTTTGTTTTTATTTATAAATTTAACTTTTTAGAATTTTAAAAAATGTTATTAAGCACTTTACATACACTTTTTAGATGACTGGTCTCTACTGGGTAGATCAATCCATGGAGCAGCCTAAATAAGCTTAACTAGCTTAAACAAATGTACATTCAATTCAATAGAAACTGTTGTGTCAGATTTTTGGTAGCAATGAAACTTTGATTTGGGTATAATTTCAGACATGATTTTAAGTACTTTCAATTATACATGATTATGTTTAAAGATGCATTGAACATGGTCAGTTGAGAGGCTGTATTGGGATGTATAACAGTCTTTACTGTTTGTGCTATTGCTGGTCAATAATTTAGCTAGACACTGCTAAATTTCTCTATAACTCTAGAATTAAGAAGTTTTGTTTTTGTTTATTTTTCCTCGCGGTCATGCCTTGCAGAGTGCGCATTGTTTAGCTTTGGGCTTCTCCAATGGCTGCAAACAGGCTCATCTGGAAACTTCTGGAAGGAAAGCTTCACACAAATGCGAACTTGGCTAGCAATAAGAGAAAAATGAGGGCCTTCACTGAGAACGTCTTAGGGGACTGAAAATGAGTCATTGACGGGGCTGTTTGGAGGGTCAGTTTAAATCAGTCTTCTGGACGGTGGGCCGTTTCTACACCTGCATGGCAAGCACTCCAGCAGCACCCAACAGCGGGTCGGCGCTCTGACCAATGCGTGCAATTCACCATTTATTTCCACTGTTCTGTTGGCGGAGCAGAAAAAGAGCTCACAAATTACACCGGCTCTTCTAGCGCCTTTGTATTTTTAGCCCAATTCAGCTCTTCCCCCCTCATTCCACCCCTGAAAGGCAATCTATCCGCCCCCGGCTGGCCCTGGCTCCGGCCCCTATAAATCCTGGCGACAGCGGCGCTTTAATGGATAATTAATTGATGCTGCTCCCGAGCTGTAATAAGACAATAAATTACGACATAGGCCAGTGTGCTGTGTCAGTGTGTGTTGCTAATGGCTCTTCAGGGCCGGCTGCAGCAGCGTAATAAATTAGACAGGAATTAACTGCTGCCTGCTACGTGCCTCCGCTGCCAGGGGAGATGGAGAGAGAAAGAGGGATGAGGGAGAGAGGGGAGGCAGGGGAGAACGAAAGAGGGAGGGAGAGGGAGAGAGAGAGAGAGAGAGGCCCTGACCGATGGCCCTCTTCAGTATGATGTAGTGGGTGTGTTAGGCTCTGTTACATACGACTGCTTCTGCTTCGATTTCTCTTTGCCCTCTTTCTCTCAGTCCTCGTTCTTTCTCTCTGCTCTGCTCCCCTCATACATTTGCAATGCAATCAGTCCATTTTGTTTAAAAGATCTGTTTTTTTTGCACTGCGCAGTTCGTTATGGAGGGCTGAAGTTTAGAGGGAAATAAAGAAGAGCTTTGTTAGAATGCCAGAAACAAAGCATAAACATAACTGCCACACAAACCATGCTAAAGCTTATATATCGCTGCTGTCTGGACAAAAAATTTATATCCAAAATTATAACTTTATAGGAGAAGGAATGTAAGTCAATATAACCAGATTTTTTCCCAAGTAGTCATTCATCATTTTAAATTATGTTAAAAACTCAATAAGTGAAAAACTGTAAATACAAAAACAAAGTTTGTTCTGTTCTGACAGCATATATATATATTTGGAGGAGCTTATCCAGCTAGCTATAAGAGCTAAAAGAGAAAGCTTGATATTGCCAGTATGGTCCTCATGGGGAAGAAGACTATGGGTGTATCTCAAATCCTAGTGAGTGTGTAAGTAGGCTGTCTATGTAAGCAGCTGTTTAAGTAGCAGCGTTCTCTCCTCATCTCTCCTCATAAAACAGATTACTGAGACGCTCTAGTTAGAGAGAGACTGCGTCACAGCTTGTTCCCACTCACTACAGCATGCGACCGGTGGTTTAGATAGTTGCTAATCTACCGGTCAGCTATCCAAAACAATAGACAGAGGATTAAAATCCGCTAGCATAAATGCTAACAGCTCGAGTATAAAACTGCTAAATGGTCAACGATTGTTACAAAGTCGATAATAAAATACTCCAGAGAGAATCAAAATAACTTACATTTTAAAATCACTTCACTGCTCGTAGAGTTTTCCTGCGTTGCATCATGGGATTGCCTTAGCAACTGAGGAAGCGTTCGATGCTTCCTTAAAATCGGGCCACAACAACTAAAACCTGACAGCAGAGTGAGCATCCCTGCCAACTGCGTATAAGAAAGCTTGTGATGTAGACTGTAACACACAGCGTTGTAGTGTTTCTGGACTACCATGCACAGAAATAAATTAAATTTAGGCCAAGACATTTGGTTAGAATTAAATTCAGAAAAATAAGTGTTTCAATCAAGACAATTCCTAATTCATAATGGTACACACTAATATTTTTAGACCTTTACTTTACATTTACTTCAAAACAATTGGAACTTACTATGTGGCCAAGAGGGACAGGGATGCAATTCCACATCCTGCTCTAAAATAAGGCCTATGGACTAAAATTTGTGTTTCAGTATTGACATACATTTTATTATGAAGAAATAGTCGGGGTCACTGGAGCCAATCCCAGCTCAATCGGGCGAAGGCGGGGTACACCATGGACAGTTCACCAGTCTATCGCATGGCCAACACTCACTCACGCACTCACACCTACGGGCAATTTAGAGTGACCAATCAACCTAACATGCATGTGTTTGGACTGTGGGAGGAAACCGGAGTACCCGGAGGAAACCCACTCAAGCACACACAGGGAGAACATACACACTCTACACAGAAAGTCCCGGACCAGGAATCCAACCTGGATCATCTTGTTGTGAGGCGGCAGTGCCAACCGCTACACCACCGTGCTGCCTGTTGGCATTCCCACTAAAAGTTAAAATACTTTCTGATCTCTAGTTGTTATTAAATAAGAATGGCAACATTAATTGACATAAAATTGATATTTATTGAGCCAAACTTTACCAAATGGCAAATAAAATCTAAACAACAACACAATCACTAACTTATAGCACAGTACTGTTGCAATGAGATCTTTAAAAAAGTTCAGTGTTTCCCCTTTTAAAAGACTCCAAGACAACAAAATGACCGTCTTCATGGTTTTAAGAACGAGAACAGTGAGTTGTGTGTTTGAAAGCCTCTTTTCTTTCCAGGCAGAAGCGGCTTCATGTGGTGAGGTGGAATTTCAGCTCCGTAACAAGGGCAAAATATCATGCTTAAAAATGCAGCATTGCTTTAGTGAAGGCCTAATCCTATTTTAACTGGTTGTCTGATTAAGAGGTGAGGGAGGGATTAGTGTGTGCACATGCTTGTGTGTGTGTGTGTGTGCGTGCAAGCGTATGCATGCACTCATTCAGTGGTATAAACATACATGCTTGTTTGCTAAAACCTAGGCATTCATGTAATGTATGAAGATGTGTGTGTATTTGTGTTGCTGTCTTTGTGTGTATGCCGGCCTGTGTGTGATCGTGCGCATGGAAAAAGGGAAAAGAGGGAGAAAGAATTGCAAATGAGATTAGAAGCGAACAGCAAAAGAAAAATGGGTGCTGGTTTTATGTCTCTCTAATTAAAAATGCTGCCAGTCTGCGCTCTCCTGCAGCTCTAATGGCGCTCTAACGAGCCGAGCTTAGTGGCAGTTATGTAGATAAAACCTCGCTCTGATTGATCCGAACGGCCTGTTGAAATTCGTTTCACTCTACCATATTGATCTCATTCCGCCGGTTGAAAACTGCTAATTAATAATGATAATAAAAGTGTCGCAGCTCATTAAAATCACCTCGACAGGTTGTTCCTTACTCTTCCCCCCTCCTCCTCCTCTTTCTCCCCTCACTTCTTTCTCTCTCTCACTCTGTTCCTCACACTCTCCTTCCTCTTGTGTTACACTTAGCGTGTTCTCCATCAGTGTTCCTGTGCAGCTGTAGACTCTGTCGTGGTTTAAAGCTTTTCTCTCTGGATTTGTATGAATTCCCAGTATTTAATTTAAATTTAAATTCAGGGCCAAAGAAAGCCCTTCGCATTCGTGTGCACAGCTTTCCACTTACCAGATGCAGCCAATCAGCCAAAACATGTTTGGCATCATTTTTGCTAACAGATACTAGAAGTCAATAGTCACCCAAATTTGTTTTACTCCATCCCCAACACTTCTCTTCTTCTTAGGTCTTCATTAAGCCTGCACAGACTTGGCAGCATTGTTTAGGACAGGAGTTCTCAAATGTTTCCACCTCTAGGCCCTCCTGTTTGTCCTAGTAACGCTGCATTTACACTGCTCCGTCGCGTCAACAGACGTAAACACACTCCCCCTCTTCAGCTGGCCGCACGTGGGCGTAACAAGGGTGTTCCCTGCATCATCCAATGGAATCAGGTATGTGTGTTTCCAGGGGTGACGGGGCAGCGGTGATTAATGCTCGTGTTCAACATTGAATTTTTCATACCATGTTAACATCATTTTATATACTTGAATCAGATGTAAATACAAAAGAGGGTGTTTTAATTTAGTTCTGAATATGGAACCAATTTCATATGTTGAGAACGCTCATCGCGTGACCCCCCGCCTTCTTCTCATTGGATAGACGTATTGTGTTTGTTGGATTCATTTGCATTAAGTTTGTCTCGGCTGAACTTTTCGTCGCATTGCACCCACCGAACTTGACGCGCCGGACCCATGATGCACTGCGCGGCTGTGTCTGATGCAACCAGCGCTCCCCATTGAAAATGAATAGGATACATCGCAGCGCATCGACGCGAAAGAGCAGTGTAAATTCAGCGTAAGCGTGACAGCCAAAAAGAAATTTTAACTCAACTCTTATTTTGCCCAAAAATTTCATTATTGGGGGTTTATCTGGATACATAAACATGCCCTATTTAGATTAGCTTAGATTAGATTAGATTGGATTAGATTAGATTAGATTAGATTTTTAGACTTTATTGTCATTGTGCAGAGTACAGGTACAAAGCCAATGAAATGCAGTTAGCATCCAACCAGAGGTGCAAAATACATTATTATTTACATAAAGTGCAAAACAGAAATGACTAACAAATTGAGGTTATTGTACATGTGGTGGTATAAAAATAAATTTATAGAATGTAGGTGAACACAGAATGTGAGATAAAATAGAATAAAATTTACTGTATATATATTCAGTAAGGAGTGAAATGTAAAGATTGCACAGAGCAGCATATGTTGAACAAGTTGTAACAGTGTAAGCAATAACTACAGATAGAAATAGTGCAATATTAACAGAATTGTGAATATAAACATAACTGTACGAGTATGAAATTAAAAAAAAAGATGTGCAAAATGAGTAGTGCAAAAGTAATTGTACAGTGCAGTGCAGTGAGTGCAATAATGAGACTAAAGTGAGGGTGTAGAGTTCAGCAGGGTCACAGCCTCAGGGAAGAAGCTCGTCCTGAGTCTGTTGGTGTGGGAGCGAAGGCTCTTGTAACGCCTGCCAGATGGAAGGAGGGTAAAAAGTTTGTGGTTAGGGTGAGAAGGGTCCTTGATGATGCTTCTCGCCCTGCTCAGGCAGCGCTTCTGATAGACTCAATGGTGGGTAATTGCGTGCCTGGGATGCGCTGGACAGTTTTCACCACCCGCTAAAGCACTTTATGGTCTGATCCGGAGCGCCTGCCGTACCACACTGAGATGCAGTTACTACTAGTTTAATAATAAACTATTACTATGCAAAGTTTATTATTAAACTAAAACTTTCATCTGCTTACGTTACATTAACACCCTCCTTATGTAAAACTACTTAGTCCGAGTAGTACTAGTAGGACCTGTAGATCTTCGCGCTTTGTTTATGTTTGTTCGCGCTTTGTTTATAGTTCCTACTATAGTTTCTATTTTAATCCCCCTTTTGTTTTGTTTTATGCATTTGTGTGTGTTCTACATCTACTGTGACTCCTCTTCCTCCAAGGATGGGCAGCAGCTTTGTCTAGTTTTAGGATTAGGCTGGGTAGTTTCAGCTGCACAGGATTAGAAGTAATCTTTGAACAAGTATACCGCTCTAAGGACAACTGTGAGTGTTAAACTGTTAAATGTATGTGCAGACTTATAAGATTAGGAACAAACTGAACATGAAATTTTGGAACCACTCCAATACAAGAGGTGAATGTGCACTCGTCAATGCTGCCCAGTGGACACTTGGCGTATGTGAAAAGCAGGTCACTTGTGCAGAACACATTACATGCAGTAAAAATAAAATGTCTTGCAGGGATAAACATTCTGCTAGCTAGCTTGTTTTGCTTGTGTTGTGGATTTACTGCAGATTTAAAAAGAGCAATTGAAGGTTTTGAGAGGTTGTAATCCAGCAGTTTAACAAGTTGTCCTCAGACATATACTCTCATTATGAGATCAGCTTGGCTGGAGTTAGGGTGACCAGATGCCCCCCATTTTCCGTTGCTTGTTTTGTCCAAGATGGCAGCTGCTGTGTATTAACCACTTCTACTACTTTCCGGCCTAGTTTTAGAGAACACATGCTGTGTAGAACTCCACCAGAAGCTGGCACGTGTCCGGTGAAGACCCAAGGTAGCCCAGAGATTAAAAGCAAGGGTGGAGTTATGTGATTTATGGGATTACCAGGTGATAAGTGGGCTACCTGTATTATATAGACATATAATCTACTTAAAGATAGTAACCATGCCATCCACAAACAGTGCATTTTTTAAACTGCGACACTTTTTCAGCCATATACCTGTCCCTCTAGAGCTGAAGCTGAGACTACAATTTAGTGACAAATCCAACAAAGGGAAAGTCCTAAATGGGGACAAATCAAGTGAAGGGCCAAATCCAGTGAGGGGAAAGTCCTAAATGGGGTAAATCCAGTGAAGGGGCAAATCCAGTGAAAGGAGAAAGTCCTAAATATAAAACTCTTACTAATATAGTTTGCTATGTTGTTTGGCAGGCTTGAATGATTTGGCAGTACTGAATGATTTTCTGATATGACTTACAAAGTTATTTAGTTATTTAGATATTCATGTTCATTACAGTATAACAGTTAGCATCATCAAAGTAAAGTGCTTTTCATTTCAGAGATAATAGTGTTGGATATTTTATTTATAGTAACCATGCCATCTACAAACAGTGCATCATTTTTAAAACTGCGTCACTTTTTCAGCCATATACTGGCAGCAGCCGTCCCTGTCCCTCTAGAACTGAAGCTAAGACTAGAACTTAACAACACATCCAGTGAAGGGAATGTCCTAAATGGGGACAAATCAAGTAAAGAGGCAAATCCAGTGAAGGCAAAGTCCTAAATGGGGACAAATCCAATGAAGTGGCAAATCCAGTGAAGGGAAAGTCATAAATGGGGACACATCCAGTGAAGGGGCAAATCCAGTGAAAGAAGAAAGCCCTAAATGTAAAACTCTCACTAATATAGTTTGCTATGTTGTTTGGCAGGCTTGACTCACCAGTACTGAATGATTTTCTGATATTATTTAATTATTTAGTTATTTAGTTATTCATGTTCATTACAGTATAACAGTTAGCATCATCAAAGTACATGACGCTGAAACTGCCTCTGCTTTTCATTTCAGAGATAATAGCGATGGATATTTTATTGATATATAGATCACTGAACTGGAAATGTTTTCATTTTGGAAATCTGGTCACCTTGTCCGCAATGCCTAATATACAGCTCCCCAACCAACAACACAAAGCTGCTGCTTATCCAATTACTGTGCGTGTGCAAGGGAGAGTGCATAAGTGTAATTGCATGTGTTCATATGTATGTAGGCTTTTGTGTTTTGGTGGTGTGTAGCTCAAACAGAGGAATGTGAGAAAAGGCCTACAGTGCAAATCGCCTCTGTTCACTTCACCCATTAATTAAGTTTATATGCTTAACAATGGCTTTGATGTTGGACGTGTATTGTGTGCATCTTTAGAAAACAATGCAATTAGAGAACACAATGAAAACAATTTCAGCGTTTAAAGAGAATTCTTCTCTACTTTTATGTGATTCTGCAGGCCCAAACTGTCCCCTCCTCTCTCTCTCTCTCTCTCTCTCTCTCGCTCTCTCTCTTTCTGTCTGTCTGTAGCCTACCTGGCATGTCCCCCGCACCTGCCCCCCACCTCCTCTCCTCCCCTCCTCTCTGTTCCCTTTGTGTAGATGAAGATAAAGCTGTATGTGTGTGTCACCAGCGGGCCAGGCCGACCCACTCGGGAGAGGAAGAGACGAGAGCTTAATCCATCATGGTGGGGCGAGAGAGGGAGAGAGAGGGAAAGAGAGAGAGAGAGAAAGAGAGAGAGAGGGAGCGAATGACACACCAAAAGACGGAGTGCCCAGCGAAGCAGCGCCCGGCCGGGGCCCGCAAACTTCCCCCATATTTCTCCGCCGCCTGTCAGGCCGTCTAATAAAGCGCGGCGAAATATGGCGGCGGGCAGGAAAAATGAACTATCTACTGCTGATGTAATGCGGCCCATCAATCTGCCGTAATTACTCAGCGCTGTGGAAGCCCCGGCTGGATTTATCGCGTCCTAACTTGGCATCTTAACGACTTTGTGCTTTTAATATCATTACGCTGTAATTTATTTGCCTGCCTCGGTCCACCCGCCTGCCTCGGCGCACCCAGTCCCGACCAGCAAAACACCCTCTCTTATTTATTTATTAGTCCAGCCTGCAGAACAGTAGCTGTGCAGCTGAATTCTCTGGCGCTGGGTTTGCCTTCGACCGAAACAGTTCTTTCTCTAAAGATGTCATTCAGAGGACTAATGGAGGCTGATGTAAAGAATAAATGGACGATAGCATGGGCCCTTTAGAAAAAGCTTTTAAGCTTATGACTGTTTGGGGAGGAGTCTTGGTTTTGATGGGCCTCGACACCATGCCAGACCACCCGCTTGGCGACCTATATTCATGGTTCAATATTCATTCAGTTGGAAGTGACAGATGGTTCAAATCAACATGACAGTGAAAAAGCGCCCGCTTCAAACGCATGAACCAAAGACTGAGCAAAATATAGGGAGCTCCACGGGGCCGGGGCATCTGGTACAGTGAGGACATTCCGGCCACCCATGCAGAGGTTAAGCCAGATTCCACGATTTTTGAGGAACAAACCTCCTGCCACCATCATCTCCCTTCCTCCTTTTACTCCTCTTTCTTTCTTTTTCTCTCTCTTCTTCCTTCTGCTTTCATTTTCACTCCACCATCTCCATCTTCCTTTTCTCCTCGGAGTCTTCTTCCTCCTGCTGCCCTCGCTCACGGCACGTCGGCCTCGATAAACCAGACAAAGATGCGGGACGGGGTAAATGATAGAAGAAGAAAGGATGAGTGCTCACAGAAAAGGAGGGGTGCAGAGCAGGTACACCTCCTGCCCCATCCCGTGTGGGTGGCTCGACACAGCGATAAAGGAATAGTTTGATGAAAAATTAAATGTGTAGTTTTTCACTTCACCATTAATGTGGTTCATCTGCTGAGCCATAAATAATCAAATGTTGCTTCAGTAGCTTTGCGCTAAGCTAATGTATATAACAAATAAGTAAAATGTTTATTAGTATCCTATAAGCATGCTTAAAACATCACACAATAGTGAGTCAAGTTGTTAATTAATGTCAAATAATGTCAACTTGCTTATGACACAGTATAAAAATATAATTAAATCCACATTATAAACCAGTGGTT
This sequence comes from Megaleporinus macrocephalus, assembly GCA_021613375.1. NCBI lineage: Eukaryota > Metazoa > Chordata > Actinopteri > Characiformes > Anostomidae > Megaleporinus > Megaleporinus macrocephalus. The sequence goes on along the minus strand of CM038720.1, from coordinate 30,139,656 downwards.
CTGTTTGATACACGCCTGATGACATCTGAATTCTGCGTTTATGGACCAATCAATAAAAACCATTGTGCTGTTAATTCTGCTTGCATAAACCACTGAATTATGGTGATCACGTTTCCAGTTAAGAGGTCAATACATCATTCAAATATTCAATTGTCCAATGGTTTGTGTTTATCCATGAAATAAAAAGGGGAACAGTTGCTGTTGCACATATTTTAATGATGGTAATTGTTGTACTGTGATAAACTCTGGTGACGGTCAACTGATAAAATTGTAGCATTGCTCTTAAAGCTAAGTAAAAACTTAGTAACATTGTAAACTAGAGTTGAACCGATCAGCGTTTTTGAGGCTAATTCCGCTCATCAATCACCTTTTAACGCCATCAGCTGATACCGATCAAGGGCGGGGCTGTATGCCATGGCTGGCTACCTGCAATTATTAGTGCAAGCAACTCATGAAACATGGTTGAAACGGCTAAATTGGAAAAATAGAATATAATATATTTTTTATTAGAAATCAACCTATACCGATACATAGCCAATTGATCCTGCCATCTCTATTGTAACCATGTGAGAAAATACAGTAACGGACCATAATACCGATCAAGGGCGGGGCTGTATACCTTGGCTGGCTACATGCAATTATTAGCACAAGCCAGTCGTAAAACATGGTTGAAATGTGGTTACCTAGCGCTATAAACTATAAAATCACTTCTGCTGTCATTCCTTTTTTTTTCTTTGACTGTTGCTGCTGCTGTACTGTTCGTACTAGTCAGATCTGGTCTGCACGGTTTTCTGGGTTATTTGTTTGGGCTAGCCGCACTTGCTAGCTGTACAGTTTGCTGATACTCACTATATTCAGCTGTGTGGTGTGTGGTGTGAAATGTCTTGGTTCCCCCACAAGACTTTATTTTGATTTTACAAATTTTACAAAATGCCCTGGATGAGTCTGCGTCACGCGGTAAAAACATGTTTTCTCTCAGCGCATGCAGTGAACACCATAAACTGTTCTCGCGAGACTCTGTTTTAGTCAGTTTTTTGAAAATGAAAGGGTATGTATGTCCGCCAAGTGGTTTAGATAGGAATTACAGGGACTTAGCCTGTAGGAGGTTTCACGGAGGGCTCCTCTTCCTAGATGAAACGCTAGCTGAAAATATAGAAATTAATTATTGTAATTTGTTTAATGCCATCGATTGGCTCTCGGGATTGGCTAAATTAAAGACATTTAATCTATATTTTTGATTAGAAATCGACCAATACCGATACATAGCCGATTGATCCTGCCATCTCTATTGTAAACCATGTGAGAAAATACAGTATAGTAGCTGACCATAATGAGCAAAGCTCATTTAAAAAAAGAAAAAGATAATATAATAATACACTATTTATATTACTTCCTTTGCCCCTTTAAGATTTGTCACTTGTCACTTTTTAAGTTGTTTAATAGAAAGAGTCTGAAAAGTCACCAAGTGTAAGCTTAGGTAGGGACAAGGCAGCCATACAATTACCAAAAAATAGGAGTTGGATGAGTCCATAATTGATATTAATATGTAATATTTGGGCAGTAAAAAAAAGATATGTAGCCTCAGAAAAGAGACTTTAGCCCAGTAGCCAGACCCTAAACACACCCCCAGGCCAGCTCCAGTTCTGCAGATGCAGAGATGGCTGCTATCAACATATACCATGTATTATATATGTATGGTTAAAAAAGTGACACAGTTGAAGTAGATTGTATGTCTATGCAAATCAGATCTTTACAAATCAGTCTACCTGTGACCTGGTAGCAGGATTCAAGTTCCTGTAATCTCACCCCTGCTTTTACTCTTTTGTAATCTCTCTCTAGCGTCTTCAAAAGACGGTCGTGGAGCCACTTGACATTTGCTAGCTTTCAGTGGAGTTTTACTCAGCAGGGTTCTCTAAAACTAGACCAGAAAGTGGTAGAAGTGGTTAGCAGATAGCAGCAGCACCCCCTGTTGCCCAAAACAAGCACCATCTGCCTTCTACCTACATTAACTGTCATCATTACTCTCACTGTTCTCAACTGAACAGAAGTACAAGTTGCGGCAGTCATTATATCAGTACTGTTTGAGTAGTAGAGGAGGATGGGTCCCCCCTTGTGATTCTTGGTTCCTCCCAAGGTTTCTTATTTCAGTTCTGAGGGAGTTTTCCTTGCCATTGTCGCCTATGGCTTGCTCACTGTGGGGTTTTCTATGTTTGTTCTATGATTTCTATGGTTTTCTATGTTTGTTCTATAATTTATATGATATTCTTTTGTGTTATTTTCTTCTTAGGCTTATGTATGCTCTATTGAACTTTTCTCATCACTAACTTCCTGTAAAACTGCTTTGTGACAACATTAGTTGTAAATAAAATTGTTTTGATTTGATTTGATTTACAATCCTAGCTGGAGACAGGCCTCCAGAAAATGGGGCTTTCTAGTCACTCTACACTAAATGTATTGATAGATGAAGTAGGAACTTAGTTTTGTTTAAACTGTGGGGCTAAAAGCTAAAAGATTACCAACAAGCTCAACTGCTTCTCCATTAATATTCACTGTTAGGCTTTGAATAGAAGTGTTTAGCAAATTGTTCACTGCAGAACTGAAAAATTAAAAGTAAAAGGGTTAGATTTGCTATAGTTGTGTTACTATGCTAGCAGTAATTAGCATTAGCATTGTGTTGGTAAATCAGGGAGCAGCTATATGGTATAAGGTATAAGTGAATGTTACTACATTAAAGCAGTTGTATATTAGGGTATTTTAATATTTTCAAGACAAAAAAAACAGTTTTTTTTATTCTTGCACTATGTCCTCTCGTGACTAGCATGTTTATCTGTATTTCAGTCCACTTTTAAAGATAACAGTATGTTGTTCAGTGTCAGAAACCACACCAGCAAGCCAATTTAAGATCTCTGAAAAAAAATCAAAGTGGTTTTGAGGCAAATGCGTGATTATTTAGGTTTGTAGTTTGCGCAATGCTAACTGGACGCTAATATACGCTTCCTTTCCCTCTAAGCTACTTTGGCCTCGTGGCTCCGGTACAAAACTTTGCACACGTCAACTGTATTTGGAACAAGGGTGTAAATCTTAGCTGTAAATTTGAGCTTTCGCCGAACTATTCCTTTAATGCGGTCCCTCTAAATGGCCGCCCCCCTCTCCTCCCCAGCCTGGCCCCCCTTTTCTTCCTGACAGTGACATATTAGTTTTGCGGGCTCCTGGAATCTGATAGCGGTGAGTTTGCCACCGCACTCAGCCTGTGATTAATGCCCCTCCATTTGGGCGCGGTAATTGGCTACGACTGCACCGGGGAATAATCAGACCCTTTCTATCCCTCTCCCTCTCCCTCTCTCTCACTTTCTCCTTCTCGCTCTCCTTCTCTCTCTCCTTCTCCCTCATTCAGGCGCTAGGTGCCACCACGCTAATGAGAACGCGGGTTAATTGAGCCGGCGGCATTGGGCCCCGACAGTTACTGATGACTGTTATGACAAAGCTGCTCTCTCTCGCTCTCTTTCTCTCTCTCTTTCTTATTCTCTCTTTCTCCCTCCCTCTCTGTAACACACTCATGCGCACACACTCTCTCCGGCCTCCGGGACACAGAGTGCTGAGTTGAGCAAGACTTCTGGGCGAGCCTCATAAGAAGGAGGAGGGAGAGAAATAAATAACCAAAATATATTAAGCAGGCTCGGCCTCTGCCTCATTTTTCTTCCCTTTTTCCAGTCGCACACACACGTCCTTGACTTTCCCCCAGTCACACTTTCCTTCTTGTTCCTTCTCTTTTGCTCTCTCCTGCGCTCTCATTTTCTCCTTCTCTCCCTCTCTTCTGCTCTGTCTCTCTCACGCTCCTACTCTCTTTCATCTGCTCTCTTTCACCTTCTCTCCCTCTCTTCTGCTCTGTCTCTCTCACTCTCCTACTCTCTTTCTCCTTCTCTCCCTCTCTTCTGCTCTGTCTCTCTCACGCTCCTACTCTCTTTCATCTGCTCTCTTTCACCTTCTCTCCCTCTCTTCTGCTCTGTCTCTCTCACTCTCCTACTCTCTTTCTCCTTCTCTCCCTCTCTTCTGCTCTGTCTCTCTCTCTCTCCTACTATCTTTCTTCTGCTCTCTTTCTCCTTCTCTCCCTCTCTTCTGCTGTCTCTCTCACTCTCCTACGCCCTCTTTCTTCTGCTCTCTCTCTCCTTCTCTTCCTCTCCTCTGCTCTGTCTCTCTCACTCTCCTACTCTCTTTCTTTTGCTATCTCTCTCCTTCTCTTCCTCTCCTCTGCTCTGTCTCTCTCACTCTCCTACTCTCTTTCTCCTTCTCTCCCTCTCTTCTGCTCTGTCTCTCTCTCTCTCCTACTCTCTTTCCTCTGCTCTCTTTCTCCTTCTCTCCCTCTCTTCTGCTGTCTCTCTCACTCTCCTACGCCCTCTTTCTTCTGCTCTCTCTCTCCTTCTCTTCCTCTCCTCTGCTCTGTCTCTCTCACTCTCCTACTCTCTTTCTTCTGCTCTCTTTCTCCTTCTCTCCCTCTCTTCTGCTGTCTCTCTCACTCTCCTACGCCCTCTTTCTTAAGCTCTCTCTCTCCTTCTCTTCCTCTCCTCTGCTCTGTCTCTCTCACTCTCCTACTCTCTCTTTCTTTTGCTCTCTTTCTCCTTCTCTCCCTCTCTTCTGCTGTCTCTCTCACTCTCCTACGCCCTCTTTCTTAAGCTCTCTCTCTCCTTCTCTTCCTCTCCTCTGCTCTGTCTCTCTCACTCTCCTACTCTCTCTTTCTTTTGCTCTCTCTCTCCTTCTCTTCCTCTCCTCTGCTCTGTCTCTATCACTCTCCTACTCTTTCTTTTGCTGTCTCTCTCCTTCTCTCCCTCTCCCCTGCTCTGTCTCTCTCACTCTCCTACTCTCTCTTTCTTCTGCTCTCTTTCTCCTTCTCTCCCTCTCTTCTGCTGTCTCTCTCACTCTCCTACGCCCTCTTTCTTCTGCTCTCTCTCTCCTTCTCTTCCTCTCCTCTGCTCTGTCTCTCTCACTCTCCTACTCTCTTTCTTCTGCTCTCTCGCTCCTTCACTCCCTCTCTTTTGCTCTGTCTCTCTCACTCTCCTACTCTCTCTTTCTTCTGCTCTCTCTTTCTCTTCTGCTCTGTCTCTCTCACTCTCCTACTCTCTCTTTCTTTTGCTCTCTCTCTCCTTCTCTTCCTCTCCCCTGCTCTGTCTCTCTCACTCTCCTACTCTTTCTTTTGCTCTCTCTCTCCTTCTCTCCCTCTCCCCTGCTCTGTCTCTCTTACTTTCCTACTCTCTCTTTCTTCTGCTCTCTCGCTCCTTCTCTCCCTCTCTTTTGCTCTGTCTCTCTCACTCTCCTACTCTCTCTTTCTTCTGCTCTCTCTTTCTCTTCTGCTCGGTCTCTCTCACTCTCCTACTCTCTCTTTCTTCTGCTCTCTCTTTCTCTTCTGCTCTGTCTCTCTTACTCTCCTACTCTCTCTTTCTTTTGCTCTCTCTCTCCTTCTCTTCCTCTCCTCTGCTCTGTCTCTCTCAGTCTCCTACTCTTTTTCTTTTGCTCTCTCTCTCCTTCTCTCCCTCTCCTCTGCTCTGTCTCTCTTACTCTCCTACTCTCTCTTTCTTCTGCTCTCTCGCTCCTTCTCTCCCTCTCATCTGCTCTGTCTCTCTCACTTTCCTACTCTCTCTTTCTTCTGCTCTCTCTTTCTCTTCTGCTCTGTCTCTCTCACTCTCCTACGCCCTCTTTCTTCTGTTCTCTCTCTCCTTCTCTCCCTCTCTTCTGCTCTGTCTCTCTCACTCTCCTACTCCCTCTTTCTTCTGCTCTTTCTCTCCCTCTTCTGCTCTGTCTCTCTCTCTTTTTCTCTCTCTCCTGCTTTGTGGCTCTCTCACTCCCCTGCACTCTTTATCTTTCTCTTCTGCTCTCTCTCTCCTTCTCTCCTTCTCCATCTCCTTTTTTCTCTCTCCTACTTTGTGGCTCTCTCACTCCCCTGCACGCTTTATCTCTCTCTTCTGCTCTCGCTCTCCTTTGCTTTGCTCCATCTCCTTTGCTTTCTCTTCTGCTCTCTCTCTTTCTGTGTTTTTCTTTCTCATGCTCTTTTTCTTTCTCATTCTCTCTATCCTTCTCTCCCATTTCTCCTTTTTTCTCTCAATTTTTCCCTCTTTCTTTTCTGTCTTTCCCCTCTCTCTCATAATGCCTCCCTTTCTTTCTCCTTTTCTCTTTTTTATTTCACCATCTCTCTCTTTGTATGTACACATGCCTCTCTTTATTTTTCTTTCACTTCATCTCTCTTCTTTTTTCCCTCCCTTTCTTTCTCATTCTTCTCCATTATTCCTCCCCCTCTTTCCTCTCCCTCCTGCTTTCTCTCTTTCTGACTCTATCTTTTTTACCACCAATTTCTCTCCCTGTCCCGCTCCTTTCCTCCATCTGTCTTACTCTTTTTTCTCTCTTGCACTCTGTGTGTCTGTCTGTCTCTGTCTTTCTCCTCCTCTCTCTCTTTCTCTCTCTCTTTCTTTCTCAGGTTGCACGGAACGGATAGGGTTGTAATCTTGCAGAGAGAGAAAAAAAGAAATAAGACAGAGGGATTGGAGGGAAGACAGAGGGATGGTGAAGAAAATGGAACTGTGTGCGATGATAGCAGTAATGCTGATGGTGTCTGCTGGAGAGGAGGATGATAGAGAGGGAGAGTAAATCCAGGTCAAGTCATATTTTAAAGCTACTCGGCGGTGATGTAGTTTGTGCTGGAGGACTCTGGGTTACTAGGCCTGTCGGCTCCTGGCTCTGAGAAACAGCTAACAGATTATAGTAGCTGGTTGTAAATATTCGTTTTGGTTCCACACTTTTGTCTCACATGTTTTATTAAGTTGCTTTAAGTTGCGTCCTTATTTGAAATAAAAGACTTTGATGCAGTGATGTGAACATTGTTAAAGATTAATGTACAATTTAATATACAAACACTGACCATTTATTCACACATATCCTTCTTCTCAGCTTACAGTGTGTAGCTCGGTCCTTCTTATGGAAGTTATAAGGAGTGTTTGAACAAAGTGTAGTTCCAGATTTCTTCTGGACACTCCAGACTTTGTATGAATGTATATTTAGTTCCTTCTGCAGCAATCTTGATTTAGCTTAATGAAGTACTGAGCAGTCAAAGCAGGTATTAGATAAGAATTGTAAACAATACTGGGTTGTTTCCACAAGGAGAAGCTTAGAAAGGGTTAAATAAACACATTGATGTATGTATAAGCACTACTTACTGTATTAATACTATTTGAATATAATATATAAATAGCTTTTTAATTATAATAATGTTCCCAAGTGCCTAAACCTTGTGCACAGCACTATATAAGTAGCTTTCCGAAGAAAAAAAACATGTATATTAGGGTTTATTGGCTTTTAATTTTCTACATCATTTAAACAAAGCTGCCGTTTACATAATATAAAAAATTTATTACGAATGGACCAAAATCATTTGTAAAACATTCTGGTTCCATTGACTTACATTAAAAGTAAAGATTAATTCTAGCCTCTCCTGCAAACCTTATAACTTCATAGCGGGTGCCATTTACCTTATAACACCCTACATATACTCTACCACTATGACTGGGTTAAAATAAATTTAGATTAAAACATCTCACCATTCCGTGTAGCAACTTTCTGTGAGGAAGCTTTTAGAGGCTTTAACTTCCGTGGTTGTCTGGTTCCCATCACCACCACTGTGAACGCACCAAACACCAGCATTTCACACCAATATGTTTAATTATGTAAAAATTTGGTGGGGCTCCCCTTTAAAGACATGGCAACAAAAACCCATGTACTTGTAAGGGCTAAAATTAGCGGGTCATATAAAAATAAACGCGTGACTACTTTTGGTAGATAAACCCACCCTAATGCCTTAAGATGACCCCAGTGATCTTAAGTAAATCATAAACAAAGGATTTCGGCCTTTTAAGCTAGTTTGCTAAATATTTGACAGCCAGAGTAACTATTTGTGTCTCCACATAATGATTCATTAGGAATTATTCAGTGCTAAACACCCCCCCACACCCACACCCACACACACATACACACCCCACCACCACACATGCACACACACACACACACACTGTAAGTGCCAGGGTAAAGATTGATGAGGACCAGCGGTGAGTCTTTGCATCTGTTTCCTAGGCTGTTCTGGGAGAGTGCAAAGAGACAAGAGCCGAGAGGGAATAGGGAGGAGGGCAGAGCATAAAGAGCATAAGGAGTGGGAGGGAGTTGCATAATGAGAAATGACCTCTTCAACTTGGAACGACCTCAAGACGACCCTGGTAGTTTCTCTTAAGCAGCAGTGACTCGACAGAGAATGTCAGACCGTGAAGTAAATCTCCAGACTCTTTGAGGAGACATCTGGACGTAAGCTGACACGAGTTTCTGTCTCGTGTTATCAGAGAGCCTTTTCAGTAATGGATCCCTCCTCTTCAGCCGTCAGAGTAACGAGCAGAAATATACTATTTACTAGCAGAATGGAGATTAAAGGAATGCGCCAGTGCTTTTTCAGCCTAATCTCTATCTGCTGCGTTCATAGCATGCAGTCGAGCTTCTCAGCGCGTATCACTGCGAACAGGAAACCTGTTGGCTCCAAACCCACTAATAATAACAGAAGCCAAAGGACAGACCATTGAACAAATGACTGAAACGTTACTTACTGAAGTGTTTCATCTAAGTGTCAAACATACATATTTAAACACAAGTCATTCACTGAGATAAGAAGTTAAACAGTAGTCATTTACAGGGTGGGTTCTATGGGGAGGTGACCACCCCAAGCTCCTACCTCTTAATTTACATACATTGATTTCTGTTGAAGTGAAATAAAAAAAAATATATAAATATCATGAGTTTAATTTAAAAAAAAAACGTACTGTCCCACATTTTCATGTCACCACTAAAACAAAGGGTGCGTCCGAAAGTGCGAACTTCCATACTGAACAGTACGCAAAAGCAGTACGCGAGAGTGACTAGGGTGTCCGAATTCACAGCATTCGTGAAGCAGTAAGTCAAAAAAAGTCCCTGAATGACGTACTGCACCGGCAAACATTTTTAAGTATGCAGCCCCAGCACACTGTCCGATCCCATGATTCCATTGGAGCCGCGGAGGAATTCGAAGTGGAGGAAAAAACATTGAAAAGCAGTACATCGGCTGTGTGTACGTAGCTACGGCTAGTGAACTTTCTCTACAGAAGTTAGCGCTACTTCTGAGGAAAACAATGATTAAATTCCTAGCTGAGCTACAGCTCCACACAGTGTGAATACATACTCAGACAAACACACAGAACAGTGTCACTAAATCTGTTTAAATCTGCCAGTAAACGGGGCTTTTAAATGAATAGCAGGACTTTCACAGTGGTGGTCTGACGTCTTATGTTGGTAAAATGGCGGACGTAGCGTGTCTCAAAACCTAGTGAGCTCCTACATAGACAGCATTTTACGTCATAGTATGCGCTCTCGACATGTAGACTGTCCCAATTCTTACATACCTTAAACATGTTGTCTACTGAGACACCTTATTTAGACCTGATTTTAAGGAAGCATCGAACGCTTCCTAAGCTGCTAAGACAATCCCATGATACAACGCAGGCAAATCTACCAGCAGTGAAGTGGTTTTAAAATGTGAGTTATTTTGATTCTCTCTGGTGTTTTAATGTGTTTCTTGTCATATAATCACACAAAACAGTATTTTATTAGTAACTTTTCAACGAGTCATTGACCATTTTGCTGTTTTATACTCGAGCCATTAGCATTTATGCTAGCGGATTTTTAAGCCTCAGGCTATTGTTTTGGATGCCAGCTGGTAACTTAGCAACCAGCTAAACCACCAGTTGCGTGCTGCAGTGGGCAGGAACAAGCCGTGACGCAGTCTCTCTCTAACTAGAGCGTCTCAGTAATCTGTTTTATGAGGAGAGATGAGGAGAGAACGCTGCTACTTACACAGCTGCTACCTAGACAGCCTACTTAGACACTCACTAGGTTTTGGGACACACCCGTAGTGTGTCCATGGATATTGCACACTCGCACACTGAAACGCGCACTGCCTGCCGGTTAAAGCTCCACTACTCCAACTGAGTACATACTGATCACTGACCTTCATAGCTACATGGTGAGCAGTTAGATCTCATTGTTTTGAAGTTTCCCTAAGTCTAAAAATCAGTGTGCAACTTTAAGGCATACTTTTTCAGCACTGCAGTGACCCTGATGTGGTGGTGGTGTGTTAGTGTGTGTTGCGTTGGTGTGAGTGGATCAGACACAGCAGTGCTGCTGGAGTGTTAAACACCTCTGTGTCACTGCTGGACTGAGAATACTCCACAAAATAGTCCCCTGACGAGGGACTAGAGGATGACCAACACAAAATCTCTGGTGGACCAACAAGGTAGGAGTGTCTAATAGAATGGACAGGGAGTGGACACAGTGTTTAAAAAAACTTCAGAAGCACTGCTGTGCCTGATCCACTCACACCAACACATCAGTGTCACTGCAGTGCTCAGAGTTACCCACCACCCACATAGTACCTGCTCTGTGGTGGGCCTGTGGGGGTCCTGGCCATTGAAAAACAGGGTAAAACAGGTATACAACAAAGTATACAGAGAAGCAGATGGACTACAGCCTGTAAGTGTAGAACTACTAAGTGCTCCTATGCTGATAAAAGGATAGATATTGTAGAAACAAGGAGGTGGTTTTAATGTTATGGCTGATCGGTGTATATACATAAGGTTTGAACTAACTATGGAGTGGTGGTGAGGCTGCATGTTAGCCTTGCTAGCTCTCGCTGTGAGATGCTTCAAGATAGTATATATTACAAGTACATGGTATTACAAGTACATGGTATATATTGTAATAATCACACAGAGCGTGATTAAAATAATTACATGTAAATGCACCAGAGTCCTTGTCTTAAAGGAAAAGACCTTAAGCAAAGTATGAAGACGTGCACGCACAGGACAGGACGTTCCCAAACAATTCTCCATGCAGATTAATGCAATTCATGCATGTGTGTTGGTGGAGGACGTGTCCTGAGGGCTGATTAATTCCGTGGCTCTGAGCCCTATCTGCAGTGTTTAGGCCCTCAGTAATTACACTTTACGAGGCTCCTTCTGTAAACGGGGTGTAAATCTGCTCCCTGCGCCTCTAACTGCTCCTCCATCAAACATCGTAATCCCCACAAACCGCCTTTACTGCCGGCCCACTCACCGAGCCATCTGCACCCAGAGCGGCCATAAACGGGCAGGACCGTGCAGATCAGGCCCGGGGGCAGTCCTGACCTGGTGGGGGCTCATTTAAAGCAGTGTTCTGCGCAGATTCCTCACTGTGAAGACAATTTGGGGGAATTCGGACCCCCTGGTGCCGGACCAGCTTGAATTACTGCTCATGAGGCTTAATCACAGGGAAGTAAATTGTCGCTGTCATGAGAAAATCAGTTCTTGATGGTTATTTATACCAGGCGGAAAACTGCACTTGCCATTTACATTCTGCAAATCTTTCAGGGGGAATGGATCAATAGAAATGGTCCCAAACTGACTCGGAACAAAATATCATAAGCCCATTGACTTAGTTTAGTTAACCCTTTGATGCACAAGATAAACAAACTTCTTAGTGCACAACATGGCTCAAACTGGACCCAAGTACTGCTTAGGATCTCTTTGGTAAATTTATTAAAATCCGTTTATTTTATTATTTAATGTTCCAAGTGTTCATTAAAAAACTTGTTTTTTTATCTTAAATCATTATTTTAATTCTTATTTATTAACTTTATAAACAAAAATATTTTTTCTAAATGTGTTCCAAACTGCAATAGTTCCTATAAAACTCCAGAGTAAATAAATAAAGGTTGGTTTTAACCCATGTTAAAGGTGATATTAAGATTTTGTATTAAAAAGTAAAATAAATAAAACTAAAATCAGGATTTGTGATGATCAAAAACAAGTAAACTGAAGAATTCATGGAAGCTTGAATAATTAAATTAATTTATTGCAAAGATATTGAAAATAAAATCTTGGGTCATGCTTGACCCAGGTTCTGCATCAAAGGGTTAAATTATGCATATCATTTCATAAAATGTATAGGCTGTTTAAAAATACAGACCTAATAAAATCTCATTGGCTATGTTAAAGCTGCACTATGTAAGATTTAAAGATTTGAAGACCTCTCTGGTGGAAGATTTTGTAATGTCAGTTGTGCTTCGGATCTTTTCTGAAAGTGGATGAACCTGATAATTATAAAAACTTTGAAAGTGAATCTACAGAACGTGTGTAATAAAAACAACAGTTGGCTTTATTAAATCTCATGGCACATGCTTTTCTCTCCAACACAGTATTAATGATACACAGTTTTCAGAGGCAACATGAAACAGTGTAGGTAGACCTTTGTTTTCATCTACAAACATCTAGTAAAACATGGCATACATATTATATAATAAATATAAAATCCAAATTATTTAAAAATAAAAAAATATGGTTAAGTATTAGTCTTGACAGACATTTAAAAAATGTTTAAAAAGGTTAATGCCACACTGTGGGGACTGAAACCTGTTCATACAATAACATTACAATGACCTTTCTTCCAATGTGAATCATTAAAGATTAACGTAAGGCTTAGGATTAGATTAGTAGCAGTCCTGGGCAAGGTTTGGATAAGTCTCCAGGAAATGAATGGCGGTCTATGTAATAGAAACAAGATGGTATCTAAATGTGTGAGTATGTTGAGGGGGTGGGGTGGGGTGAGAGTTGGGTCAGACTGGTAATTTAAATGCCCAATATGTGGTAAAAACACAGTCATGGCACCTTATTGTGCACATGCACATCATATTTTACACAATTAAAATGCCATCTGTTTAGGTCCCGTTAGCATTCATTACCAATAATGCACCCCGTTCAACGGCACTCCCTAGAGCACAATCTCTCTCTCACTCTCCCAATTACACACACCCACTCAGTAGACACTGTGCAATAGTCAGAGACCACCCTTCGTTTATTTAATTTTCATGCAGGATGGCCATTAAGTACAAGTTATTCATTTTTAATCTGATTATTCGGAATTCTGAGGAGGTGAGACCGCCCACTGGCACAAGAAGGTGGGGCGGGAGATAGGGGAACATAAGTTAGTTTAAAGGTGTTTAAAAATAGTTAAAGGTTATAGAGAAAATGGTCTTCCTAATGACTGCGCAAGACCGAACAGACCACCAAACATGTCAGATGAACAGTACGTTTAGGATCATGTAGCCATTACTGTGAAAAAAAATAATAAAAATGTAAAAAATGAGATTTTTTTTGTACCAGAGGAAGCAGAAATTGCAACTATTTTTTTAAGTTTAATGTTTGAACATCTAAAAAAAATCAGAAAATTAAAAAAAAAATGAACAGAATGGAAACTGTAATAAAGGCAAACAGTAGATGCAGTAAATATAAACAATAATGTACGTAGTTGTTGAAGCATCTGTGTAGTGTTGGTACCTAATAAGTAATATAAGCAGCTGCCTGGGTCCCCACGGCCACCAGGGGGCCCAGCAACAAGTTCTGCGATAGAAGTGCATTGTCCAAGATGCTTCAATAAGAGGCACAAAGCAAATCATTAATCATGTCTTGCATCAAGAAAATCTGAAGCTGAGAAAATAACGATAAGATATTGAGAAGATTAAAGATGAAGCCTTGACTTTATTGTTTGTTTAGATTCGTTTTTTGCTGTGCTGTTAAGATTTAGATACTTCGACTGTGATTAATTCAAGTTTAGATACTCAGACTGTGAGAAATCCAGGTTTAGATACTCAGATTGTGATTAATCCAGGTTTAGATGCACAGATTGTGATTAATCCAGATTTAGATAATCCTGTTGCTCCTAAAATTAAAGAAACTCACTTGACTTAGACTTGGCACAGATGACTCGAAATGACTTATAATTGTACATTAAATGTTTGTATTGGTACATACTGAGAGAATATATGTATTTTTTTTTCTTTTTTTAGCTTTTTTGATAATTGGGTGATTTCGTTTTGCACTGCGCATAAACCTGGCAACCTATCTCAGACCAGCAGAGGCCAACATATAAAGTTATGTCTAGATTTAAAGAGTTTGTAGCCGGCGATAAGAATAAAAAGCGAACAGCAAAATGCAGTGTTTGCAGTTCTAAAATCAGCGACACGACCACAACATCAAATTTCCTTCATCACTTCAGACCCCGCAGAGAGGTCAGTGTGTCTGTTAAGCTAACATTAATCACTGGCTAGGCGAACATTAGCAAAATAGTTGAAATGTTGAAATGTTAGATTCGGCTTTCAAATCGATTGTGTTTTTGTTGAGAAGACAAAACTGTCAATATTAGTAAATTTTGACTTCAGTAAAATGATGTGATTTGAGACTTGGGTATTCTGTTAATGTTAACATTATGCAAAGACTTTATAACTGAGTCCTAGTGAGCTAACGCTAGTGCTAGTATTTAATTTTATTCTTCAAACTATCTCTGAGACCAAGAGAGACCCCCATTAATACTTCCATTTATAGCAGTAAACCGGTTAGTTTAACTCGCCCTAGCTGTACGCTCTTAATCCCCTCTGAACCGAAAGAACCCGATCGGTCAACGTCTGATTAATCTAGAGGTACAGAAAGGGTTAAACGGCCAGTGTGATTGGCCGTGCTGTGGTCACGTGACACTCTGTAGCTACGTTTGGTTGTTAGTAGCGGCAAAACTGGAAGAAAGCTTTTCAGTGATATGAGACTCACTGTGCAAGACTCTGGTGCAGCGTGGGAGACACTTGGGTGTGAAAAGCGAGGATGGCAGCAAAAAAGCTATTTAAAAAAACAAACAAACGTGTAAGTCACTCATCATAATAACGTTGGCAACACTCGGCTTTGGCGCACAACATACAGCAGGCTAACATCGTCTGTAGCTATGAATAATAAGCAGTCGTAATAATAAGCAGTTAGATGTAAACTGTTTACTGGTTTGTAACTGGTTGAAACGAGTCTATGTCTTGTAGTTGAATTGAGACATTAAGAAAGATTTCATTATTTTCTGTGATTATTACTTTGGCTTTGTGGACAACAGCACCAGGTTATGCAGTGCTCCTTGTATTAAGCTTGAGGTATGAGACCTGTTTCACAGGACCTGTTTTTGTTAGCTGGGCTTTCATTGACTCATTGAGAGAGATTTTTTTTCTGTGATTGTTACGTTGTTGGTTGTGTGGAGATTGTGCAGCTCTATCTACTTTTTATTGCTGTTGTCTGAGACCTGTTTCATTTGCACTGAAATCAGGCAGTAGTTTAACATGAATTTAACATTATATAATTCATTAATTAAATTCTAACTTGTTATTCTGAGTAGGTGAAAAGCACGTAGAATAGACTAGCATATGTGGTATGTCATTTTATCATGGAGTAAAGCTAAAACAACAGCAAAAAAACAGTGGCATTGTGGGGTAGATTCATAGGTCCCCGCCAATGTCAAGAGCAAAGCTACGCCCTTGATTAAGCTCTGTGTTTAATTGTAGAGATGGAAGGATCGATCGGCTACGTATCGGTATCGGACGATTTTTAATCAAAATATGCGATCGGTGTGTGGCTGATATTTCTCCAATTTAGCCGATCCTGATAGCCGAACGATGGCGTCAAACAAATGAGCTTCATTTCTGTATTTCCAGCTAGCGTTTTATCCAGGAAGAGGAGACCTCCTTGAAACCCCCTCCGGCCAGCTCCCTGCAATTCCTATCTGAACCACTAGGTGAAAATACATATCCTTTCATTTTCCACAGGCTGACTAAAGCAGCCACCTCGCGAGGAAAACATGCCGTCCGTCTGGCAGTGTTTTACCGTATATGACGCAGACACATCCGGGGCATTTTTAAAATGTGTTAAATCAGCGTGTCTCCTTGAGGAACCAAAGAGATTTAACACTCCTAATCTGATACAACACTGCATGTGGCTGAATACAGTGAGTATCAGCAAACAGCAGAGCTAACCCAGAACACTGTGCAGATTATTATTACAGCTATAAAACCGGATCTTCTCCCTGTGTTTACTGTCTTGCTCACACGCCAGATAGCTCTGACCAATCAGAGGAGACAGCGTGCTCACGTGGTTTGTTGGGGCGCATTTTGGTGCATTTAGGTTTTTGCCTGTGTGAAAACAAACTTAAGCGAGGAGGAAACGCTCCAAATAAACAAACTCATTAACTGATCTGGACCAGTGAAACAAACTACAGGTGTGAAAACGCCTTCAGATGCCTGAAAGACCGTCAACTAGCTGAACAGGACTTACAGATAGAAGTCAGCAGAGCTGTCTAAGATTATACACTCATCACTTACATATATAGGTTGACACTGAAACGATGACACTCTCATATGAGAAGCAGCTTTTTATAGAAGAGTTAAAATTCCAAGAAAAAATGCAACTGTGTTTCTCAACATTCAAAATAAAATTCAGCTCCTCATGACCTCGTCATGTCTTTTAAGTGATATAAATGTGGAAACTGGGGCTAGGGCATAATAATTTGAATAACTTCACTTGAGACTTGCTTGACTTGCTTGAATTTTTCCACAGTGACTTAAGATTGGTTAAGACTTGAAGGTTAAGACTTGAGACTTGCTTATGACTTGAACTTGTGTAATTTACTTCCACCTGTGTAGATAATCAGGCTGTAATTAATCCAAGTTTATTCACTCAGGGTGTAAAATAAATACAGTGTGTGATTAATCCAGGTTTATATACTTAGGGTGTGATAAATAAAGGTTTAGATAATCAGGCTGTGATTAGACTGTGACTTAGGCTGTGAATTAGGCTGAGATTAATTGCTTTTAGACACACAAACATAAAACAAAATGAAAATGAAGTGAGTCAGTCGATAAAGCAGAACTAAACACAGTTACACACTAAACACACAGAACACACTGAGCTGGAATGCTGATCCCCCTGCTCATTGCTGAGTTTGACATGTACTGGTACACAGTGTGACAGTTACAGACAAAACCTCTGTGTTATATTATGGCAAGTACATACACATTCAAATACACACACATACACACACTGTAGCTCACATTTCAGGTGTTCTCAGTAAATGAAAACGGAGACAGAGTTGCAGACAAATCAATCTGAAGCTGGCTTCCGTGGATAGAGACACTATTTGTGGTAACACAAACTTGTGGGTCCTGTGCCAGCTCTCGTGCACACTGTCATAAAGGAAATATAGGAATGTACCAAATACCAGTGCTGTAGTACTTTCAGTCACGATGCTGTAAATCAACAGTCTCAACCTCATTTGAACACTTTTCTCAATTTTAAAGTAATTTGGACTTAGTTTGACTTGCACCTTGTCTTGTCTCTACCTCTATGCCTTCTGCACTCTTGTCTCAGTCCTGATGTTATTTTGCACTCTGACTTGTTTCAGATATGATGTCATTTGCTCTCAGTCTTGTCTCAGTCTCAATGTCACTTGCACTCTGACTTGATGTCATTTGCCTGCAGTCTTGTCTCAGTTATGATGTCATTTTGCATGCAGTCTTGTCTCAGTTATGATGTCATTTGCACTCTGACTTGTCTCAATCCTGATGTCAATTTGCACTCTGACTTGTCTCAGTTATGATGTCATTTGCACTCTGACTTGTCTCAATCCTGATGTCATTTGCCTGCAGTCTTGTCTCAGTTATGATGTCATTTTGCATGCAGTCTTGTCTTAGTCTTGATGTCATTTTGCATGCAGTCTTGTCTCAGTTATGATGTCATTTGCACTCTGACTTGTCTCAATCCTGATGTCAATTTGCACTCTGACTTGTCTCAGTTATGATGTCATTTGCACACAGTCTTGTCTTAGTCTTGATGTCATTTGCACTCAGTCTTGTCTGTCTCAACGTCATTTGCACTCTGACTTGATGTCATTTGCACTCAGTCTTGTCTCAGTCTCAACGTCATTTGCACTCTGACTTGATGTCATTTGCACTCAGTCTTGTCTCAGTCTCGACGTCATTTGCACTCTGACTTGATGTCATTTGCACTCAGTCTTGTCTCAGTCTTGATGTTATTTTGCAAGCATTCTTGTCGCAGTCTTGACATCACTTGCACTTGGTTCTGTCTTGGTCTTGATGTCATTTGGGCTCGGTCTTGTCTTTGCCTTTATTAGTGTCATGTGGATCTTGATAATATTTGTATATGGTCTTGTCTCAGTCTCTATGTCATTTGCATTCAGTCTTGTCTCATGCTCACTCTCATTGCCGTGGTCACAGTGTCATATAGGTTTGGTCTTTTCTCGGACTTCATGTCATTTGCACTCGGTCTTGTTTTGGTCTCAATGTCACTTGGACTCCATCTTGTCTCAACCTTAACGTTATTTGCACTCTGCCTTGTCTTGGTCTTTTGGACTCAAGGTCTCGAGGTGAGGCACACCTAGGAATGGAGTGATTCTGATTCTGATTCAGATATGTAAGACCAGCTCTGACTAACAACAGAACATTATTGTTCTAGCCTAATTAAAAATCTTCAATACCTTCAACCAGAATGCATTAGTTCTTTCTTCACCCTATAAATAGACTTTGTTCATTGCCAACTCTGTATTATTTCTTTATTGATGTTCTTTGATTCAAAAAAATTAAAACATCCCCAGAAGGGAATTTGATTTATATTCAGTTGACTTTAAGTGGTGATTCTGAATAAGCTCAGAGAAGAAGGGACAGAGTATAGCTTCATCATAATTTGCTTCCAAAAGGTACAATGCACAAGTGAATTAGCACTATAATATTAATTAGTCAATGAACAATAAACTACAAATTAATAAAAACATTTTTTCTTGGTCCTAGTTTCACCACTCTTGGTCTCGGTTTTGACTGCTACAAAGTCTTAGTCATGACATGGACTAAACGTAATCAGGTTTCAGTCTTGACTCTGACTTGCCTCTACACTACCAATAACTAAAAAACTCCTGTCAATATTTTATAAATGTAAAAATTAATGTGCAGATTCTAATCTTCGTGTAAACTGTTGTACTGAAAACAATATTTGTAAAGGAAAATATTATAGTTAATTAGAAAAGAATAAGGAAAATATTATAATAAATTAGAAAAGAATTCAATGCTTTCAGGAAAAATAGCAACAGTTTCCTTTTGAAGATATGTTTTAAAAGGAAAATCCAAAAATGTGCAGAGTAACCAAAGTAAATATATAAATAAATAAATAAAATTGTCAGAGGGCTTCTGTGTTGCAAAATGGACAGTCCTTAATTTTGTTTTAAACAAGATGAAGCAAATCACACCAGTCATTCGTGAATGCTGCCTTTCTTGTGTTTATATCCATGTGTGTGATTCTTCTTGAAACTCTTATTGATGCCACATCAGTGAGCAGTGCTGCACCTGCCCACCATCAATAGCCCCCATTCAACGAGACGTCCCACTCACTCTGATCAATACACACACTGGTGAGGATTAAGAGGAATTGATATCCCCTCAGTATACCAGCTTTTGCTTATTCTGAACTCTAAAAGTGCTCAGGCATGTTACAGCATATATCATACAAAAGCCCTGTCGGTTAGAAACAGTAGAGGAGAAACATCAGCATAAATATAAACGTTTAGAGCAGAGTGCACAACGACTGCGTATTTGTTGGTGAGTTTTCTTTCTCTACTGGGATTAAAGCAAAGTTTGCATTCATAAGTGTAATGCATGCCACACTTACTGACAGTAGTCACCAACTCGATAGATAGATAGATAGATAGATAGATAGATAGATAGATAGATAGATAGATAGATAGATAGATAGATAGATAGATAGATGCACAATTTATTTGTATAGTATCATTTTTATATATAGTTAACAGTCTAGCTATATATAACATACAGTTTTACACATGACTGTAAAATAAATATATAACACAATACAGTCTGATCCCTGATATAGGAGTCCGGAGTATAACAGTGTCTGATAACTGATATAGGAGTCCGGAGTATAACAGTGTCTGATAACTGATATAGGAGTCCGGAGTATAACAGTGTCTGATAACTGATATAGGAGTCCGGAGTATAACAGTGTCTGATAACTGATATAGGGGTCTGGAGTATAACAGTGTCTGATAAATGATATAGGAGTCTGGAGTATAACAGTGTCTGATAACTGATATAGGAGTCCGGAGTATAACAGTGTCTGATAACTGATATAGGAGTCTGGAGTATAACAGTGTCTGATCGCTGATATAGGAGTCCGGAGTATAACAGTGTCTGATAACTGATATAGGAGTCTGGAGTATAACAGTGTCTGATAACTGATATAGGGGTCTGGAGTATAACAGTGTCTGATAACTGATATAGGGGTCTGGAGTATAACAGTGTCTGATAACTGATATAGGAGTCTGGAGTATAACAGTGTCTGATAACTGATATAGGAGTCTGGAGTATAACAGTGTCTGATAACTGATATAGTTGTCTGGAGTATAACAGTGTCTGATAACTGATATAGGAGTCTGGAGTATAACAGTGTCTGATAACTGATATAGGAGTCTGGAGTATAACAGTGTCTGATAACTGATATAGGGGTCTGGAGTATAACAGTGTCTGATAACTGATATAGGGGTCCGGAGTATAACAATGTCTGATAGCTGATATAGGGGTCCGGAGTATAACAGTGTCTGATAGCTGATATAGGGGTCCGGAGTATAACAGTGTCTAATAACTGATATAGGGGTCCGGAGTATAACAGTGTCTGATAGCTGATATAGGGGTCCAGAGTATAACAGTGTCTGATCGCTGATATAGGGGTCTGGAGTATAACAGTGTCTGATAACTGATATAGGGGTCTGGAGTATAACAATGTCTGATAGCTGATATAGGGGTCCGGAGTATAACAGTGTCTGATAGCTGATATAGGGGGTCCGGAGTATAACAGTGTTACAGGATCATTTTTTTCTGTGCTGTGATGGGTTAAACAGTCTGATCATCTGAGGGACAAAAGACTTCCTGAATATGTCTCTGGAGCCCAACTGGGACAGCAGTCTGTCGCCGAATGAGCTCCTCTGCCTGATGATGGCGCTGTGCAGGGGTGGTCAACATTGTCCATGATGGTCAGCAATTTACTGAGAGTCCTTCTCTCTGCCACTGATGTAAGACACTCCAGCTCTGTTCCCAGTACAGAACCAGCTTCCCATAATTATACTTGGGTATACTTATCTATACCCAGAAATAGCTGCAGTTGCAGCTGAATCAGTGAATCAAAGACTTGAAGAAGTGAAGAGGTGTGGCAGATTGTGATTGGAACTGAACTCTGTATGTGTGTCCACTGTTTTTCTACTGCTTGTGTGAAGAGTGGGATCTACAGACTGGTTTTATAATCACCAGACAGGATTGACCATGTCATTAAGGACATTATTATAAATAATTATTACAGAAGAAATTAGCTTGCGACTATTTTTTTTCCAGTGAGCATCTAACTCTTTGCATGCCTAGACATCCTAAGCATATCTTCAACGTCAACACAAATCCCACTGTCAAAAAAGGGCAGAAGGCAGCAAAACAGAGGAGTTCATATAGACTCAGACTTCTGAAGAGATCATATATAAACAGTAAATATATTCCTCGGTGTGCATCAGTGTCAACTCTGAGTGCTGCTTTCAGAGAAAACGTCTGGGTCCAGCAGACTGCGCTTCCAGATTGGATGCAAGTGTCGATTAGAAGTGACATTTTTCTTGTCAGACAAGAGAATGTACACAAAAGCCTAGTACACAAACTAGTTTTAGGGATCTAACAAGTTACCAGCAAAGCAATTACTGGTATTTGATTGCACTGCATGTTATGTTCTGCGTTGTATTATCTACAAAGCTGGTTACCTGAGGAGTCTTCCAGGATAGAGAGGTACCGGTCCATGTAATGTAAATAACTTTGCAAAAGCAGCTCAACAACACAGTCTGTTATATGAGGTCGGTCCAATAGACTCACTCAAGCGGTCAACAAAAACTACACACCCAGATGTTTATAGACAACTTGCTCATGAAATGGAGATGATTAATGGGGAGTTTGTCCCTCGCTTGCTTTGCCTTCTACTGTGGAAGGTTTTGCATATGACATGTTGAAACACTGCTATGAGGATTTGATTGAATACCATGTAAGTGTTAGTGAGTTCAGCTACTGGTGTTGTATTGATTCACTACAACTCATCCCAAATGTATTGGATGGAGCTCCATCATTCTAGAGAATACTGTTCTTCTGCTCCATAGTCCAGCACTCTGGGGTTGTATACACCGCTATCTGCTGCTTAGCAGTGGGTATGGTGAATTTAGGCTCATATTAAGGACCCCCAAAGGACCTCCACAGAGCAGGTGTTATTTGGGTGGTGGGTCATTCTCAGCCCTACAGTGACGCTAATGTGGTAGTGTGTGTTGTGCCAATACGAGTGGATCAGACAAAGCAGTGCTGCTAGAGTTATTAAACATTGTGTCCACTCACTGTCCACTCTAATAGACACGTTTACCTTGCTGGTCCACGGTGTAGATGTAAAGTCAGAGACGATAGCTCATCTGTTGCTGCACAGTTTGTTTTGGTCATCCTCTAGTCCATCAGGCACTCTTCGTAGGATGTTGCTGGTTGGTTGACTATTCTCAGTCCAGCAGTGACACTAAGGTCTTTAAACACTCCAGCAGCACCGCTGTGTGCGATCCACTTATACCAGCACAACATACAGTAACACACCACCATCATGTAAGAAAGTCGTAGGTGGAGTTGATAAGATAAAATGAGGTAGTTTAATGTTATAGCTGACCTGTGTGTGTGTGTGTGTGTGTGTATTTGTCCTCTCTCTAGTCTCCAAATTCATTTCATTTTTTTCTCCTTTACTGTCTGTCTTTTTGTGCTGCTGTTTAATCTTTCTCAGTACTCCAGTCAGTCTGTGGACAGAGACAGAGGGGAAAATTGAGCTACTATTGGAGAACAGATAGTCAGAGAGTCCAGATCTTCGACAGAATGAAATCCTACATAAATGACCTGCAGAACAAATAGCTTCAGCACTATGAAGTATCAACAGAATTTTTTTTTACTTAATAATCCACTATTAGTATATGTTTGCCAATAAACGTGCTTGTATATGATATATATTATATATATTATATTTCAACCAAAACAATATTTTGGTTGATGATTGGCTGCATAATCATATTCTATATGCTATTTACAACCTTCCTTTATTGGTCTACAGTGCTTTGCTTTCAGTAAATGTTTCTTGCTTCTGGTTTAAGCCACACCTATTTTCAGTTTGTATTTTTTAAAAAAAGGTACTGAAAAAGACCAAAAGTCATCCAAAAGGCACCTATCACAATTAGTACATAATCAGCTGATCGCGGTGATTGGAGCTGAATGCATTTATCACTTATTTTCATTAACTGTTAGATTTCACAGTAATATCAATAAGATCTCATAAGATGCTTTTTCATCAGAGGCAAATACACGTAAATAAAAGGAAGCAGAAAACATATAGGGACACTAGCTGGCTGAAGCTATAATGGCCTTATAGGCCAAAGGTAATTAATGTTTGCTTGAGCTCAAGCTGTTTCTGTCCACAGTTGTGAGCTATTAATTATGTACAGCCAAAGAACAAGAAGGGTAATCAGTCAATTTGGCATTTAATGTGAACAAAAAAAAAGACATTTTATGGATGGCAGTTGTTTGTATGGCAATAAAGAGCGAGCAAAAATGTTATGATTGTGACAGGCCTAGTAGTAGTGTCAAAGATTTCTAAACAATGTCCAGCCCTACATGCTAGATTAAATTTGCAATAACATTTACACACGTAGGTCATTTTATGTCCAGTGATGGTATTTATATTAAAAATAATAATAATGTTTATATTTCTATCTACCATAATACAACTTTCTTGCCTGCCTAATATTTAACAAGGGATTGAGTAGTTTGATCAGAGGAGGATTTTTTTGATCACTAACTTCCTGTGAAGCTGCTTTGTGACGACATCAGTTGTTAAAAGTGCCATACAAATAAAATTGATTTGATTTGATTTTAAAAATGTTAATGTTCACCTGTACAGTCAAATTCTAAAATAAACATTACGATATGTGCAGAGTTGCATAATTACATATGATTTTAATACATAATTCATTGTACAAGTCTCCATTAAATTTTTCTACATCGTTTGCATGCAGCAACTGTTCTTTACATTGTTTAAAAAAATGTTTGTAATGAATGAAGCAATGGAAATGCTCCAAAATTTCTGGCAATGCAGTCCTTTTACATTAAAAATAAAGTATATGTTTAAAATATGTCTGAAAAGCAACCAATATCAATTAAGACATGTTGAACATTTTAGTGAATCTTCCTTCTTCTTCTTTAGTTTTTAATGAATAATACAGAAAAGTTGAAGTGTAGATTAATTAGCCTTCACCTGTGCTATGTTTAGTTCATAGTTTAAATGACCGTAATAAAATAATAATGTCAAAATGTAGATTAGCTCGAGAGGAAAATGGCATGCGGTGGCACTTTCGAGGTCAACCCTAAAAATATGCATCAAAAAAGGAAAAACATCAGCTGCGTGTCTAAAATGAAATGTTCTATGTCTGTAATATAGTTGACAAACTTATCTATCAGAGATTTTTCATTTCATTTACTACTTAAAACGGCATGATAGCTCAGGATTGGCCATTTACATTACTTACAAATCATTTATCATTCATCAAATAAAACAAAAACACAATTTGGACCTTACATTTATATCAAATGTACCCCTAATTGTACAATGGCCTGTTTTTTAATGAAATAAAGAAAATGAAGATTCAGGGCTGTGAGAAATAATGAACTAAATAAATAAATAATGGCCAAGATAGACCCTTAGGGAACGTGTGTAGCAGTACTCAAAAAATAAAGAGATAATAAATAAAAGAAACAGTGGCTCAAGAATAAATAAGCAAATTCTGAATATAGCTCCAGAGGGGACTATATAGCATATTTTCCAGAATCTGTTTATTTCTTGTGCAATTTCTCTTTATTTCTCAAAGGGGAGTTAATGTTTCAGTTTGAGAAAGCAATGCATTTAGAAAGCAGACAGAAGGAGAAGACTTAGAGAGCAGAATACACTTTCTCACAATGAACACATTTCTGTATTCTTCATCTGACACAACACTGTCTCAACAAAAATGTCTCAGGTTGTGAGTCTAGCTGAAATCATGAAGAGGTATGTGGAGTTCAGAAAAGCTCATTTATTGCAGATTGTATGTGTTCAGTTACACTGTAACCCTTGCTTTGTTGGTAAAACCTAAAAAAATGACTTCAGACAATTGAATTAGTTTCTTCAACCTAAGAGCATAAATGAATGATTCTGTCTACAAAGTCATTTTTTGAGTTTAGTAATTAGTAGTCCACTGTTCCAGTGTTCCAGTATTTTTTTTTAGGCTGTACCAACAAAGCAGGTTTTACAGTGTACCGGGCTAATTAAATCAAATGAATACCAACAACAGATCAAATGAACCAAGTTACAAGGGAGGAGATCAAAGAAGCAAGATGGAGTTTGAATGGGATGACCTCACGTCCTCTAAAGTTCATAACAGAATTAATGAAGAAGATGAAAAGATGACCTGAGGTTTCTTATGGCAACATTTTCAACAGTCACACGCGAAGGTGGCACCAAGAGCTGCTTAAAGAAGATGAAGATATTAACTGGATAGTAACTGCTGATTGGCTGTCAGCTCATTATGACACCTTCTTGTTTTTCCATCTTTTTTTTACCAGCTGATTGATTTTTTCCCTCCTGCTCCTTCGGGAATATTTCATTTTTGCAAATCCTGGAATAAAATCATTGTAGCCCTCATTTTTCATTGTGGGCCTCGTTTTTCATTGTGGGCCTTGTTTTTCATGGCCTTTTGAAAACGTGCCACTGCTGTTTTGATGTTGCGTTTTGTCTGCCCCCCCCCCTTCAAACAAAAAAAAAACAACCTAAACTTAAGGTTTGTTTTGTGAAGCTGTCTTCAAGTACATTATATTTTCACTCTATCACACACTCTCACTGCGGGGACAGGATGGCCCGCCTCATTCCGCCCTGTCTCAGGCGGCTCTGGCTGCGGCCTCTCTGATTTACTCAGGGATTCGTTTCAATCTGACTCCATCTGAATTGGATTCCGTCAGAGGCGCATGGTCGGGTTTGCATCTTCGTCAGCGGAATTTTGCGAGAGGAGAAAAAAAAGCCGCCGCAAGCAGAGAAAAAAAAAGAGAGGAGACAAATGAAAAGACATGGGAAGGAGAAGGTGGGGGGGTATGGTGGGGGGGAGTGGGGAGATGGTTGTGTGTGTGTGTGTGGAGAGGAGAAAAATGAAGGTTTTTGTCTGAGCTCCACTGTGAATCACCACTGACGCACATTAGAAAATCATTTATAAAGAGGAGGATGTACGAGGAAGGAGAGCGAGGAGAGGAGGGAGCAGAGGGAGTGTGGAAAAGCAGAGCCCACCAAAAATAGTAAGAGACAGATGTCTCAATTTGTCAAATTATATTGGGACACACACACACACAGTCTTTCTCACATACCTAACTCTCAGTGTCCTCAATAAATAGCAGGGCTGAAGTATACAAATCTGCAGTGAAAGTAGAGACACCCCTGATAACATATTAATCAAGTATGAATAAAAATTATAGAGTACTGTGCAAAAGTTTCAGGCACTTGGGAACATAATTATATTTAAAAGCAATTTTTCCAAACAGTACACTAGTTTTACAGATGTCAGTGTGTTTATTTTATCCTTTCTAAGCTTCTCCTTGTGGAAACAACCCAGTATTATTTACAGTTCTCATCTAATTAAGATTGCTGCTGAAGGAATTAATTAAATTCATACAATGTCTGGGACGTCCAGGAGAAATCTGGAACTAAATTTTGTTCTTCAAACTGGATCAAAAGTTATTATCTACTTCTTTCACAATAAGATATTCATGTTACTTTGTACTGTATTTATGCTTGTTTGCATCTGTAAATAATGATAATGACTTTGAGTAAACCTATGCCATCATATTTTTTTTATTTTGCCATTACCAAAACAATCACAACACTGTCCCAACTATGGATTTTAGCTCATTTTAAACTGAGAAGCTGGAATAACAAACACAGCTTTAAAATATGAGCTATAAGCTGATTCCACTGTAGGTAAGGTAGTAAATGACTGTATGTACAGTGACGTAGAACAACATTTGTGGAAATTGCAATTAAATAAACAAAACAGCGCTCTGGAACATTACATACTACACTACTGAAAGCAATTCTAACCCTGGCGTCCTTTCATTTATTCATTTCTTTTTTGATTTTATTTAATATATATGTTTTTTTTGCGTATTTAGTGTAGTAGCAGTCTGCAGTTTGAGGTGTGGCCAGAGAGTAATATAACTTTATATATATTTTATTTTATTTTATTTTTTATTTTTTTTAATTTATTAAAGGGTACCTCAAACGCACGTGATCTATAAATGATTAAAGAGTAAGAGTCTACGCTCTGACAGGACTTTCAGAGGCACAAATGACACGTAGCCTACACGCCTCACGCACAAGAATTCAGACAGTTTGACAGCAGAAAGCCCTTTGAGAAGCAGCTATGTGTGTTTTAAAGCTCCCGCGGTTTCGAGATCAGTCTCAGGTATATACACTGGACGATTAAGAAACGGTTATCAATGCGTAGTCAAGTGACTACTAATAAAAGAAACCTGTTTATGGCTCATTTATGCTCACCGTTAAATACGGATACGCACGGAGTCTTCTGTCCGTACTCTGCGTTCATTACGTACATACATTCGTTTTTGGAAAGCTTACGGACACAGACAGGATGGAGCAATACGGCTGGAGACCGCGGGAGCAGTGCAAGTCGCGACCACTTCCACGCGGACACGACGAAGAAGAGGCGGTAAAACTTAACGTAAAATTCAAACTTCATATCCCTGTTTTTTTCTTTTAAACAAGCCTGACAATATAAACATACATCATCTAGAAGATAAAAAATATTTTAATCCTTCATTTCCTTGAACATGTGTTTGGTTTCAGCATCACTCCAAAAGTGTTTTGTTGCCATCTCGCTGTTGCTGAAGTCAGCACTGCTTGCTTTATTTGGGTGCTGCAGTCTGTCCTGGTACATGTGCAAACACATGAGAAATCAGAACGGACCCAGAGTAAGAGGTACGCATGGGCTGGACAACCAGATTACTCAGCCTAAGCCTAGCTCTTAAATCGGATCTCTTAATCGAATTTCTAGGCCTTAATCCGATCTAAGAAATCAGAGTTTACATGACCACTGCAGATAGCTGCAGAAATCCAATTACAATCAGATTATTCATGCACTCAATGTCACACAGTGTCAGAATCCACATATGCAAATCAATTTGAGAATTTCAGGCAAGGGTGTTAGGATCTAAGCAGGATTGCATGACACTAATTGCTGTATGTAAGCTTCCCTTACTGGTTATGTGGCTCAGCATAACCCAACAAACATCAGACCCCAAACATACGTTTACCTACATTTCAGCTAGCGTCTACTTTCTTTTAGCACCAAACTATTGCTTTAATACCAAAACCCTCTCAAAGAAACATTAGCTCCCAGCAGCTCCCAGCAGAGTAAAGCTGACTTCTATCCACCTGTCTAGAAGAACGTTATCTCCCCTCTCCTCCTCTCCTGTTCTCTCCTCTGTCCTCTCCTGCGTGCAGAAGGAAACAGTCTCTTTATCACCCCTTCCCATCACACTCCGAACAGGATGACTTTTCTTCTCTTCCTTTCTCCCCCCCCCCCTCCGTCTCTCGTCCTCTCTGCTGGTTGCTAATGGAAGATATACAGTGACATGGTAATGATCTCTGTGTAGCCAGGGTGCACAGGCCCTATCGATCGGCCCCTGATTTATAGCAGGTTACGCTTGATTATCGGGCCATTAATCAGTCTTGGATTACCCTATCAATAAAGCTGCCAGCCTGGGTTTGTTTGTAAAGTGCTTGTCAGTGTATGTGAAGGGGGGGAGGAGGAGGAGGAGGGGATGGTGCACTTTTTTTCTCTCCCCATCCAGACAATTAGATAGAGCTATCTACTCAGCTTCTTTTCTCTGCTTCTCTCTCTCTCTCTCTCTCTCTCTCTCTCTCTCTCTCTAATACAGTCATATGGGGCTGATGCAGTAAAGATGTTTCACACAAAACAGGGTATGTATATATATATATATATATTAGGGATGTAAGAAAATATTGAAAATATTGAATATCGGGATATTATGTTTTGTGATACTGTATCGATTCTTAAAGACACAGTATCGATACACAGATTTCTGGCAGAGAGTGACTCACTGTGTGTTGTGTTGAAACCTCTGACCACTAGATGGCAGTGTTGTAATCCATTTTTAGCTCCACTCCAACATTAACAAGCAGCACAAGGGCGCAATGCTACTATAAACATTGGCAAAGCTGTTCATATAGTGGTGTGTTTTAATAGTAGGATTTTAAATATATGCAGTATATCAGTTTGTTTGCAGTATCGCAATTTATCACGATATATTGAATCGTGACTGCTGTATCACGATACGTATTGTATCGCCAGGTTCTTGCCAATACATAGCCCTAATATATATATATATATAGCTTTGGTTGGACAAAAAGCGTAGTAAAGGCCTAGTTCCTGCAATTTTGACCACTGTATTACAGTTTATATGATCAGAAAAGACACTGTATGTACTAAATGCACTGAAGAAGGTGATCAACAAATGGTACACAAATTCATTGTCATTTCAATTATTTATTATTTATTTTATTTTTATCCTAATACAGTCATATGTGGCTACTTCTTCCAGTGGTGCCTAATGCACTTGCAATGTATATATTTGGTTACAGTTTTTCCTTTATGTTAGTTTATTTTACATCTTTGCAAGCAGAAACATATACATAATATTGTTTGTGTTTCATTTTTATATCTGCATATATATTTGCATTTATAGCTATATATATTGTATTTTATATACATTTAAAAAAAGGTCTGAGGCCCCTAAGCTGACTCTTTAAAAAGTGTATTGTCACCAGTAAGAACACCAGATATCATTAGAACAGATGTAAATAAGCATAAATACAATACAGAGTAGCATGATTATCATATTTTGAAAGAAGTGTATAATAATCTCTAGTTTGAAGGAAGTCAGACATTGTATGAATGTGTTCAGTTCCTTCAGCAGCAATCTTGATCTAGCTTAATGAAGTACTGAGCAGTCAAAGCAGGTATTAGATGAGAACTGTAAATAATACTTGGAGAAGCTTGGAAAGGGTTTAATATACATACTGATGTATGTCAAACTGCAACCTACTGTATTAATACTGTTTTAAATTTTTTTAAATGGAAAAAAAATTAAATATAATAAAGTTCCCAAATTACTGAAACTTTTCACAGTACTATATATATATTATTAAAACTGGTTGCACCATTTAACTGGTTGTTCCACTTGACTTTTCAGACTAATTTCAAATTAAAAAGGCTTCTTAGACTCCGCAGAAACCTTCATCTTTAAACTTGAGTGTATAGATACATATTTAAACATTAAAATCTTGTTAAGCTTGTTTATTTCAAAGGTTGTAACAACGGAGATGGTAAAGTGAACCATTCTAGCCTTTATAGCTATTACTAGGTGCAGGTGAAATGATTGTTTTATGAAACATATTTGCATTTATTGATGAAATCAGACCAGAACTCAGCAATGATCTGTAGCATTTGGCAATTTGCCTTTTTCTGGTGACTCCACAGCCAGACTGGGAGAGGTTTTGTCACAAACCCTTCCTGCAGTGTAACAAATAAGCTGACTGGCTCTTTTCTTGAAGACTGGGACTTCATCGGTTACAAGCTTTCTCAATTCATGTTTCAACCAGTGACTGGTCTCCTCATTTATAACATCTGTCTTTTACTGCACCACGAAAGTCACTTGGAATCTTCTTTATGATGCAATACCCTAACATCTCTTTCATAAAAGCACGTCAAAATAAAAGTCCTTTGTTTTTGGTTGCGCCACATGACATTCAAGGAAGTACGAGGTGTTTCCGTACTTTTAAAAGTGGTTTTCTAATATAAAATCACGCCTAAGAATTTTATTTACAATTTTATATGACTAAATTATATTTTTTGATCAATATATATAGTTGGATGGTGGCACTACTTGACATTTTTAGACTTTTGGAGACAAATGGTATCTAACATGAATATTATGTGCATGTTAACTGTGTATGTATATATATATATATATATATATATATATATATATATATATATATATATATATATATATATATATATATATTGGACAAAAAGGGTATCAGAAAAGATACTGTATGTACTAAATGCACTCTAGAAGGTGATGAACAAATAGTACACAAATCTATTGTAAGTTCAATTAATCATTTATTATAACATTTAAGCTCCTGCTTATGATCTAACCTAGTTTTTTTCATTAACTGACTGTCAAACTAATCTTAATAAAGCCCCCAAAGCATCAGATTTTGGCTACGTACCCATGAATGGAACCTCACACCTCACAATCATTTTGTCCCTCATTGCTGGAAGCCAACATGGGATAAAATCTCCTTCCCTAAATGAATGTCTGGCTAAAGAAGTTATTGCTCCTGTTGCTGCCTGTAGCTTTACAGCGTGCCACGAAGCACAGAATGGTGTAAGACCGGACCCCCATGAGCACTACCTGGAACCAGATTTTTACGAGAGTAAGCAAATTGCTGGTAGTGATTTTCCTATAAAAGCTGCAATAATGGTCCTTGATTTAATGAGTGGCCTGCTGCAGCTATAGGAGTCGTGGCAGGGGAAGAATTACTGGAAGCAGAGTGGACGTGTTTGAGGGCAGTCTGATAACGCAGCTGTACACGCAAAGGAGATGTAACGGATGAGTTTAATGATTGAATCTTCACTGGTATGTGTGCTGTCTCTTTCTAAACATTACTGAGCAGACATTCTGATTGATTCACAGGCCCATAAATTATATTTCCTACTTAATTAACCCTTTAATGCACAAGCTTCTAAAATCAAACTTGACCTGTATTTATTTCCTATGTTATGTTTATGTATTGCTGAGTTTCATTTTGGTATTTTTGTTGATATCAGGTTATTTTATTATTTAATGTTCCAAGTGTTCATTAAAAATCTTGTTTTTGAGCTTAGATAATTATTTTAATTCTTATTTATTTACTTCATGAACAAAAATAGTTTTGTTCATTCTGGATGTTGCTAGTTGGTGAACTATTCTCAATCCAGCAGTGACACTGAGGTGTTTAAACACACCAGAAGCACTGCTGTGTCTGATACTCTCACAAACCAGCACAACACACATTAACACACGACCACCATGTGAGTGTCACTGTAGTGCTGAGAATGATCCACAACCCTAATATTACCTGCTCTGTGGTGGGGCTGTGGGGGTCCTGACCTTTAAAGAAGAGGGTGACGGGATAAACATGGTATGCAGCAAATCAGATGGACTACAGTCTGTAAGTTTAGAACTACAAAGTGCACCTGCATTGTGAATGGAGATGATAACATGGACAATGTGTGTAGTTATAAGGAGATGATTTTAATGTTATGGCTGATCAGTTCATGTATGACTAATAAAGTGATACAATTGAACAATAATGATGCACTATATGTGGATGGAATAGTGATCGCACTCAAGCAGACTGTATGTGTATACAAATCAGTCTACTGATCACCTGGTAGCACGACTCATTATGGCCCGTAACCCACCCCTGCTTTTGAGTTCTTAACTTTTTATTAATTATATTGTATATACCGTACTGTTTATTTATCTATTTTTAGTACTGAGTGCCTTACTATCCCTTTGCTGCTGTAACACTGAATTTCCAGCACTGTGGGACTAATAAAGGATTATCTTATCTTATCTTATAGAAGTTTGTGGCGATCTTGTGGACTCACTTGACACTTGCTAACTTTTGGTAGAGTTTTGCACAGCTATGTTCTAAAAGTAGACCAACAAGTGCTGGAAGTGATAAGTTGATGGCAGCTGCCCACACTGTTGGCCAAAGCAAGCACAATGTGAGATTCTGCCTCTGTGCTCTGCTCTAGGTCTTTCCTAGGAGGAGGTGCAGGTGTGGTTTCAAGTCATGGCGACTGTTCCTGTGATAGCTCCACCTGGGGACAGACCACCAACTACAAGGACTGTCCCTGAGAAACTGGGACATCTGGGCACACTAACCGTCTTCATAATTCTTCATCGCTGGTTTATTACTCGGGTTTTATGCCCACCTTAATGACGTTCAGCGGCGCCTAAAAAAAAATCCTCTACTGCAAATCTAGTGCAGCACTAATAGGGTTATTCCTGCCAGGAACTAATCCTGATTGTTACATCTCCACGCTCCCGCACGAACGCCACAAAGCCCTTTTGGTCATGCGAGATCAGCGGATGGTGGGGAGCACAAATGGCTTCAATATTCGGCGGAGTGGCAGTAAAGAGAACAGCCCCCCGATAAGGCTGGCAGCAGTGCGCACCCGCCCCGGCGCTGTCTGCTTTGTGTAGGGCACAGTCGCAGTGTAATTGAGGAGTGTGCTTAAACAGGCATTATTCTAAGTGCTGCAAGCTCCCACTGCACGGACGGCCTTTCATTTATCATCAGTGGCACAGAAGAGGGAGAGAGAGGGGAAGAGAGAGGGAGAGGAAGAGAGAGAGCAGCCAAGTCTACAAGTGTGTGTCAGCATGCGGCTCCGTGGGGGGATGGCAGGGCTAACGACTCCTGCGACGCTCCATCATTCATCTTCTTTTAAAAGCACTTCCTGCTCCTCATTTCATGCAGGCCTGCGTCTCTGTGACACCCGTAATGACGGAGGGCTATTCTCACGTTGAGAGAATATTATAGTGATTAAGTAATGAAAAATTAATTGCGAAGTCTGATGGGCCTTGTAATTTTTCTTATGAATTTGTCAAACGGAGCAACGGTAATATTTTTAGGGCTTCGCCTTCTTTGTTAGCGACACAGTGTGAATAGAGTCGCTCTCTCTCTTTCTCTCTCTCTCTCTCTCTCTCTCACGCCTCCATTTTGCAAACACACACGCTTCATTCTGCGAAGCCATATCAGAGAGAGAGAGAGAGAAAGAGAGAGAGAGAGAGAGAGAAGAGAAGAAAAAGAAAGGGACAAATTAGGGGGAAAGGTTAAGGAGAGGAGTAAGGAAGTGAGAGAGAGAAGGGAGAGAAGAGGAGATGAAAGAGCAATAGAGATGAGAAGGATAGAAAGATTGATGGAGAAAGAAAAAGAGAGAAGAGAATAAGAAAAAGAGGCAAAGACAGGGAATATACAAGAAGGAGAGAGGCAAAGAAAAGAGAATACAAAGAAAAACAGACATAGGAGACAGAATTAAGAAAAAGGTGAGAAAAAAAGAAAAAGAAGAGTAATTGAAAAAGAAAAGGGAGAGAAGGAATAGAGAGCGAAAGGAATAGACAGAAAGAGAAGGAGCAATGAGAGGAAAACAGAAAGGGAGATGAGAAAGAAAGAGAAGGGGAGATGAAAGAGCAAGAAGGAAAGAGAGATTGAAAAAAATGAGCTGGAGAGCAGAGAGAGAAGTATGATCAGAGAGGGGAGAGAGAAGCAAGATAAACGAGTGGAAGGAGAGAAAACAGACAGGGAGGAGATGAGGACAGAGAGAGACGAGAGAGAATAGAAGGAAAATCAGATAGAGACAAACAGAAGTGAGAGAGAAAAATGTGAGAGGAAAAGAGAAGAGAGATGAGGACTAAGAGAGCCAAGAGAGAAAGGGAGAAAGAGAAGAGGTAGAAAAAGAACAGGAGAGAAACAAGAGAGATAGAGAGAGGGACAGAGCACGGGAAAGAAAAAAGAGATAGAGAGAGGGACTGCACAGGAGAGAAAAAAACAACTGAGAGGGGGACAGCACAGGAGAGAGAGACAAAAAGAGAGAGAAAGGGACAGAGCACAGGAGAGATAGACAAAAAGAGAGAGAGGGACAGAGCACAAGAGAGAGAAAGAGAGAGAAAGGGACCAAGCACAGGAGAGAGACACAAAAAGAGAGAGAAAGGGACAGAGCACAGGAGAGAGAGACAAAAAGAGAGACAGAGCACAAGAGAGAGAAAGAGAGAGAAAGGGACCAAGCACAGGAGAGAGAGAAAAAAAGAGAGAGAGGGACAGAGCACAGGAGTGAGTAAGAGAGAGAAAGGGACCAAGCACAGGAGAGAAAGAAAAAAGAGAGAGAAGGACAGAGCACAGGAGTAAGAAAGAGAGAGAAAGGGACCAAGCACAGGAGAGAAAGAAAAAAGAGAGAGAAGGACAGAGCACAGGAGTAAGAAAGAGAGAGAAAGGGACAGAGCACAGGAGAGAGAGAGAGAGAGAGAGAGAGAGAGAGAGAGAGAGAGAAAAGAGAGAGAGGGACAGAGCACAGGAGGGAGAAAAAGAGATAGAGAGAGGGTCACAGGACAAGAAAGAGAGAGGGAGAAAGGGAAATGGTACAAATAGAGATGGGGAGAGGAGAGGAGGGAGAGAACAAAAAGAAAAACAGATAAAGAGAGGGACAGAGCATAGGGGAAGGAGAAAAAGAGAGAGATGGACAGAAAATAAGAAAGAGAAAAGAGGGAGAGAGAGAGAGCGAAAGAGAGGGGGAGAGAGAGAGAGAGAGAGAGAGAGAGAGAGAGAGAGAGGACAGTGGGGTTTAGGTTACTGAGAGAGATTACATTTCAAAAATATCACAGACAGAACAGACAGGATAATCAATCACTCCAGGGAGTACACACACACACTCACACACACACTCACACACACGCACACACACAGGCTTGTGCACACAGTCTGAGTGTGTGTTGAGCAGAATTGGAGTCATAAATCAGTGCTAGCTGTCATTGGGGCTAATGTGTGCAGAGTGCTGGAGAGGGACAGTGGCGAGGCCTTCACGCTGTCCCACGCTTCACTGCCATCTCTGAGAGTGTGTGAAAGAGAAAGAGAGAGAGAGAGAGAGAGAGAGAGAGTGAGAGAGAGAGAGAGTGCACCGGACCCACAGAGGCTACAAACCTCATTACTGTGACATGGTGCAATTGGCTTCACCACGTAACCTCATCATTCTCCACTCACAGATAAGGACAGTGATCGCCATGCATTTCTATGCAGAATGATCTGTGTGTGTGTGTGTGTGTGTGTGTAAGTGTAAGTGTGTGTGTGTGTGCGCTTGTTTTTGTACATTTCCAGAACAAACACATCCTTTTTTTTTCAAAGGCTTTGTGTTTCTAAAAGATCAAAACTTAATGTTTTAGGATACTTAATGTTTTAGGTTCTATAATAAGGACGTTTACAGAAACAGAAATGTCCCTTTGTTTTCTCCTGTTTATACCATCTAGGATGTCGAGGAAGGATTTTTTTATTTTTTTTTGTTTTGGTAAAATGAAAGGAAGTCTTGGGTGATTAGCACTTTTGGTGTGTTGCTTTGATCCTCAGTGTTCTGTCTCCTGTCCAGGGTGGCGAAAGTTTATGACCAATGTATGTAAACTTTAACTAAGCTACAACTTTTTTAACACCCAGACAAAAGAAAAAACTAGAAAATACTACTTTTTAGCGTTAGGCTGACTTTGCTGTGCTGCTCTTTTCTTTTATGTGGCAGCCCCCCTTTTTCTCCACTAAAGAGTGGGGTTTTCTTATCATAGGGTCATAACAGGTGACATCTCCCAGCCTCTCCTACTGGGCACCAGTGCCATGGTCGCTGTGCATATCCACTCCTCCCATGGCATTGTGAGGCAGTAGCGGTTAACTACAACACTTTCTGTGTATTTCCTGCTTTGTATATATATATATATATATATATATATATATATATATATATATATATATATATATATATATATATATATATGAATAAAATGTACTTAATGTCTGTTTTTACTGGGAATGAATTTTTTTGGCTTTTATCCTTTCCTTGCTTTCAGTTTTCCAAAGAAATCTCAGGTATATGTGTCTACCCCTCTTTTTTTTTGCTTCTCGCAGATTTATGGACTCATTAGTCCATAAAACCTTACTCCACATCCCAAATGTCCAGTTTTGGTCTTCTTGCGCACATGTTCTTATTTTCTTGGGCTAGTTGCTTTTCTCAGTAAGATCTTCTTGACGGCTGCATGATCCATACATACCAGCACAACACTTCACCACCACCTCAGTGTTACTGCAGTGCTGAGAATAACCCACCACCCATATACTTCCTGCTCTGTGGTGGGCCTGTGGGGGGTTCTGACCATTGAAGAACAGGGTGGGATAACAAAGCATAGAGAGAAACAGATGGACTACAGTCTGTAATTGTGGAGCTAAAGTGCTCCTATATGGTAAGTATAGCTAATAAAATGAACCATGGGTGTAGATACAAGCAGGCGTACCTAATGACATGTCCAGTTGGTGTAATATATATATATATATATATATATATATATATATATATATATATATATATATATATATATATATATATATGGGACATATGACATGTCAGGTATGTATGTGTGTGTGAGTTGCTTTCTGATCTGTTCCTCTTTTTTTCAGGTCATCCCGTGTTTTCAGAGAGGATTACTCTACTCAGCGCCTCCTCCAGATTTTGGCCTCTGATGATTGAGGCCTTGGCCTTTTTTGCAACACATCATCGTTTAGTGATTTATGCAGCTGTCGTGAGCACGACTCCAAAACGCTGGATTATACAATTACACCGGCCTTTAATTTCCTCCATGTTTAGTTTTTCTTGTCTTCTCGCCACTGAGGTGCTTATTCTTCCATTAGCCGCTCGCAGCCTGAGTGTGGTCCGCTGACACACGGATGAAATGAATGACGGTTAGGGGCGAGGAGAGAATAAACCGGTTATTATATGCTGGAAGGATTTTTTCAGTGAGCTCTCCTCTCTTTCGCAGGTTCGGGTTTGTACAGCTGAAGGCTGCGGCAAGGAAAATATTGCAGCGATGACAGTTGAAATAACACGCTTGAATCAACTGTAATGTAGAGTTAATGTTAAAAGTAACCTAAGCTGGCCTGATGCGCACATGCATACACATATTCACACTCACACACACACCCTCTCACACATACACACACAGACCACCCACAATGTCCTCTGCTCAGAAATGTCTTACTTTATTTGTGTAGTTAAATCTTTCTTGCTGGCTAAACCTCAGTTATTAAAAGACGTGCTGTATTAAAAATATATATCAATTATATCTAAATATGAATCATTCCACCAAATTAGGTCACACATAAAAGATATATATATGATATTTCATGTTATGAAGCAGATTCTGATGTCATGGGTTTATTGAAAAAATGCTGTCCCACATTTTCATGTTAGTGCCATAACACAAGACGTTTTAGTGCAAAGGAATGGTCTGATTTTTAGCCACACCCCTGGATTTTAAAGCAGGAACTGAAGCTGCATCTCTGTTCTTCATGGTCACATGATGAGCAGTTAGATCATATTGGTTTGGCTGCATCACCTCCTCCTTATCCTTAGCAACACTATTAGTTTGTATGTGTTTTCCCGTTCCAACTTAAATAGTGTAGTGTTAATATATTTAGGTGCTTAAATGGTACAGCAGTTACATTCTGACCAGTTTGCTGTTAGAATTTAGAATTTCCACCTTAAAATGGTGCAGCAGTCGCATTTAAACATTGACGTTCAGCTTTTTATCCTATTTACCTGCTTGTTGTGTGACATACTGACATTTAGCTTTTTGTTCAGATTTTCCTGTTCCACCTTAAATGGTGCAGCAGTTTCACCATATTTTTAAAAATATTCTTGTTCCACCTTAAACAAAGCACTTAGATCCTATTGGTTTGGCTTTACCATCATCCTTATCCTTAGTGACACTATGAGGCGGGTTTGTTTGAGTTTTCCTGTTCCACCTTAAATGGAGCAGTGTTTATATATTCAGGTGCTGACATACTGTGTCTTATTCACCAGATTCTTGTTCAGATGTTCCCGTTCCACCTTAAATGGTCCAGCAGTTGCATTCTTGCCCAGACATTCAGTGTTTTATTCACCAGCCTGTTGTGTGAATTTTCCTATTACACCTTACATAGTGCAGCAGTTACATTCTGACGTTGAAATTCAGCGTGGTGCTCTATTTACCAGCCTGCTATGT
The DNA here is from genome assembly GCA_021613375.1 of Megaleporinus macrocephalus. Classification (NCBI taxonomy): domain Eukaryota; kingdom Metazoa; phylum Chordata; class Actinopteri; order Characiformes; family Anostomidae; genus Megaleporinus; species Megaleporinus macrocephalus. The sequence continues at coordinate 30,100,634 of CM038720.1, read as the reverse complement.
GAATTTTCCCATTCCACCTTTAATGGTGCAGCAGTTACCTTCTGGCTCTGATACTCAGCTTTCCTATTTACCAGCTTGTTGTTTGAATTGTTTTTTCCCGAAATCGTTAGCAGCATGAAAAGAATAAGCAGGATGTTGTGATAGACTAGATCAGATTATCAGGGGGGGTTGAAGTTAGGATTATGAAGAGTCTGGACTGAATTAACATTGAAACACAATAAAAGTGCTTGAAACACTGAGTAACTACACTGTACTAAAGATATAGGTAGGACAGATAGATGGGTAGAATAAGTAGGTGCTGGATAACCAGTTTATATTGTGTGAAATTGGAAGAACTTATTGAACTTATTAATGACAAAAATCACAATTGAAAGTAAAGGTGGGTGAATCTTCACCATCAAACAAGAGAAAACATGAAGAAGTAAGATCGTAAAAACCGGGACAGAAGCTGAAGCGACAGCAGAGAACCTGACGGCCACCATAGTTACTAGGAAGGAGAGAAGTGGGCCAGAGGGTCTCCGCTGGTTGCCATATGCACACTGCTGCTTTAAGAATTGTCTCTATTGTCTGTAATTAGGCACTTCTTTGTGTTGTAATGTTACTACTGAATCATTAGGTCAGGTTTCTGAGGTGTTGTGATTCTTTTCGTAGTGATAAAATTGAATACACAATTATTAATGTTTACACAATCATTTGCCTGAATGTGTACAAATACATACATTCATAAAAATGGTTTTGTTGACTTTTTAAGTAAAAAACTGTTGATAACTTTAACATGTTGGGGAAAAAACATTATATATAGTCTGTTTAAATATTATGGCATATTTTATATGTTTATATTTGTGTTTCCAACATGTTCTGCTCAGCAGACAAACTATATGCTGGTTTGACTGTAGAGGTTTTGATATTTTCACTTTAAAAATGAACATCACATGACCAAGAAATGTATAATTAGTGAAGCGAGTATTTATTTGATTGTGTTGATTTGTTACTTTATTAGATTTTGCTGATTGTACAGCACTTTGGTCAACAGTTTTTAAAGGTCCTCTATAAATAGATGTTCCATGACGTTTATATGGAGGCATAAAAACCCTCATTGTTTATTTAGAGAGGATGTTGTACAGCTAACCCTACTTCATAGATGCTGTACTTCAGCCCGGCTACCTCTCGCTGTGAGTTATTTACATCATTATGATTCTATATTACAGCCTAATACAGGGCTGAATTCTGTGTTTTATACACAATACATAATTAATAAGTACATATGATGGAAAAGTTGCTTGTAAGTCTTGTGTGTAAGTCTTTGTGATTATAAAAAGACGAGCAGTAGATTGTTCTACTGAATCAGTGTAACTACATAGAACTCTGTATGTCTGGTAAAAATATACTTGTGTACGTGTGTTTATACAGCAAAACAATACTAAAAGCAAATAAGGGGAATGACTAGCCATGATAGATGATCCAGGGTTCGATTCCTGCTCTGTGTGGAGTTTGCATGTTCTCCCCGTGCTTGGGTGGGTTTCCACAGTCCAAACACATGCATGTTAGGTTGATCGGTCAATTTAAATTGCCTGTATGTATGAGTGTGTGTTGGCCATGTGATGGAAGGTGTACCCCACCTTCGCCCGTAATAAAGCCAAAGATAATGTGTGGATGGAAGGACAAGCTGTTATCTCCATCTCCACATGAACTGAATAATGTAATCATAATCTGATTTCTATCGTCATCTGATTATACAAGTGGTCACATGAACAGTATTGCTTAGATCAGATTAAGGCCTAGAAAATCCAGTCATGAAATCTGATTAAGAACTGGATTTAAGCTCAGTAATTAGATTTCTCAGCACATGTATACTCTTACTCTGATATCTTTCAGGTTTCTCAGTCTGCGCCTGTGTGAAAACAGATCACAGTAGCAGAATGTCTAGACATCGTACGTTCATATTTTCAAAACCCGCCGCAGTATGACATTTGAGTTTTATGTTACGCTTATGTTCTTATTCTTAGTCTGTGAGTTTATTGGCTGGTTCCGATTACTGCCTGACTCATGTAAACCCAGAGTTTTCTAACATGTAAGTTTAGTTACTGCCAAAACCTGATTTTCTGCAGTTATCAGACCAGTAAATGTATTTCATGTTACTATTAAGCAATATAATGTGAAAATTATCATTTTTCGATATTAATTTATTTAAATGAACAAAATCCTCAAAGCAAGATTGCTTAAGGCTGAATTCGCAACACTGTTACCCATTTCTTAACCTTCAATTATTTTTAATGAAAATGAAATAAAAATGGTTTCAATCAAAGATTTTAATGAAAACATCTTGATTAAATCAACTTCCCATCTGCTCCGCTCGTTTATTTATATATATATTATATATATATATATATATATATATATATATATATAATAGGGCTGCAAAAATGCTGTCTATTAATTTGGCATCCTGAAAATAACATTTTCTAAGGGGTTAGATATATTAATACTTCAAATAAATCAAGAAATAAGAGTTTTTACACCTTAATGAGAATTTTTAAAAAGTTTGAGGCATAAAATGAATTTTATTTCCAGAAAGTGCCAAATATACTGTACATTCCCCAACTGAGTCAGCAGCATCCCTATTATGTGTTCACTTACCGAAGGTAATATCACTGGGTTTCCTAGAACCGGCTGGTTGTTGCTTCAATGATTGCTTCAAATTTTTGAGTCTAGAGGTTTGTTTGCTTATTAAGTAGAAGAAAACTTCTCTGTATGTTGATACATAGTTGGTGAACAACTGGCAGATGGCAGACCATGATTAGACTGAGATTACTGGAGTTTTCCTTGTTTGTATAGAATGTAAATTTTGTGGTGATGGATTTTTATTAGTCTGTTAATTAATACCTCTCAGTTTGATGTCGGGAAGGGGGAAATATATCTGTCGATTTCTTAAAAATGTCAATAAAATGTTGCAGAGAAAAAGCTCTACATGATTCTCTGCCATGTGCAAGATCTAGTGACATCATGCTTGTAAACCAAGTAATAAACTTGAGGGCTGGAATCCACTGATGTCATCTTCACTGCTCACAAACTAAACCAGAACGGGCTGTAATTGAGCGAGGTTCAGTTTTACGATAGATGCTAGAAGCTAACGGCTTTGTGTCATCTGTGTTGTTCGCAGCAACAGCTGTGTTTTACTGCGCGAGGCGAATCAAAGTGTCTGTGCAGCTTAGTGTACGTGCGCTATTTCTAAAGTGGGTCATGTAATGGATTTATAGCCAGGCCATAATGATACAGTGCTGTAGTTCAAATTGTCTGCCTCCTGCTGCCCACTCTTAACCACATGGGTCAATTCCAACCTGCTGCTAGTGAGACAACGTAAATGTGACTCTTTCAGGCTCGGAGTTCTGAGCTCTCCGGAATCCTTAGGCTGGGTTTGTACACTGAGGATGCAGAAGCAGCACTGCCCCACAGCATACTGTAGCCTCTTTCGAATCATATTGAAGATGCTGTTTATGGTTAACAGCATCACCACCGCCACCACCCAATCTCAGCATCAGTCCATTTTCGGTAGCAAACAAATGAAAGTGATAATAAGAGTTAACACTTGTGCTGCTTCCTACCACTGGAGGCGCTCTTGGCAAATAAAGGGCAAAGTTTGATGCTTGTGATGTTTCTTCTTGTGACAACTGGTAAGAACTGAAGAGGGAGAATTAGAGGCTGTGCATTTTTAATTATATGTCGCCCCCTATTATTCAGAATATGAATTCCACAGGTTGTGTCATAGGGTTGTATCATTTGGTTGCGTCTTCACTCCTTAAAAGGGCCCATTTCATACAACACTGAATTTCTCTCACTTTTTTCAAATAAGGCAGTTTGAAGTAGTATATAAACATTGTTAAAGTTTCTAAACATTTTCTTCACTACCCAGATCATATATGGAAACTTATGGCTGCTGTGATGTCACAAGAACAGGCTTATTTACATACATCCACTTATTCAGCCTTTTATTTAGCCCCACCCACTCGCACTGGAGCTCTAAAGAGTGCTTGTCCGAGTGTTTCTTCTTTAAATGAGGTGTTATATGGGACAGATAGGGCTGGGCGATATGGTAAAAAATCTTATCACGATAATTAATTGTTAATTATATCACCCGATATCGATATATATCACAATAAAAATCAAATCACTATTGCCTTTTTACTTTAAGTGAGAAGTGAAGATATCAAAATGTAAACATTTTGTTGAATTGTTTTTTATCCTCTGATTTATTTTCTATCAGAATGTACTACAGAACATTACACAACTGTATTTTAAACACACACACACACACTTGTAGCGGTGAGTCGACTCTCTGTCGGCTCAAATGGGGAGTTGGTTTAGCGGTTCTGTTTTCAGTAGAAAATAAAGTTTCCCTGCTCGGGTTTTTGGTTATAAAGTCAACTTTGCCTCAGCATTCTCACTCGAACTCATACAGTATACATAATTATCTTTATCGATTACTAAATTCCGTTGATTAGCATAACGTGTGTCGATGCATCGCAAAGATGTCTGCGCCTACAGAAAGCATGGATTTATCCGGAGCGCAAGCTGCAGCTACAAACAATCACTCGCGTGTATCTAAAGTTGTGGGAGTGTTTTACACAAACGCTCTGTTAGCTCTGCACAGTGGAGATGATCACAACAAACAGTAGAACCGCTATACCCGAGCTCTTGAAATTCAAACATCCCGTAACGCTTTGTCAATACAACAGCGAGACAGCACCTGTTTACTTGTTTTTCTTATCTTAGCAGATTATTTTAAGATTATTAACACGTGTAACATATTTCTTTTAAGTTGTAGTTAACGTTTTCTCTTATTTTATTCTCTCTGCTCGACTGTGACGCCTGCAGTAACCAGATTACTAGCACGTGGGTTAAGCTGCCACTACACCTACACTCAGCCAAACATGAAATGGCTGGAACTCTAGTTTAGCCACCTGATTGGTTTGGGGGCAGTGCTATTCTCATTCTCACTGGCTGTTCGTGTTGTCTCTCAAAACATGAACTTAACTCTATCGACTTTCTATCGACTACGTCTTATAGTTCTATCGAGGAAACGTTATTTCGTGATAATTATCGTTATCCTTTTATCGCCCAGCCCTAGGACAGCCAATCAGAACCAAGCTTATTTAGGTTAGATCAGTCTTAATGACACAGCAACAAAAACAGCCTGTTTTATTCTAAGAGATAAAGAAAGGTTATGCCCATTTTGTGTAAATAAAACCACAAATATGTGGACATCAATGGTAAAAAATAACTTATGCAGAGTAATAAAAATGTAGGGTATATGCCCTTTAATATCGGGTGGGCTTCACTGTTGAAATACACACGCACAATCCCATTTGGAGACACGACTTGCACTTTGTGACAGACAGGCTAGAAGAGAGGGGTCAGCGCCTGACCAGCCACTGTCAGTAATCCATCATCCCTCTCCGCTAACTCACTTGACATGTGAGAATGTGTGTGTGTGAAAGCCACACATGAGGCAGGCATGTTTAATCAATGTCTCAGCGCGGTTTGGAATATGAGTGTGAACTCGTCTTCTTCAAGTAAAGGAAAGGTCGTCTTTGACTTTCTTACTTATCTCTCTCTCTCTCTCGCTCTCTCGCTCCCTCTCCCAGGTGACTTTGTGATTAATAGTACTCAGCTGTCAGGCACACTCTGCCCTGAATTTCCTCCCACAGTGACACCTTTCTCTCTCAATCTCCATCTCCCTCCCTCGCTCGCCACCTCCCTCCCTCCCTCCCCCTCCCAGAAGCAGAAAAGAGCTCACTCACACATTATCTAGAAGAGACAGGCCAAAAAACAGAAGGAGGGGGCGGTGTTAGAGGAGTGTCCCTGTGAACGGATCGCTTAGACAGGGCTTGGACATTGTGCTGTTATCTGCTCCCTCTAGTATATTCACTGCCTGATTCCACCTTTCAAATAAAAAAAACTATGTTTCTACGGTGGCAAAACTGTCCACAACCCAACAGAAGTGTTTCTGGAGGACACTTAAAGGACGTGGGACCACATACCGCGACGCAATGTAAACAGAACCACGCCGAGCTACAGTAGCGTCTAATAGTGATGGGCAAATGATACCGATGTTTCAGAGCTTGTGTCAATGAATTCAGAAAGTCGCTTATGAAGCGCGTATCGAGGCTTGCTTTGTTAAGAGTAAGTGACGTCACGGATGACGTCTGAAACCTCACTGTCTCAGGACGTGGCTCAAGTATTGGCGTGATTTATTGTTTCTTAATAAAAATCAAAGTCATCATCACCTCACAATCACTGTCCCATCTCTTAAAACCAGTGCAACAGTTTTAACATCAATATCTCGCATACTATCGAATTTATTTACTGACTGAAATTATACCGGCATTTTTTTTTAATTAAAAGAGCTCTACACAATCACCCACACAATCAAACACAGATCAGATAAACAAATGAATTAAACACAGAAAATTAATAAAAGTGTTTTATGTATATACTTGTTTCCATGCTGACAATGTTGCAAAAGGCCATCGCAAATAGTTGAAATGACAATAAAAGTTTTGGCCAGCAGGGGGATTTGTGTACACATGAAGCTTCGAGAAATGAACCTTTTTTAAACCAGCTGGAGGGAAAGCTTCAACGCTTCAAGAGGTTAGATCTGGCCATCACTAGCAACTAATGAGTCTGGATAGTTAGCAAATATGGCCAAACTTACTTCTCATTAGACGCTACCGCGGCTCGGCGTGGTTCTGTTTCATTGCGTCAGCGTATATGGTCTCATGTCCTTTAAGTGTCCTCCAGAAACACTTCTGTTGTGTTGTGGACAGTTTTGCAGTGTGTTTGTTAAATGTAGTGCCCATGTTGCCCTTTCGATGAAAGTGTTTTTTTTCAAGGCGTTTGTGAATTAGCAGCGCGTTGGGTCTTCTCGGCCACCGTACTTTTCAGGTTTCAATATCAGGTTAAATATACTCAACTTAAGAACCTATAAGGAATTAAAGTACATGTCACTCTCCTGTTCATGCACACATGGACGCTGTCCAAAAACAAAAACTCCGAAATAGTATCTTTACAGAGGAGGACAAAAATCTCCTTAACTTTGTAGGTTAATGTAAAGAGGCTTTATTACAATGGACTTTGGAGCGTTTTTATTGGTCCATTTATCATTAAACTTAAACACAGGATATGAAGAGCAGCTGTCGTGTTCAAATAATATAGAAAAATAAAAGTTGACAAAAATGAAGATGCATGTTTTTCTTTGGACATTGTTGAAATATTTTAACCAACATGCAACAAAAACCTTTTTTGATATCATGTTTTTTAAAACCGTCTTTACATAAGTCTTTTAGCCTACAGCAGTTTAGCTCTGCTCATGCTAGCTGAAGTTATTAGGAGTGCTTCAGCCCGAACTGCTTATTGACTAAGCACAATACAGAGCACATGGTCAGGCAAAATAAGAAACAGCTTGTTTAATTCTAAGAGCAGTCTAATGTTTATGTAAATGAATGTCATTGAATTATTAATGTTTTTCATACATAAAACAAAAAAGTTGTCAGAAAAGGAACTTGGAGGAGGACAAATTTTGCTTCTTTAGTTTTAAACTGGAGCAGTGAGGCTAAGAACAAGTTGAACTCAACAGTCACCCAAACTGTTTCTGTAAGAATATCTCACCCAAATTTATCTTAGTCCACTTAATCTTACATCCAGGTCTCCATTAATATCACTGAGACTTGTTGATGTGGATTAGGCCCCAGTGTGACTTACATAGTGTAAACAATAAAATAAATGAAACTGTGGAGAGTCACTTTAAACAACAGTGTGTGTATTTTTAAACCGCCTCTGGAGTAGTGCTGAGATACTATCAGTGTTTTTCACAGTGAGTGTAAATGCAATTTAATAATCCAAACATAATCAGATTTCTACCGTTATCTGATTATCCCAATGAGAAATAATTCAATGAACTATAAGTAAAAGCCTTTTAAGGACATGCTGTATGGGAGTCCTAGAAGGTTTAACATCTACTAGCATTTACTAGCATATTTAACAACTTATTTTTTTCACTCTGGTGTATTTATAACTTTGCTGTCCCCAAAACCCCAAAGTCCTACAGTGCAGATGGCATTTTGAGGGCCATCATGCTAGCGTGCACTGCCTGACTGCGACATTATTTTGAACCACAAATGTTAACGACTGCATTTAAAGTTTATTAGGTCCCTCCGAAAGCCAATTGTTTAGGCAGTGTGAGAACAGTCAACAAGTCGGCACAAGGAGGCATGAGAAACGCAAATAAAACCTCAAAAGCCTTGTTAATTATGTTGTCAGCCTACATGTGCCTTTATTGTATCGCCATCTGACATTTACACCATTGTTTCCCCAGGCCTGCATGCACGAACTTTTATCTGCCAGAGGAGCTGAAGGGCGTGCGAGTGTAAATGTGTGTGTGACACACACCTGATCCCCAGTCTAAGGCGAGCTGTCAGTCTGGGCTGATGGTGTGACAGCTGGGTGGCAGGGGCAGGCCGGAGAGCCCAGTGACAGTGAAAGATCTGTCTTTCTCGCTCTTCCTCACTCTTTCCTGCGCTCTCTCTCTCTCTCTCTCAGCACCTCTTCAACTAACCCCGCTCCTCCTCCTGCCGTCTTGCTTCATACACATGCACACCTAAATGGATGCACACGCAAACACAAAGTAAACACCTTTAAACGTATTTTCTTAGATTTATGTTTTTTTTATTCTTATTTTTTTCCCGAGGTCTATTTTCCAAACTGTCTCGCTAAAGGGCCCATGTCAATATCTTTGGCCACTACTTTCAGATATCTATTAATCCCATTGCTTACTTGCAACCATGAACAGCACAACTGCTTTCTCGCCTGTCGTTTGTGCTAATAGGTCTTCTGTGGACTCTCTGTTGTGAAAGCACACTTAAATAAATGCATGTAAATGCGCCCCTTTAAAAGATTCCACAAAGAGACTGGATGGACAGGGGGGTGACATTATATAACTTAAGCAATGTTTACATGTATATTTATGTTTATGTTGTCTGAACAAGGTTGCCACAATGTTGTCTCAACGTCACTACTTATAACATTGTTTCAAGCAGATATAATGGAACAGATGAGGAATTCTAGGAGTTGTCACTACATTGTCACAACAGTGTCTTATAACATTGCCACACTTTCTAAGGAATTGTATTTTAACGTTGTGACCAGGTTGTGGGCACCAAAACAGTATGCAGTCATAACATTGTCACAACGTAACTGTGTTTGCAGCAGTAGTTTAAAAAATAGTTTTTTACTGTTAATGAAGCAGCCTGTTGACTTCATACCCTGAACAATAGGAGGTAATATATCACCAGACCACATATATATTATAGTCCCTCCTCCTCCTACTTCTTACTAGTCTAGATAAAACATTTCGAGTTCAGCTTCAAACTACACCCTTTAATCAACTCTTGTTCTGCTGCTGAAGGTGGGTTCTTGGCGTAAGGGGGTAGCAGCAGTCGCCAGCCAAGAGCTTCATCCATCGTTGTGCTTCATCCTCTCATGTTAAGTTGATGGCAGAATTGATGCTACAATACCTCACTATTGCCTCTTGAGTTTCAAAGTGGTATTACAAAATTGAATGGACCAGGACTAGCGTCTAACATTTTGTTAATAATTTTAATTCACTTTGGAAAGTTTACACTAAAAACTGTAAAGTACTGATTTACTGTATTATAGATGCTAGATTATAGCACCTATATGACTGCAAATTCATCATTTCATTGACTGGTTGTCTTACTTCTTAGATAACAGAAGCCCAGAGGTGTTTGCTTGGCAGATGACGTTACATAATTGTAACAAACCAAGGATACCATTGACAGAAGGATAAGAAAAGATTAATTAGGAGTCATATAAATGACCCTTAGTTAAAGAAACACAGATGTATTAAAAATGCAGAGTAATATATCTTGCCTCATATATCTTAATTGCCATACAATAAAACCCAAACATCAAATTCCAACTGTCTGACCATGGGAAGCTTGAAAAATGAGTGGACAACTTTGGCCTGGAGACCTATAACTAGGGTTTGTCCTGGATTGGTTGACCTGCTTTACTGTTTTTTTACAGTGGGTATGTAACCCTACACACTCTACAGACTAAGCCGCAATGGACCACTTCTTAGAATACACATTGAGTTTATACTGTGACTACTGGATTTAGGACTTACAGACAATCTTGTAGAACCTTTGTTTACTGAGATAACCGGCTCACAACCATATGTGAGATCCAAGCATTCTTTTAACACTGAGTATCGTTTTCCCTTTAGAACGTATGCAGGCAGCCAGACAACATAAAACCAGACGGTTCAAAAGTTCTTCCATTTAATCAGCACAAACCACCTCGTGCTCCCCCCCTTCATCAATCTTGAAGGTGCTACTTGACAGCTCTGCCCCACTTCATCAGTTACTGTGCTTTTTACAAAAGCTTGATAAATCTGCCCTCTGGTGTCTGTGTGCTGTGGTGGGGCAATCTTCAGAACTGGTGGTGGGAGGGGTGCAATTTCAGCCTGGTACTGTGACATTCCTTGTCACACTTGCATGAACAGATATACTGTGATTTATGGCATATCATTATAACCAGACACTGTTACATCTACCTGTTACCTCTGTTTTGTAATTATGTAGAGATTCACATTCATTAACATAGATTTACAAAAATATACACTACTGTTCAAAAGTTTCAGTACACTACCAGTCAAATGTTTTAGTACACTACCAGTCAAACGCTTTAGATCACTACCAGTCAAACATTTAAGTACACTACCAGTCAAACATTTTAGTACACTACCAGCCAAACGTTTTAGTACACTACCAGCCAAACGTTTTAATACACTACCAGCCAAACGTTTTAGTACACTACCAGTCAAATGTTTTAGTACACTACCAGCCAAATGTTTTAGATCACTACCAGCCAAATGTTTTAGTACACTACCAGCCAAACGTTTTAGTACACTACCAGCCAAACGTTTTAGATCACTACCAGCCAAACGTTTTAGTACACTACCAGCCAAACGTTTTAGATCACTACCAGCCAAACGTTTTAGTACACTACCAGCCAAACGTTTTAGATCACTACCAGCCAAACGTTTTAGTACACTACCAGCCAAACGCTTTAATACACTACCAGCCAAACGTTTTAGATCACTACCAGCCAAACGTTTTAGTACACTACCAGCCAAACGTTTTAGATCACTACCAGCCAAACGTTTTAGTACACTACCAGCCAAACGTTTTAGATCACTACCAGCCAAACGCTTTAATACACTACCAGCCAAACGTTTTAGATCACTACCAGCCAAACGTTTTAGATCACTACCAGCCAAACGCTTTAGTACACTACCAGTCAAACGTTTTAGTACACTACCAGCCAAACGTTTTAGTGCACTACCAGCCAAACGTTTTAGATCACTACCAGCCAAACGCTTTAATACACTACCAGCCAAACGTTTTAGATCACTACCAGCCAAACGTTTTAGTACACTACCAGTCAAACGTTTTAGTACACTAACAGCCAAATGTTTTAGTACACTACCAGTCAAATGCTTTAGATCACTACCAGTCAAACATTTTAGTACACTACCAGTCAAACGTTTTAGTACACTACCAGTCAAACGTTTTAGTACACTACCAGTCAAACGTTTTATATCACTACCAGCCAAATGTTTTAGTACACTACCAGTCAAACTTTTTAGTACACTACCAGTCAAACGTTTTATATCACTACCAGTCAAACGTTTTAGTACACTACCAGTCAAACTTTTTAGTACACTACCAGCCAAATGTTTTAGTACACTACCAGCCAAATGTTTTAGTACACTACCAGTCAAACGTTTTAGTACACTACCAGCCAAATGTTTTAGTACACTACCAGCCAAATGCTTTAGATCACTACCAGCCAAATGTTTTAGTACACTACCAGTCAAACGTTTTAGTACACTACCAGTCAAACGTTTTAGTACACTACCAGCCAATCGTTTTAGTACACTACCAGTCAAACGTTTTAATACACTACCAGCCAAACGTTTTAGTACAATACCAGCCAAATGTTTTAGTACACTACCAGTCAAACGCTTTAGATCACTACCAGTCAAACGTTTTAGTACACTACCAGCCAAACGTTTTAGTACACTACCAGTCAAATGTTTTAGTACACTACCAGTCAAATGTTTTAGTAAACTACCAGCCAAACATTTCAGTACACTACCAGCCAAACGTTTTAGTACACTACCAGCCAAATGTTTTAGTGCACTACCAGCTAAAAGTTTTAGTACACTACCAGACAAACGTTTTAGTACACTACCAGTCAAACGTTTTAGTACACTACCAGTCAAACATTTTAGTACACTACCAGTCAAAAGTTTTAAAACGGTTGACCGGTAGTGTTCTACATATATACATATATTCTTTATATATAGGTATATTGTCCCTGTCCAATGAAAAACATTTTTGTCAGTTTTAAGTTTTCTACATCATTTTAACATGTCAATGGTCATTTACAATTTTATTATGAATGGACCAATAGAAGTGCACCAAAATAGCTCTGAAAATTTCTGGTTCCATTGACTCCCATTGAAAGTAAAGGAAGTTTTTGGTCTCTCCTATAAAGTTGCAACTTGTTTTTCATTGGACAGCGACATATATAACTATATATAGGTTTTTGGTACTTATATCTTTTGCACAGTTGGCAGGCCACACTAGACAATACACCAAAAAGCCAAAAACACTCTTTGGACTGACATTCTTTTTGGTCTGAGTCCCAATATACCTTAATTATGTTAGTTTTTAATTTGTCACTACCAAACCAGTCATAACACTAAACTTTACCAAATACTGATTCTGCAGTAACCATTTTAGCTCATTTTGAGCAGAACTCTATAACACTAAACAGTACAGGACTAGCAAACATAGCTTTAAACAGTTGTACACATATAAAAGCATAATACTTTTCATTAAGGCTGCCACAGAATGGAACACTGTATTAACATTGTCTCAGTAGAATGAGGAGAGTTCAGTATATAGAGCTCACATACCATGAGCCTCAAACACTGTTGATCTTTCTTTAAATACAAATTTACTAAAAAGGATGGTGAAACGAGCTGATTCCAAAATTAATCCTAACAAAATTAAAGACTCATTAATATTTACACCCCCCAAAATTACAACAGTAACCAAAGAACCAGACTATGAAGGACATTTCATACACTTTCCAAGGAACTAACCTGCCAGCATGGTTGCTGTTCATCTTTAACCAAGGCTTCCTCTTCGTCAGCTTTCTAATCAAATGTTCTGTTCTACCTTAAATGCTGAAGCTTGTACAGCTCCAGAATGTAACCACAACACCAAAACAAGCTGGTGAAGAGGAGGCCAACTTCAGCTCCCACATCTGAAACACAATACTGGAGAACTTTATGTCTGAAGAACTTTAAGTTAGTAGTTTACTCCGGGCAGGTTCTCTAACATTGAGACAACACTGAGCAGCTTGGCTCAACGTTTCCCACTAAAGAGACTGAAGAGGGGAGCAAGTATACCACCTCTGTAAGCCAGCAAATTGGAGCACAGCTCGTCATAAAAAGGGAAAAAAGCTTGTTTAGAGTCAGAATAACAGTCGGGCCGAAACAAGACTGTCACTGAGCGATTTAGTTTTGGGTAACACTGTGTTCTTAGCCCGTAGCATGAAGAAAGTAGGCCCGATCTCAAATGCCTTCCTAGTCCCTATGTAGTGTGCACTATGTAGGTCATTATATAACTACCTCCACATTAAAGTCATTCATACAACAGCCTGTCATTCAGTGTACTTGGGTGTAGAAGACATGACTTGTGCAGTGACTATATAGGGAATTAGGAGATTCAGCCACAGACACAATCTCCTGGATAACAAAACTCACAGTTATGCTGAGCAGGTTTTTGACCACATCCCCATCGTCTCCTAGTGAATGTTTTCAGCCATAGAGAGAAACTTAATATTAAGTAGTATAAAACTAGGAAAGAGACCGCTTATATAAAGGTATCTGAATTAAGCACCCCATGATGCTATGATGCTAACATGATGTCATGAAAAGATGCATGCAGGGTCAGTGTCTTGGTGTGGGGTACAGATAGGGCAGCAGCATAAAACATAAAGCAGTGGACTCATGTAAGGTGAGGATCGCATAGCAGTAGCATCTAGCTGCTCAGCATGTGGCCATTAGGGACAGAGATGCAGTCTCACTTACTGCTCTAAAATGCAGGGGAGTGGCTAAAATAGAGCTCACCTTAAACGCTAAAGCTTGTACAGGCACCATGATTTCCCAAAACAAGTGGAAGATGTACTAGGTGTACTAAAACGTTTGACTGGTAGTGTACTAAAACGTTTGACTGGTAGTGTACTAAAACGTTTGACTGGTTATGTACTAAAACGTTTGACTGGTTGTGTACTAAAACGTTTGACTGGTAGTGTACTAAAACGTTTGGCTGGTAGTGTACTAAAACATTTGACTGGTAGTGTACTAAAACGTTTGACTGGTAGTGTACTAAAACGTTTGACTGGTAGTGTACTAAAACGTTTGACTGGTTGTGTACTAAAACGTTTGACTGGTAGTGTACTAAAACGTTTGGCTGGTAGTGTACTAAAACATTTGACTGGTAGTAATCTAAAACGTTTGGCTGGTAGTGTACTAAAACGTTTGGCTGGTAGTGTACTAAAACGTTTGGCTGGTAGTGTACTAAAACGTTTGACTGGTAGTGTACTAAAACGTTTGGCTGGTAGTGATCTAAAACGTTTGACTGGTAGTGTACTAAAACGTTTGGCTGGTAGTGTACTAAAACGTTTGGCTGGTAGTGTACTAAGACGTTTGACTGGTAGTGTACTAAAACGTTTGACTGGTAGTGTACTAAAACGTTTGGCTGGTAGTGTACTAAAACGTTTGACTGGTAGTGTACTAAAACGTTTGGCTGGTAGTGATCTAAAACGTTTGGCTGGTAGTGTACTAAAACGTTTGACTGGTAGTGTACTAAAACGTTTGACTGGTAGTGTACTAAAACGTTTGGCTGGTAGTGATCTAAAACGTTTGACTGGTAGTGTATCTAAAACGTTTGACTGGTAGTAATCTAAAACGTTTGACTGGTAGTGTACTAAAACGTTTGACTGGTAGTGTACTAAAACATTTGGCTGGTAGTGTACTAAAACGTTTGGCTGGTAGTGTACTAAAACGTTTGACTGGTAGTGTACTTAAACGTTTGACTGGTAGTGTACTAAAACGTTTGGCTGGTAGTGTACTAAAACGTTTGACTGGTAGTGTACTTAAACGTTTGACTGGTAGTGTACTAAAACGTTTGGCTGGTAGTGTACTAAAACGTTTGACTGGTAGTGTACTAAAACGTTTGGCTGCTAGTGTACTAAAACGTTTGGCTGGTAGTGTACTAAAACGTTTGGCTGGTAGTGATCTAAAACGTTTGGCTGGTAGTGTACTAAAGCGTTTGGCTGGTAGTGTACTAAAACGTTTGGCTGGTAGTGATCTAAAACGTTTGACTGGTAGTGTACTAAAACGTTTGGCTGGTAGTGTACTAAAACGTTTGGCTGGTAGTGTACTAAAACGTTTGGCTGGTAGTGATCTAAAACGTTTGGCTGGTAGTGTACTAAAACGTTTGGCTGGTAGTGATCTAAAACGTTTGGCTGGTAGTGTACTAAAACGTTTGGCTGGTAGTGTACTAAAACGTTTGACTGGTAGTGTATTAAAACGTTTGGCTGGTAGTGATCTAAAACGTTTGACTGGTAGTGTACTAAAACGATTGGCTGGTAGTGTACTAAAACGTTTGACTGTTAGTGTACTAAAACGTTTGGTTGGTTGTGTACTAAAACGTTTGACTGGTAGTGTACTAAAACGTTTGTCTGGTAGTGTACTAAAACGTTTGGTTGGTTGTGTACTAAAACGTTTGACTGGTAGTGTACTAAAAAGTTTGGTTGGTTGTGTACTAAACCGTTTGACTGGTAGTGTACTAAAACGTTTGTCTGGTAGTGTACTAAAACGTTTGACTGGTAGTGTACTAAAACGTTTGACTGGTAGTGTATCTAAAACGTTTGACTGGTAGTGATATAAAACGTTTGACTGGTAGTGTACTAAAACGTTTGGTTGGTTGTGTACTAAACCGTTTGACTGGTAGTGTACTAAAACGTTTGTCTGGTAGTGTACTAAAACGTTTGGTTGGTTGTGTACTAAACCGTTTGACTGGTAGTGTACTAAAACGTTTGTCTGGTAGTGTACTAAAACGTTTGGTTGGTTGTGTACTAAACCGTTTGACTGGTAGTGTACTAAAACGTTTGTCTGGTAGTGTACTAAAACGTTTGACTGGTAGTGTATCTAAAACGTTTGACTGGTAGTGTATCTAAAACGTTTGACTGGTAGTGTACTAAAACGTTTGACTGGTAGTGTACTAAAACGTTTGACTGGTAGTAATCTAAAACGTTTGACTGGTAGTGTACTAAAACGTTTGACTGGTAGTGTACTAAAACGTTTGACTGGTAGTAATCTAAAACGTTTGACTGGTAGTGTATCTAAAACGTTTGACTGGTAGTGTACTAAAACGTTTGACTGGTAGTGTATCTAAAACGTTTGACTGGTAGTGTACTAAAACGTTTGACTGGTAGTGATCTAAATACATTTATTTCTCATTGTTAACTATTTTAAATGAAGGCCTCAACAACTTTAATGGTAATGTTAATGTTGACAGTACTTCCTGTTCTCTGTGGATATCCAGTTCCCTTACTGGGCCACCCTCTCCAGGTTCCTCTTCTCCTCTCCGCCTCTCTGTGGCTCCTCTCTTCCTTGGGGACGGATGAAGGACAAGCGTCAGAGTGAAGGAGGTCAAGCATTACCGCAGCTATCTAATAACCACGCAGACCCCTGACAAGCCATCTGTCATTGGCTGTGTGTGTGCGCGTGTGTACGTGTACGTTAGCCTCTCCATTAGCGTGGCACCTGAGTGATGCTTCTGCCCAGCGCGCCCGCCGCTCATACATCTCCACTCAGACACCTTCCTGTGGAGAGAGGATCAATGCCTCCAGCACCATGCATCATGTGTCACTGGCCAACGCTCGCTTTAATGAGCCTGTGTGTGTGTGTGTGTGTGTGTGTGTGTGTGTTTGCGTGAGTGTGCATGTGTGTTTGGTTTCATACGTTTTTGAGAGAAATCATGAATTAGAAGTAAAACCAGAGAAAAACAGGGACAACCTAACTTTTTTAAAACTATCCACATGCTCCCGACTTAATGTAAGATTTAAGTTTAGACTTAAAGTTAAGATTCATTTTAGGTTTTAGTTAAAATTTTATTTGAATGTATTTTAGGTTTATTTTAGGTGTATTTTGTGTAAAAAGTACATACTTTTACTGTTTTGACTCTGAACATACTTACATTTTGCAACAATTTGAAGGGGAATTCCACCCCTTTTTCAAAATGTCTACACAGTTCAACAGTTTAAATGTAAACAAGGTCTTTCAAAGTGGTTTGACGTGAAACTTACTTGGTATTTGGAGAAGCTTAGTCACTAAGACTTCCTTATAGTGGTGGTTGCCATGTCTACAATGCAAATAAAGTTTTTTATTTACTACTAAACACCAGCAGTGAACCTACACAGGTTTTCTGAGTTTTCATATGTAATGAAGCTGAAGGTAAAAGAAAAGTTTGAATAGTCTTAGAACACCCTTCAGGTATCCATTCACCATGGAAGGAGCACAATATATTGATTATAATACGTTTTAGACCAAAACTATCATAAACTATCATAAAACTATCATAAACAACGTCTCAGACATCACACTGAGTATTCAGAACCATCTTATATAATAATTTGCTGCAGCTTTTTTAGGTGGACATCTGGTTCCTATCACCACCACTGTCAACAATTCTGGCTCAGTTAGCTTCTCTAGACTTCACTGTCTGACTGATGAATATACTTTTGCTGAAGGTACTTTTATCCATTGTTTGTGGCATTGTGCAGAGATAGACTTTTTGGTCCAAGATTGTTAGAGAGCTTAAAAAATATGTTCTCTAAAGCCTGTATATCAGGTATCTGGTATCAAGCCCTGTCGACTGCATTAAAGGCACAAACTCTTGAAACTGGTCTAACAAGATTAGCATGGAGACTTCAAAGCTTGAGAAATTTTGAAAATGGGTGGGGTCCCATTTTGTTGTGCTATTGGTTTTATTGGGTGATTATAAGCAAAAGCTTGGAAAGGGTTAAATAAATACATGACTGACATGTAAAACCATTACTTACTGTATTAATACTATTTGAATATTTAAATAAAGTGTTTTACTGAGCACGTAGAAGCTTCTTGTCTGGAAAAATAGCTTTTTAAATATAATGAAACCCTTTGCACAGAACTGTATATGTGTGCAAAAGGTTAGGGCAGTTAAGCCGATATGTAAGAACGTAGGTAGAGGAAGGGGTGAGCTGGGTGGAGCTGAGGTTGGGGTGGGTATTGAATTTCCGCCGTGTCAGGGTGCTTGGTTAAAGTGGATGGTTATGGTCTGTGTTATCTAGGACATCATATGCAGGGCTCAGTTATCAGGGTGAGTGATGAGGAGAGGACATGAGGAGGAGGGGAAGAAAGGAGAGTAACTTAAGCACTGAATATATAGTGAGCGATGGAGTTACCTTAAATGTTCATGGTGCTGGAGGGTTTGAGCAGAGCTCCTATTAACAAAAATAAATTCTGACCTGTTTATTCTTGAAATAAGAGATCTGTTTGATAGAGAAGATGTAAAATTGCAAAAGTACTGCTTTCAGAACTACTTAAAGTCTAAAAGTAAAAGTAATGTAAGGAAAAAAATGCCATTAAGGACAAAAGCTTAGGTCACACCACAGGGGTCTATAGTGCACTAGACCCCTGTGCACCTCCTCAAAAAAATATTCTTCTAAGTGGCTATAATGTTATATTAAAATGTTAATGTTGATAAATTTGGGATGCGCTAGGTTTCCTGTTTCAGCCACATATGCGCCCATTGAACATGAATGTAGTTTAGTACAATGTAAATATATTAAAGAAGCATATCTGTGTACTACTGAACATTAACATGTGTTTCATGGAGCAGAAGATATGATGATCAGTTGTCTATAAGTTGTCTATATTGTAATTGTGCAAAAAGTCAAACTTCAAATTCATGTTATTAATAATCTTCACTGGAATGTAAATGTACATAAATGGAAACAAGCTGAAATGAAATAGGAGTAACGAGGCTATTTTAAAATGTAAGGAGTAGAAAGTACTGATAATGCATGAAAATGTAAGAAGTAAAAGGTCAGCTAAAAAAAATAATTACTCCAGCAAAGTATAAATAACTAAAATTTCTACTTAAGTAAGGTAACGAAGTATTTGTACTTTGTTACTTGACACCTCTGTTCTAATCTCTAGTTATTTATCCCTGATAGCAAGAGGACACCACTGTAAGCCCACTTACAGGTTCACTGGCATTTTGCTCAGCGTTTTCTGGTCAAAGCAAAGTATTCGCCAAAATAGAATGTTTCATTGCTCATTTTTCACTCAAAGTCCAATTTATTTATTTAGAGGACCCATATATGCTTGCTATTTGGGGTGCTGAAGGTTGCTGCTCCCGGCTTGATTGTTTACAGACAGGTTGCCAGTAAAAGAAAATGTATACGCAATAATGGCTAAAGCTCTCTGCTCACTTCTATTAAGAAACCAGCTTCAATCAAAATAAGTGATTTAAACAGAAGCAAAACAAGAGTTAACATTGGGGCTGTTTTCCAGCGTTGGAGACGGAAGGGATGAAGTTTGAACTTGCAATGTTTGGAAGGACTGTACATTCGCCTGTGTTTTATGATAGACACCACAACTCTCTGGTGATATGTAGACCCCTGTTCTGTTGACATGGTGCCCATTTATAAGTTGTTCCTTTGAGAGTTTGTGGTTTATGAAAATCATTTGCAGCCACCATACACAAAAGACCAAACTTGTCTAACCATAGCTGACAGTACATTGACCTACACTGTGTGGTTGATGGCGGTATGACTTCATCATCGGGCTGTCATGAAACATCTAAATGCCTCTTGGCACCTGGCACTGCCTGAAGTCTCCAGTTTTATAGACTCCCTTGCTGGAGCCAAATTGAGGGCTGGAAGGGCTGCCAATAGAAACTTCCCCTGACCCTCTTGACCCTTTCTTAGCCAGTTTCTTAGTTAATGGATTTGCAGTTCTCAGATTTTCTAGTAGTTTCTGCAGTTGATTGTCTCCTGTGTACTATTCTGTCCATCGGTGTTTTGACTCTATTCTGATCACGATTGGTGGAAAATGGCCAAACAAGCTTTGCTGGCGGGTGTGTCTTACTTTATCTGACTTCTATTAAATGTCCATGAATACAGAAACTTGGTACCTACTGTCACTCACTTCTGAATTTGCATTTAATTAGATTATACTTGTCATTGTTACTTCTCCACTGGTCTCCCTAAACCTTCTATCTTCAGAATAGTGGTATACAAAACCTATTCGAAATAGGGGACCCAATCAAAAACATCTTTCTGTTGTTGGCCACTCGTGTGCTAGGATGTAATTTCAATAATTTTCTGATGCTCAATAAAGAGCTAATGTATTTTGTCAAAACTGTCATCTCTCATGTCAACAGGTCATACAGTCTTGGGTACTGCTTATGTAAGAAGAACCCTGTCCAAATCACAAGGCTGATGTGTTTCATCTTGCCCACACAGCTGTAACAGAATTCCCACGCTCCCACACCCCCTGTGGTCAGACTCTGATTGAATCAGAAAAAGCTAACAACTGAGCCAAAACTAGCACATATAATTTAGCTATCAAGCTGTCAATCTTATTGTCTATTTTATAATCCATTAGCTTGTTCACCTGCTTGTTCTTTTGTCTGTCAATCCTCCATTTGTTTGTTTTTACCATCAGTTTCATCCATTCCATGTATGTACATGCAGCAGTAGAGCCAATAAGAATTTAACCTTCTTTAAAAGAACAGCTTTGCAAAAAATCTAATTTATATGATTATCTTACCCCAAATGCAGCCAATCAGTCAAGATGAATTTTGCTTCCTGAGGTTACAATCGCTAGACCAAAGCCATAAATTACTTAGAGCATGTGTGTAACTGATGAGACTCAAAAGCCATTAGATTTTTATAAACTTCATAAAACATTTTCAAAAAATAATTCCCAACAACTTTTTGACAAATATATTATTATATATATAATAACGAGTCTTACACAAGCTGTGCATGGTGGGCCATGTTTACTTTACCTTTGTACTTTATAACATTAAATTATATATATCCTGAAATATTAATAATTAGTATTATATTGTCAAATGTAGAAACTGTTTTCATACAAACACACACACACACACATATATATATATATATATATATATATATATATATATATATATATATATATATATATATATATATATATATATATATATATATTTATACATGTTTGATCTGTTTTCAGCTTTAATCTCGTCGAGCACTCAGCACGGGAGCTGTTGAATCTTCTCATTAAGTGAGTCAGAAAAAAAAATTGTGGTCATTAATGTAGGAACACCAATGTTTATTTATTTATTTTTTTGTGTTAATATCCATGAAAGTTTAATAAACTTGAATAATAGTTGAATAATAATAGATTTTAGTTACCTCATGATGTCATCATATCAATTTCCACATTGTTGTTGGCCTGAGTTCCAATAAGGTCGAGATTCAGACCAGTCCAGTGCTGGGACTCAGATCAGACTCTAGTACTACAACATGACCATGGAATGCTGGCATAACCAGTTGAGTGAACAAAGGAACAAACAAACAGATGGAAAAATGAAGAAATGGATGAATGAACAAACCGACAAGCGAGCAAATGAATGGGTGGATTTAAGAAATGAATGGATTCAGAAACAGACAGACAGACAGATTGCCAGGTTGATAGCTCAGTTATATTTGTTCTTTGTTGTAAGAGTTTTCTATGCATGTTTTTCAGACTCAAGCATAAGTTTTAAGTTCATAAGCAAATTTGTTTTTTAACTGTTATAAAAAGAAAACAGTGGCATTTTCTGTTGATCCATTCTTTATGAAATATGTACAAATTAAAAAAGTTAGCTGATGTTTTGAAAATATAAAATGTACTATGCTTGTTATGTGCTCACCTTCTCTCGTCTGTTGGCCCGGACATTCTGAGAAGATCCTGAACTCATGTTTTTTGCTGTCTGCAGTTGCACCTTCATCCTCCACCTCTCTACACACAAACACATAGGTCACAATTTTTCTATGTTTTGCACTACTATGACCCATTCATCTTTTTTTATGATTGAATTCTCGTTCTGCTGCAGGGTGCATTCATCACCAGCCCCCCTCTTCACTCATCATTTCATCCATCTCTTTCTTTGTTAATAACTCCCCCTCCACTCATTTGCCATTAATAAAGATGAACTGACTCTACTGTCATACTGTCACTAACCCCCCCACCCCACCCCACACACACACACTTCTCTGCTATACACTTTTTTTTCACCTCCCGGAATCTGCCCATCCTCTCACACCCTCCCCCCGCTATTCTGCCTGCTTTCCACTTCATCTCACCCTCTCTTTCTTCATCTGTACTTCTCTCTCGCCCTCGCTCATTTTTTTTGTCCTCTTGACAGAGACGTCCATCATGAGCTGAGGCCTGGACACTGGCTGCCCTTCGATACCTGCATCATTTGCTCTCTCTTTCTCTCACTCTCTCTCTCTGTCTCTCTCTCTCTCTCTCTCTCTCCCTCTCTCAACCTCTCTTTCAGTCTTACATATTGGGCCATCAATCATGTTCAGCAGGCAATCAGTTCAGGCCGCTTTGAACCAACTATGCCTCCGACTATCTCTCTCACACTCTTGCGCTCACCTTGCTTTTCACACACCAGGCCCCAAGTCTGCACTGGTTAACTGCTGCCATTCAAATTCCTAAATCACAATGATAAAGACAGAACTGCAATTGATCTGTCTATGCTCCGCCCACAAATGCATTCTTTAATAGCTACTGTTGGACATAGTATCATATTGCTCGACTCTCTAGGGAGACTCTGGTATCATCCCACAGCAAGTTTGTGATTGGTCGTTTGCATTGCAGTCGAATCTCCTTTCCTGTTCCAGTTTCCAAGAACTGCCTACTAGAACAGGAAAGGAGATTCGACTGTTCCCAAGAACTGCCTACTAGAACAGGAAAGGAGATTCGACTGTTCCCAAAACTGCCTACTAGAACAGGAAAGGAGATTCGACTGTTCCCAAGAACTGCCTACTAGAACAGGAAAGGAGATTCGACTGTTCCCAATAACTGCCTACAAGAACAGGAAAGGAGATTCAACTGTCCCCAAGAACCGCCTACTAGAACAGGAAAGGAGATTCGACTGTTCTCAAGAACCGCCTACTAGAACAGGAAAGGAGATTTGACTGTTCCCAAGAACCGCCTACTAAAACAGGAAAGGAGATTCGACTGTTCCCAAGAACCGCCTACTAGAACAGGAAAGGAGATTTTACTGTTTCCAAGAACTGCCTACTAGAACAGGAAAGGAGATTCGACTGTTCCCAAGAACTGCCTACTAGAACAGGAAAGGAGATTCAACTGTTCCCAAGAACCGCCTACTAGAACAGGAAAGGAGATTCGCCTGCAAGAACCGCCTACTAGAACAGGAAAAGAGATTCGACAGTTCCCAAGAACTGCCTACTAGAACAGGAAAGGAGATTCGACTGTTCCCAAGAACTGCCTACTAGAACAGGAAAGGAGATTCGCCTGCAAGAACCGCCTACTAGAACAGGAAAGGAGATTCGACTGTTCCCAAGAACCGCCTACTAGAACAGGAAAGGAGATTCGACTGTTCCCAAGAACCGCCTACTAGAACAGGAAAGGAGATTCAACTGTCCCCAAGAACCGCCTACTAGCACAGGAAAGGAGATTCGACTGTTTCCAAGAAGCGCCTACTAGCACAGGAAAGTAGATTCGACTGTTCCCAAGAACCGCCTACTAGAACAGGAAAGGAGATTCGACTGTTCCCAAGAACCGCCTACTAGAACAGGAAAGGAGATTCAACTGTCCCCAAGAACCGCCTACTAGCACAGGAAAGGAGATTCGACTGTTTCCAAGAAGCGCCTACTAGCACAGGAAAGTAGATTCGACTGTTCCCAAGAACCGCCTACTAGAACAGGAAAGTAGATTTGACTGCAAGAACCGCCTACTAGAACAGGAAAGGAGATTCGATTTTTTCCAAGAACCGCCTACTAGAACAGGAAAGGAGATTCGATTGTTTCCAAGAACCGCCTACTAGAACAGGAAAGGAGATTTGACTGTTTCCAAGAACCGCCTACTAGAACAGGAAAGTAGATTCGACTGTTCCCAAGAACCGCCTACTAGAACAGGAAAGTAGATTTGACTGTTCCCAGGAACTGTCTCCTAGAACGGGAAAGGAGATTCGACTGTTCCCAAGAACCGTCTCCTAGAACAGGAAAGGAGATTCGACTGTTCCAAAGAACCGTCTCCTAGAACAGGAAAGGGGATTCGACTGGCATGCAAAACGACCAATCACTAACCTGCCGTTTCCCATTATGCATAGAAGAACACATGGCCTGGCACAAACAGTCCCTCAGGTAAAATACAAGTATACAATGGATGGGCCTTTGTGCTGAGACTACTGATTCCCACCCGACCAGCACATAACAATATATGGAAGTGAGTATACGAGGATGTGAAGTTAACCGATCAGATACACCTGGCAGAATCCTGACCATGTGTCCAGGATAGTGCACTAAATATATCAGACTCTCTATCTATATGTGAGCGAGTCTAAGTTGGACTTCTTAAAACACCACCTAATAAGAAACTGTAACAGTGAGGCAGGTGTTGTAACTTCTTTTCTTGCCTTCAAAATTCAGAGGGAGACCAGCTCAGACTATATGCTTTATTCTTGAAGATACCGCGGTACAGACATACTCTGAGGAGGTCTGAAAATGGGCAACCTGACTACAGATCCAACTGGCCCCGACCTGTATGGCCAAGTTGTTATCTTTTGGGCTTGGAGTGTGTGATAAAGCGTGTACCCAAAACTACAAAAAAGCAGTTAAAAAGACACTCTTGGTGTACCAGATAAAAACAGCAGAAAGGCAAAAGTTTTCTTTTATCCTGTCACCTTTCATTGCTGGCCATCACAGAGTATAAACAGCGCATAGTTAAAAAAAAAAAAGAAATAGAAAAAAAGAATTAAATAAGCAAAACAAAAAGTAGACGCCAACAGAGACTAAGACTAAGACACCTATACATACTAAGACATAAACACCTATACATCCCATCACACAGGTATAGCTTTCAGCAGCCACCTTAGGGAAGAAGACCCTCTTTTTTTTAGGAGGTATATATACAGGTTGCCCCTCCTTAGAACATACCAATCCTAATTACAGGTTAAAAACAGCATCATGAATATTTACAAAACCACAAAAAAACATTAAGTGGGGCAATGACAAGTACGCAATTATTAATGCACATTTTCTCTCTCAGATTTTCTCTTCCTACCCTCCGCTTCTACAGAGGTTGGACTCACCCAGGTAAGTATAGCGCATAAACTACCCCACTGGTGGTTACCCTGAAGGTAAGTATCAATGGTGGCAACTGGAAACAGGTAAGTATATATACAAAAATGTCTTTTTGGTAATGTGTAGGGGTAACCAACATCATTACAGAGTGGATTTCCTTGGGAGGTTCCTGCCATAAACCAACAGGTTCTGCTGAGCAATAAACTATATGATTATAGGATCTGTATAAACAAGCTATTTATCTGCCAGGCATGGTTTGTAAGAAATATTTACAACAGTGGCGAGAAAGGCAGATAAACACGAAAACAAACACTAAGTAGGGAAATACAACTTGACTATATAACAGTTCCAACATTTACAAACTGACAGAATAACCAAGTAACACAGTGACAGCGTAACAAAATAACATCACAAGATCAATGCTGGACCAACACATGGTGCAAACAAGAGGTATATGAGCACACAGGCAACAGAGAACACCTGGGACAGGGAGGAGACACAAACTAGCACCAGGTGAGGGGCGTGGCAAGAGGACAGACACAAAAAGGAGCAAACAACCACAACAAATATAAACACATAGAACATGACAACAAAAGCATAGACAGACAGAACAGAGCAAAGATGTTTGTTTACAGATGTCTGGTCCTAGCTGGACTGTGTGGCAGTAACTAATCAAAACTTGTGTAGGAAAATAAAAGATTTAGCCCTATGATGATGTGTGGAAATAATTACACCGGGTCTTACCTCACAGTGTGACTTTCCGCATGCATACAAAACAAGTATGAAACGAATAAAGCACTCCACATTTAGGCATTTTGACAAAAGCGCTGGCAGTTTCTCATTAGTTTGAATTCTTGTCACTGTTCTGTAAAGCTTGTCTAAACTAGCAACAGCTGCTATAAAAAAACTCATTTGTGGGCAGAACATGGATAAGCCGACACATAGTGTTTCTAAAGGGAGGCCTGATGTTAAGACCACAGTCTGGTGTATACATCCTATACCACTGAAACATCATCTCTGTTTTCTATCATTTAAACACAACACCTGCCATTTATATTGTGTAAGAGTTTTGTGATGAATAGACCAATAGAAATGCTCCACAATAACTCTGTTCTGTTGAATTACATTGAAAGTCATTTAAATTGAGATTTTAGAGATACTTTGTATGATGTGTTGTATGAATTTTCTATTTATTATTATATAAATTATTATATACATTATATTATCCTCTATTTATTATGAAATTAAATAAAATACCTAATTTAACTCATTTTAAAAAACTGCAATGTTGTGCAAATCATTTAAACTGTATTTAATCTGAATGACTACATATTGAATCTATTTCAACAACACATTGCCAAACCACATTCTACACATGAACCTCTACCAGTTTTTTCTTATTTTCATTTCTTAGTTTCAATATTTGATATGCTGTCTTTGTACCATTTTCAATTAAATACAGGGTTTAAATGTCTTGCGCATCATTACATTCTCTTATTTACACTTTGCCCAGGAAATGGTGTTGCATCATTCAGCCGTTTTAAGTTTAGCTAGAATGTGACTTTACTCAGTGAACTGACTATGGTGGCTTACAAGTACACACTTTAAAAAGATACCTTTGCATGATTAAAAGGTTCTTTGCATGATGAAAGAGTTTTTAGATTGAGGGACAAGATGCTGCAGATGGTTCTAAATTGGACGTTATTGAATATGGTTTCAAACATAAATATAGCAGAACACTGTTTAGGACTATATAGACTATATAGCTTTCCAATAAGGTTCCATATAGAAACATGTACTGCGGTTTCCATCAATCTGAAGAACACTTTCATGATGCGAAGAACCTTTAAATCATGAAGTTCTGAACCTTAAGAGATCTTTAAAAATATGATGATTAAAAATAAGGCAATCCACTTGACTATTGAAAGAGAAACCCAAAGCCCACACCATTATTCTAAACTCTTCTTAAACTTCTAAATGGGTTGCGGGGGTACTTTTGTTCAGAAACATAATTTTATAATAAAAATTAGTTGAAATGGTCTTTTTAAAGTTGTGTTGTTGAGCGTTCTTCATCAGGGTGAAAATGATGATGTAAGACTCTTGTTCTGGCATTATAATAATGTTAGAATTCCCCATATGGCTAACAAATGATGTTGACCTCAAAACAGTGCTGCCTTGAAAAGACCACCAAGTTAGAAGCTTTCTTTCTTTTCAAAATGAAACCTCATGATATCTCAGTGGATGAATTTATGGTATTTATTTGCCTCAGCCCAGTGCATGCAGTTCACATTTGGTTTGTTGCACCACAATTTGAACTGTGAAATCTAATATAATTGAGATCACCTTTAAAAAATTGTAAAAATCTCAAATAATTGTAATTAGCCGATTATGTAAACCACCGTGAAATGGTCTGTTTAAGCCCAAGGCATTGATAGAGATCCCCCCCACACACTCACACAAAACCCACAAAACTAACCACACATCCAATCAAGGAATAACTTCTAGGCTAGCGCCAGCCAGTGGTGTGTCATTAAAACATATACAAAACCATCATTTATAGGGTACTTTTCAAACATGCGTGTGTGGAAATAATACTATTTTATATTTTTATAAGATCTTTTTGATTTATTTTAAAGTAAAGTTACGTAGAAATAATATTTTTGACTGTTAATATTATTGAGATCTCCTTTTTTTAATTTCATTTATCTTCCACTTTAGTTGGAGTCTTGGGTGCGCTGGAACCAATACACCATGGACAGGTCACCAGTCCATCGCATGGCCAAGACACACTTACACCTACGGGCAATTTAGAGTGAGCGATCAACCTAATGTGTATGTGTTTGGACTGTGGGAGGAAAACAGAGTACTCAGAGAAAAACCCCACAAGCATGGGGAGAACATGCAAACTCGACACAGAACAGCCCGGACTGAGAATCAAACCGATATCTTGCTGTGAGGCAACAGTGCTAATCGTGCCATCCTGCTGTAATTTCGAATGATTGCAATTAGCCGATTATGTAATAACTGTGACCACCCTATTACACATGATGTGCTCAAATGGTGCTCGTTGTTAACCTAAATTACCAACTTAGGTCATGTTATATGATGTTGTTAGTGTTAAGACGTTTTAATTTTGACTGACGGTCAATGAACTCTGTAAGTTCAGTCTTGGCTGCATTTCTTTGTTCTAAATTAAGTGTGATCTCTGACTTTAGCACAGCATAGTACAGGGGTATTTAATTAGAGTTCAGTAAGGTCTAGATAGAGGAAATTTCCTCAGGCCAAGGTCTGGACCGCCATCATTTCTAATTTGTGTTATGATTCAGTGCCATATCCTGTATACTGAAGTAGCCTAGTCAGCATCTTATACCATCATCACCTAAAAAAGACAAACTAATTACACATACCGTTCAGTATATTTTAGTAAATTTTCTGTTTAAATGCTGAACTGACTGAATTATTTATAAACTTCTAATAAATGTGTTTTTATCACTTCAGGTAAAAAACAAAGGCTCCATTAAAAAAAACAGAATGCTTTTAAAAAAGTACAATTTTAAGTGTTTATTTATAGAAACAGTAAATAAAGCGTGCGTCTTCTCGTTAACTTAACTTCATATCTTGACCTGTTGGTTTGGAGCTGCCTGTGAGAAGAATAAACATATATGTCTCGGTCCATTCCTGATTTAAACAGTTGGGTTTCACTGTCAACTTTTCTTTCAACGTTATTCTCTCTGACTCGCTTTATTCTCTGACTCACTTTATTCTTCTACTCACTTTATTCTCTGACTCGCTTTATTCTCTGACTCACTGTATTCTTCTACTCACTTTATTCTCTGACTCACTTTATTCTTCTACTCACTTTATTCTCTGACTCGCTTTATTCTCTGACTCACTGTATTCTTCTACTCACTTTATTCTCTGACTCACTTTATTCTCTGACTCACTTTATTCTCTGACTCGCTTTATTCTCTGACTCACTGTATTCTTCTACTCACTTTATTCTCTGACTCACTTTATTCTCTGACTCACTGTATTCTTCTACTCACTTTATTCTCTGACTCACTTTATTCTCTGACTCACTTTATTCTCTGACTCACTGTATTCTCTGACTCGCTTTATTCTCTGACTCACTTTATTCTCTGACTCACTTTATTATCTGACTCGCTTTATTCTCTGACTCACTTTATTCTCTGACTCACTTTATTATCTGACTCACTATTTTCTGACTCGCTTTATTCTCTGACTCGCTTTATTCTCTGACTCGCTTTGTGTTCCGACTCACTTTATTCTCTGACTCACTTTATTCTCTGACTCTCTTTATTCTCTGACTCACTTTATTCTCTGACTCACTTTATTCTCTGACTCTCTTTATTCTCTGACTCACTTTATTCTCTGACTCGCTTTATTCTCTGACTCACTTTGTTTTTCGACTCTCTTTATTCTCTGACTTACTTTGTTTTTCGACTCACTTTATTCTCTGACTCACTTTATTCTCAGACTCACTTTATTCTCAGACTCAATGTATTCTCTGACTCTCTGTATTCTCTGACTTACTGTATTCTCTGACTCACTTTATTCTCCGACTCACTTTATTCTCTGACTCACTTTATTCTCCGACTCACTTTATTCTCCGACTCACTGTATTCTCTGACTCACTTTATTCTCTGACTCACTTTATTCTCCGACTCGTTTTATTCTCTGATTCACTTTATTCTCCGACAAAATAAAAAAAGTTCCAACACTTAAAATAAACACTGCCTAATTTAAATCGTTCTCAATAGTTTATCGGTTTAGGTCTGCACTGGACAATGTCTGGGTCCGGAGCCGGACCACGGGCTGCCTATTAGTGGCTTCTGGTATAGTACATTTGGAATAACTGAAAGGTCTCAGTGAGGGTCTCAGTAGGTTTTTGTCTGAACTGAAAAGTGTTTTTAAAGACAATATAAATTTTGACCTGCAGCCACGGTTAATGTGTACTATTATGCGACTCACATGCACAAATGTACTCAGAATTAAGTGGAAAAAGAACAGGTCACGTAAATCAGCGAGCAACAACTACTCTACCTTCTGTGTGGAAAATAAAGTTTAATGACTATTCATGAATTTGAGTCCTTCGTACCTGCTGTAAAAAAGAAAAACCCTGCTGCTGAACATACAGGCCCTGTGTTGGATTTCTGGCATGCTCGAACTCATTCACATTAAGAAACTGGAACGAGCGTAGCGAAATGCGCAGGAAAGAAAGATTCCATGTCCTTAAAAATAAACGTAATGCAAACTAACAGCGCAGTCAAAGGCTCCCATCCATTTAAGCCGAGTTTCCCTGTATGTGACACATGTGCTTAGAGTCAAAAGTTTCTCTAAATTTGGACAGCGCCTCCGTTTCCCATTAGCCCCACATATGATTCCCATTGCACTCATCATTGCCGAGCATAGCCACATGCCATCGCTCAATATTAGCGCTCATGTGTATCAAATGTGCAGAGACAATAATGTAATATTACAGGCATATCAATTATGGAAAGACCCTTGGGGTCAGCTGTGGGGGGCCTGACAGGAAATGGATGGAGGAGGGTGAGTGGAATGACTGCATAAGCTTGACGCGCATGACATACTGTTACCTAAAAATACACCAGGTAGCTAACAACGGGGGTGAGCAGCCACCTCGAGTCTGAAGTTTTGTCTACTTGTGTAGAAAACAGTGGGAGAAGTCACACGAGCACATCAGTCTGAGGTTACTTGACAATTCTACAAGTGTGTGATGATTTCAGTCTGCGGATTATGTGATGGTATACAATTCTAATGATTAGCTAAACTGACTTCTGAAGCTGTCGTCATTCTGAAGTTGCTGTCACGTCCATATGAGGAGCTCCAGACCTAAACTAGATATCTATATGTAAAGAAATGTTGGCATTGAGCCTGTGGCAAAAAAAAATATTCCTTATCTAATACATGTTGCGATACAGACTTCATCCTGAATTACAAAGCCATAAAGTGGCCAAAATACAATCATCAACACTTCTACTCATAAAGACTCATCTAAGTACCCACATAAACCAGCAAGCTTTGCCAAATGTGGTTGTTCAGTGACTTTGGCAGTAGAATGCTACTGATTGAGAAGCTGGAGTTAGTTTATGGAACCCTCTATAGAATCCATTCCAACTGCAGTCCCACACTAAACAAACGTAGAAAACTATTATGGACTCAGATCGTACATATATACAAGGATTATGAAATGGTCTATTTAAACCAAAGGCATTGATAGAGATAGACCCCCTCACAGTTAAACCCACATCCCCTCGAGGGATAACACAAATAACACATGCACAAGAATCACCTGACAAACAGCATGAAAGATAAAACACATAAAACCCTTT
This sequence comes from Megaleporinus macrocephalus, assembly GCA_021613375.1. Classification (NCBI taxonomy): domain Eukaryota; kingdom Metazoa; phylum Chordata; class Actinopteri; order Characiformes; family Anostomidae; genus Megaleporinus; species Megaleporinus macrocephalus. Next base: position 30,068,679 of record CM038720.1, on the reverse strand, counting down.
TCCGCAGGGTTCGTGTCTCTCATGACCCTCTATGCATGGCTGTTAACATGAGCATGTCTCATGATCTTCTAGGCCGTCGCCAGTCAGTAGCGAGTCACTAAAACACATACAAAATCATTATATATAGGGTACTTTCTGTTGAGGGGTGACTGTCTCAAACCCTAAACCCTATATTTCAAACCCTACATCTTTTTTTATATACATTAATTTTAAGTGATAGTTTTTTATTTAATTTTCAAACTTTTTTAATTTTTATTTTGTTCTTGCTACCAAAGCACAGAGTTGTAGTTCATACATGGAGCCCTATTTTAGCCACACCCCTGCATAGTCAGACTGCATCCCTGTCCCTCATGACCACATGGTGAACAGTTAGATATGTAAAATCTAGAAATCTGAAAAACATTAAGAACTGTCACTACCAAAATACAGGTTGTCTGCATCCATTATCTGCCACTTAATCCCACTAGTCAGGGTCACAGGGGGGGCTGGAGCCAATCCCAGTGTCATCGGGCAAGGCGGGGTACACCATGGACAGTTCGCCAGTCCATGGCATGGCCAACACTCATTCACGCACTCACATATACGGGCAATTTAGAGTGACCAATCAACCTATCATGCATGTGTTTGGACTTTGGGAGGAAACCGGGGTATCTGGAGGAAACCCACTCAAGCAAACATGCAAACTCCACACAGAACAACCCGGACCAGGAATCCAACCCGGATCGTCTTGCTGTGAGGCGACAGTGCTAACCACTACACCACCGTGCCGCCATATGTTGTCTGCAATTAATTTTTTATTCATTTTTTATTAAAAATATGATTGTTCTATGTGTGTTCAACTGTTTTAGAGTTCTGCATAAAAGTTAGTTAAGACTATCACTATAGAAACTGTTACTACTGAAACATTTAGTAACTCTTGCTGTTGTGATTGTTTTGGCAATGAGAAAATGAAATGATTAATCACTTGTTTTAACAAAATAAACTTTAATCCTAGTCAGTTGCTGGTCTGAAATGTGTTTTCAGCTCTGATTTCACTGCTGAATAACAGTGAATTCCATGCTGGTCTAAGCTGGTATATGCTGGTTTGGGGCTGGTCTGCATCCAAGATGTAACGTATCATCCCTGTCCAAAGAACAAACATGTATTTCCATTTATGTGTACTTTTAATTTTCTACATCATCAGAACGAGGCAGCTGTTCTTTATAGTTTGTGATGAATGGACCAATAGAAATGCTCCAGAATGACTCGGAATAAAATCTGTTTACTTGCATTGAACATAAAGAAGGTTTTTGGCCTTTGCTGTAAAGTTAGTATTTTGGAGATTATTATTTTTTTCTTGGGACAGTGAGGATATGTTGTTTTGCTGGTGACCAGCCATGCTTCTAGAAGAGTTTGAACCAGTTCGGTAGAATGATCCATATGATCATTTTGTTGATTAATTATTTGCTTTGCCTCAAAACAAAAGGACAAAATATTCAAATATTTAGATCACATTATTTTGTATTAGGTCTGAATGGTCACACTGTTAGATCCAAAGTAGTTATTGGTTCATACCTGAGCAGAATTGTTGCAAAAAATAAAAAATAAATAAAAAAATGGCATTGAAACCAGCAACTGAAAGTTATGCAGGGAATTTAACCAAAGATTGCTCCATTTGGGTTCGATCCCACTTTTTCCCAGCATTCCGTAAAGCGTGTCCACCCTTCCGACAGCAGCTACGAAAGAATGCATTTGTTAACAGAGCTCAGAAAGGTCAATGAAAACTGCTCCCATGTGCATTTCTGGTAATAGGACTTGAGTTACGGCTGCATCGCGCCTGCGACTGTGTCACATGGACTGTGGGCACCCTGATAAGTTTTAGATCTTTGCCCCTGTGGTTCGTTTTTGGAGATGAAAGTGTGTTTAGACATGCCTGAAATGCTAATGGAATTGAGTTAAACTTAATCCAGGGAACAATGCTGGTTAACAACTGCCATATTCATCCACTTTATTGGATTTGGAACCACTGTCCTGCTCTCAGCCTTCGTCTCTGATTAAACCCAAGCGCGCTTGATTGTTTTAAACTCCCTTCCAAACCATCAGAAGAACTGTTTGACATCTCCACAGCCCAGCCAAGCCTTTATGTTAAGTGCGGTCACGAGAGGATAAAAGAGTCAGCATGAATCACGGAGTAGAAAGAGATCAGGCACAATGCGGGGAAGAAAAGGGAATTACACCAGAGAGGGAAGCGGACATGCGTGGAAAGAAAGGCGCTCAGATGGAGAAGCAAAATAAGGCGAGAGAAAAGGAGAGAGCACATACTGCACGGGGTGGGAAGGAGCAGGGAGAAGAGATGGGCCTTAGCTGGGGATTGGGGCGGCCACAGCGGGCCTATCATTACCATACATCAGCACAATGAATGAGGCTTTCAGCGAGCGGTAATAAGAATTTGATAAATCATGAGCAGAGAATTAACTAGACGTCAAAACAATGAGAGGAGCCCTGATGGATGGCAAGACGGGACGACACCGATTAGTCTAGCCAGCCAGCGCGGGGAGAGAGGGACGAGCGAAGGAGAGCGAGAGAAGAGGGATGAGGGGAGCGAGGGAGGAACAGAAGGGCCAGACAAGGTCAAAAGTGGAACTTGGGAGGGAACGGGTGGGGAGGGAGGCGAGGGGGATAAAAGTCACCGAAGGAGATAAAAGAAGGGAAGACAGCAGGCTGGGGTGAGAGAGAGAGAGAGAGAGAGAGAGAGGGAAATTACATACGGGAAGAAAATACACAGGCATGTTTTCTTTTATGTGAAATATATTTCAAATTGTGCTTCATTTCCAAAATGCAGTACAGTGACATACATTTAATGACATACATACTTTGAGCCCTTTTTCAAAGAAGCCATAAATGTGGTCTGGTTTGGTCCCTCCATAAACTATGCATTTCCTTTTTAACATCAAAAACATTATTGGAATATATAGATGGACGAAATGCGTATGACTTACAAAACTAGAAGCGAACTGGAGATTTGGGGATTTTAAGGAATCAGAGTTTAGGCGAAGGGTCAATTCCGGTTGCTCAAAGGAGATGCAAGGAGAAACACTAACCTGGTAGCAAACAGTAGCATATGTGTTCTGCCATGTTTCTACATCAGCAAAGGTGTCAAAAGTATTCACATTCATTACTCAGGTAGAAGTGTAGATACTAGGGTTCAAAAATACTTCTGTAAAAACAGAAGTATCAACTCAAGCTTTTTACTCCAGTAAAAGTGTAAAAGTACTGCTTTCAAAACTATTAAAGTATAAAAGTAAAAGTAATGTAAGGAAGGAAAAAAATCCATTAAGGACAAAAGCTTAGACCGTACCACAGGGCCATAATGACTATAATGTTATATTAAAATGTTAATGTTGATAAAGTTGGGATGCACTAGGCTTCCTGTTTCAGCCGCATATATACCCATTGAAAATGAATGTAGTTTAGTACAATATAAATATATTAAAGAAGCATATATGTGTACTACTGAGCATTAACATGTGTTTCATGGAGCAGAAGATATGATGACTAGTTGTCTATAAATATTGTAGTGGTGCAAAAACTTCAAAGGCATGTTCTCAATAATCTTTACTTGAATGTAAATGTACATGAATGAAAACAAGCTGAAATGAAATAGGAGTAACGAGGCTATGTTTAAAATGTAAGGAGTAGAAAGTACTGATAATGGAGTGTAAATGTAAGGAGTAGAAAGTACTGATAATGGAGTGTAAATGTAAGGAGTAGAAAGTACTGATAATGGAGTGTAAATGTAAGGAGTAGAAAGTACAGATAATGGAGTGTAAATGTAAGGAGTAGAAAGTACTGATAATGGAGTGTAAATGTAAGGAGTAGAAAGTACTAATAATGGAGTGTAAATGTAAGGAGTAGAAAGTACTGATAATGGAGTGTAAATGTAAGGAGTAGAAAGTACAGATAATGGAGTGTAAATGTAAGGAGTAGAAAGTACTGATAATGGAGTGAAAATGTAAGGAGTAGAAAGTACTGATAATGGAGTGAAAATGTAAGGAGTAGAAGGAAAAAATCAGCTGAAAAATAATTACTACAGTAAAGCATAAATAACCAAAATCTCTACTTAAGTAAGGGAACAAAGTATTTGTACTTCATTACTTGACACATCTGTACATCAGCTTTTGATATGGACTCAGTAGGTAGTAATAATAGGTAGCAGGTTCACACTGATCAGCCATAACATTAAAACCACCTCCTTGTATTTACACCCATTACTCTGTATACCTTGTTATTTCCCAATCGCCCTGATGTTCAATGCTCAGAACCCCCACAGGACCACCATAAAGCAGATAATATTTGAGGGGTGGATCATTCTCAGTACTGCAGTGACACCGACACTGTAAATGTGTGTTGTGCTTGTATGAGTGGATCAGACACTGCAGTGCTGCTGGAGCTTTTAAACATCTCAGTGTCACTGCTGGACTGAGAATAGTCCACCAACCAGACATACCCAGCCAACAAAGTCCTGTTAACAGTGACCTGTAACCACTGATGAAGGACTAAAGGATGACCAAAGCAAACTGTGCAGCAGCGGATGAGCTACTGTCTCTGACTTAACATCTACATCTACGGTGGACCAGTAATGTAGGAGTGTCTAATAGAGTGGACAGTGAGTGGACAGTGAGTTAAAAACTCCAGCAGTACTGCTGTGTCTGATACACTCGTACTAGCACAACACACTCTAACACACCACCATCGTGTCTTTGTCACTGCAGTGCTGAGAATAATCCACCACCAAATAATACATGCTCTGTTGGGGTCCTAACCATTGAAAAACAAGGTGATTGGGGTATAACAAGGTATACAGAGAAACAGATGGACTGTAGTTGTACACAAAGCTTTGGAGCTGATAAAATAAACAATGAAAGTTAAGCTGGTACCATGCAGTGAAAAAGCATTTAATGTAACCTAGGTTGTTAAAATCTGTGATATAATGTTAAACAAACAAGGCTGGTGCACTTTAATGTCAGTAAATGTGCATTAAACATGATGAAATCAAGGTTTATGCTACAGATACTATAGATTGTTGCAGCTGGATGATCTGGCTGTATGTATTGTGCCAGTACTGTCATAAGATTACATGTGTCCCACCTTTACAATGTACAAAACTGCTGTGAAAAACATAAGCTCTAGGAAAATGAAGGAAGAATAAGAAGAGAAAAGAAAAGGGAGGTATGCGAAGATAGCTCCATATACACAGTGTTGGAGGAATAAGATCTAATCTAGTCCCACATGTTCATGGACAGAATGAATGCTGACAGCTAACAGAAACAGCTTTCCCCAGTTGCGTACACAATGAAACTCAAACCCGAGGCACATCTGCCAAAACTATACAAAAATCGCTTGCACGTTTTCTCCTGTTGACCCAAAATGTAATTCCGTAATAGGCTTTTGGCAAAACACAACACGTAGTTTTCGACACAGGCCGCAAGGCCTAATTGTTAAAATCTCTCGTGTTGAAAGGAACAGCAGTGATCAAGAGAGTCAGCAGAGAAAACAGAGCATGACCATACTGCAAAACCAGCACACTGATCACATTCACTGTACACATGTGAAAGCTCACCCAGTTGTTCAGTTTGCAGTAAGGCTTTAACAAAAAGTAAAGTGAACAATTTTTATTTAAACAGTGAAAACTTAATAAGGAGTGTGAACGACAGAACTGTGCAGAACTCTATATGACATACTATGTACACGGTTTGGTAAAAAATCAATATTGTTAACACAGATGAGGGCATGCATGTCCAGGTACTTTGCCTTAAGGCTCTCACTCTTGTTAGGTTAAAGCAACCCCCTTTGACTGCCAGGAAATACAAATTCAAAGTCTTTGACGATATACTAGCATAAAATAAGAATTGGTAATTATTAGGAGCCCAAATCCTGTGGCAATATTATCCTTTATGTATAACAGTCTTCATCGTTACATAGAAAATAAGAAAGAAATGGGGCTCAGTGCATGTCCTTTCAGTCAGAATCTATTAAAGTGGACAAAGGACCCTCCCCAGTGGCCGGAGGTCATATCCTTAATGATATCCTTAAATCACCATGTAGGCAAATGTAATATATTTCTAGCGTTGAAGACACATTATTTATCTGTTTTGGTATAAAGCTAACCAGCTGCTGCAACTAGGTAGAGGTAGGCTCTAACTTAAGGCGTGTCCCAATTGCGCACTTAATACTAATAATAACTAGTTTTTGAGTCAAAGTTGAGTATTTTTTTAAAAATCGCCAATGCAAATCTAGAAGCAGTGGATTTTTCAAGTATGGTAACGAGGGACAATATTGTAACACACAATGGAAAAATGGTTCAAGTCAAATGAGTCATAGCAGTCTTTAAAAAAGTTATAAAAAAATATATATATTTTTTACCAATTCTGTTCTGTGCTCTGCCCTCTTAATGTAGCACCAACATTCCCTACCTGGACTTTCAGCATTATAACTGTCAACTTTAACATCATTTATTTACCTGTGATGAAGTGTTTGTCATTGGCTTACAAGATTTTCCCATTCTTATCCTCTCTGCAGATGTTCTAAAGGCGCAAATGTTGACCTGTGCTATCCTTCACTTTTTTGGGGAAAGAAAGAAAATTGCAAAAAGTCGTTCTTTTATTTTAGACGTGTGAAAGGCATTTAATGTGCCCTAGCTCAGAGTTCACTAATAGGCGGACCACTGTCCAACGTTGTCCAATGCGGATCCAAACCGATAAACTATTGAGAACGTTTTAATTTTCACTGCGTTTATTTTAAGCGGCAGAGCTTTTCTAGTCTTTACTGTATACGGGCTTTACAGCGCAGTGAACTCAGAAACCAATTGCGTGCACTGTAACATCACTGAAGGCACCTCAGCCAATCAGACGCGCACACAGGCGAGGTACGAAGCGAGAAGCAGCAGCCAGAGACTAAAGCGAGTCAGAAAGAATAACATAAAAACAGAAAAGTGAACAGAGAAACTGATTTAACCAGGAACGGTTCTGGAATGGACCTGCTCGTCTAGTTTTGGAGAATACTGCTCTGTACAACCAACATGTCAATCTGTGAAGCTGAGTTAACAAGAAGATGCACGTTTTATTTACTTTCTCTATAAATAAACACTTTAAGATGAATTTTTTTCAAAAGTATTCTGTTTTTTTAATGTAGCCCTTGTTTTAATTCAGCATTTAAACAGTAAATATACTGAAATATACTGAACGGTATGTGTGATGTGTTGGTGTTTCAGTTGCTGATACTAGACTACTTCAGTAAACAGGATATAGAATAGCTAGAATTGATGACGGTCCAGACTTCGGCCTGAGGAAATCTCCTCTAACCTTACTAGATTCTAATTAAATACCCCTGCCCCTGCTTTTAGGCAAGATACTACTATTATTTCCAGTTTGGTGTTGTTGTTTTGTTGTTTCATACTGTTTGTCCATTTTATTGCTAACAGTTTGTCATACAGTGTCACTTAACATTGTTTCGAGGTAATCATGGCTGATTTAGGCATACAGTTAGCTCAGTGCACACTGGTGCAGTTCCAGCTTTCATTCCTTGTTAGCTACATTAAGCCCCAGTGAAAAAAGCAAAGAACCAAACTTCAGACACTAAATATGTCTCGGCTGATTGAGTGCATTTGAAGTAAAGGGCAAAATCGTGTACATTTGTTTTTTTGCCAAACTGTTCCATTAAGTGAGCCTTAACTAGAGCAGCCCTCCTGTTGTTTGCTCATTGTACTTGCCAGTATGGCTGTGCGAGGTGAGAACATGAGCTACTAATGCTCCTGATCTGCTGATGCCCCTGCCGACCATCGCATGTATTTTTCATGAGGCCAGCCTGGGGAAGGTAATGAAATCTGCTGTAATGTTTATAATACCTGCTCTTATCAGCGCCGAGAGAGCACGACTCTACACAGCGACACTTGTTTTGAGACAGGACGCCCAGTAACCGTCCTATTATCTTTCCTTTCATCTGACACACGAGGTCACAGGTCATCAAACCAATGGTGTTTGAGATGCTATGTTGCTAAGATGAATCTCGTAGCTACCTCGGAGCTTTAAACGTCATCAATTTTGGAGAAAATACTCTGGACGTTCAAGAAAATAAACCTAAATCATCAGGCATTTCTGCCAAGTTCTTTAAAGCTAATCAAGTTACGTTATTTATTCTTTCTTCTTGAAATAGCGCATGCTAATTGTCATCTTTATACATGGAAAACAGATGATTGTTGGGAATACAGCCTAGCTTTTTTTCTAAAGCCATGAGCAGAAAACACAAATCAATCGTTTTGAGCAAGCCGTTCAAGAATGCATGTCAAGGAATTGGCGCAATTTTATTTCTTGGCCTGTGCATACATGAAAAATGCTTCATGATAGCAGAGCATAGTTTGTCAAGGCCAGCAGCACGAACTGCGAATCATCAATCATTTCAGCGAAAGTTCAGAAATGCAGGTTGATATTACACAGGCCGACTTCTGGTATTGTTGGAAATGCTGTTCTGCACAGTGTCCATCTCTGAATCAAACTAAAGCCATACAAGAAAATTAAAGAAACAGAAAAACAGAGAAAACATAAAAGAGAAATATTTTGGATTATATATACGGTATATACTGTATGTAATCAGCGTTGCTGAGCATTCAGAAAATGATCCCAGGCCTATATTCCAGGACACCAGAGGAAGAGCCTGTAAAAAACTGGACAACCCTGGTATAATTTACTAAATATAAACCCCACATCTGGTATTGTTGTAAAGACTTTCCCATGTCTAGAGTGAAAAAATAAAGAAAATGACAAAACAATGCAGTTTTTTTATATAAATGTTTACTTTATTAAAGCTTACAACCTGCTGGATAAAAACCAGGCAGCACTAATGGTATTTCCAGGAAATTATACTGGAAAGTAGGCCCGTATTCCAGAATATTAGGAAGTAGGTCTGTATTTAGAGCCATAAATTAGACAGTATGCAGAAATGGCTGAATCTTTGCTGACCAGATCTGACTAAAAACAAAAGTCAATACAGTATTCAATACAATTCAGTGATGTGTTTCAGGTGAATGGTGTGCTTTAGCTTGTTCTCTGCCTTCTGTACTCTGCAAACTGTAAAAAAGAGGGCGGAAGTTGTGTTGAAGTGTTTTTGAGGTATAAATTGATGTAAAATATCTCGTGTTGTTCATATAACTAAAATTCAGTGTAATGTGAAATAGTAAATAATTGCTTAAATACAGCCTACTTGGGTTTTTTAAGCCATAACATGAAATGTTCAGCCTATCTTCTGCGTTCATCCCAACATTCAATCTCTTTGATAAACACAATCTCAGAACTGAATTCAAAGAAACTGTCTGCTGTATGAGCTGGTGTTTGCCTCACATGTTCAAGGCTAGTGGAGCCCCTGCCTTTGTCCCTGATGCAATGCAATAGAGTGCTACTTCCCATCCCAAAGACAGTCAACATTGCCCCCTGGTGTGCATGGAAAGGATTCCCATGCAGTTGCAGTCCCCCTCAAGTCTGTAATCAAATCCCCGCTAAGCAAGCTTTCTCCTCATATAAATACATATCCATTCACACTGTATGACAAAACAACACCTCTCTTACTGCTGAATGGCTCTTAAATCTTATGCGGATTTGGAAAAGCCAGGACGTGCACTATCGCAGTGCCTGTGTCTATTAATCCCCCTCCCCGTGCCCCTGGTGTCTGCGTGTGTATGATTACTCCATGCTGATTTAGCTGTCAGACAGAGCATGTGTTCCCAGTGTGATTTATAGACTGTGGTGTCGAGCCAGTGGAGCGGCGATGAATTGGCCAATATTGCGCCAGGCTCATTTGCTTGGCATTACATTAGAGCGGAAATGATGGCCACACAAAGTCATGTAAATGAGCCTGGAGAGGCTCCCCATCACTCAACCTGTCAGACCCTCAGCTCCGTCTTTATTTACTGCTCTAATCACCCTGATCTGCTTCTGGCCGTGACAAACCTGCATGCAGTCTGTCTCCTGCCAGGCCGCCGCTGATCTCAGTATGCTTGTGCTATGATCAACACCAGGCACGAGAGAGAGAACAAGACTGATGCTTACATTAAATCGGCACAGCTTAACCTTTCCACATGCGTTTGTGTGACTGAATTGTTCTACCCTTTAAATAATTGTCCTGTAAATCCAATGTAACACACGAGGGCTAGGCATTATAAGGTATAGCACTGCTAAATACAGTTAAAATTACTTTTCCACTAGTTAGGATGCAGCGTTTTAACACCAAGCACTGTGTATCAGCACCAAAGCTCTAATAGGCCAACTGAATGCAGAGCAGTGATTAGCTGCTGTAACGTCCAGGCCCCCTTAGTGGACACTGAAAATGGAAATCATATACATTTTAAAAAAAATTATTATAATCAAATAAAAGATTGTTTTCCGTAACCCTGTTATCAGATTTACTAGGATATTGTTTCTTAACCCTGGACTTGTTCAGACTGCCGGCCCAAATCTGATTTCTGGCATATCCAGACTGTATCCAGGCTGCTTTTCAATAGCCTTGACAGTAAATCAACACAAGAAATGTGGGCGATATTTCCCTACAATAATATCACAATATTTTATGGTATTTTTGCGATAACGATACTCTTGGCGATATGACAAAACATTGATTAAAAAAAAAAATTTAAGAATACACTACTGCAACAAAATGAAAATTTTATTTTATTATTTCATACGATATGATATGGCACACCCCTAACTGAGATATTTAAAAATACAAGAATTTCCATCAGATTGTAACAGAAGTCAGTGATCCAGAACATCATGATACTAAATAATGCACTCCAAATATCTCCATATATCCAGGACTGAAGTAAAATGAATTATACTGGACAGATAAAATCAGTCTCTAGTAGATATATAATGGGAAATGAGAAAAGTGTGAATTTGTCTTTTGCTAAAAATAGTAAAAAGTAGTACATTAATGTGATAATTAGGGATGGGAGATATGGCACGATATTTCAGGGTATAATATCGTTCTCGATATTCAAAAATGTTGGCAATATTATTGTGTATGATACAATATGGCACACCCCTAGGAGGTAGTTTGAAAAGCAATTCTAATGGCATTTTTTTACGGGTGCATCTCAGCCTGGATACTGAATTTGGATTTCAAAGTATCTTCTGCATTAATTGCAACACAATAAACAACTGTGTGTCTTAAAAGATCTGATTTTTAGAAACAAACCTGATTTGCCTGCAGTCCAAACATAGCCTTAGTCTCTTACCTGCTCCCGAAACTCCTGATCAAACGTATAAGCTCATTAACTCATTAACTGAGTTACAGTCGCTGTGTTTAAGCAAGAGACAGTGAGCCTCTGGCAGCAGGGCTGAGAAACACTGAGGCTGAGGTAGGATGCTGATGGTGTGTTAAAAGTTGTGAGTCTGTGTTGAGCTGCTCATGAGCAATGAGGGGTGAAAGAGGAGGTGTAAGAAACTCCTGCAATGAAAATAATTCCCACCTCTCCATAAAGACTTGTGTTTTGTGTGTTAGTGTGTGTTGCGCTGGTACGAGTGGATTAGACAATGGCGTTTTAAACTCACTGTCCACTCCATTAGACACACCTACCCTACCTTGTTGGTCCACCTTGTAGATGTAAAGTCAAAGATAAAAACTATTGCTTTTTACAGTTTATGTGGGTCATCCTCTAGTCCTTCATCATTGGTCACAGGATGCTGGGGATGGAGATGATTGGCTGGTGTATAAAAACCAGTGTCTGATCCACTAATACTAGCGCAACACAAACTAACAAACAAAAACCATGTCAGAGACATTGTAGTGCTGAGAATGATCCACCAAATAATACCTGCTCTGTGGTGGTCCTGCAGGGGCTAGGAATCCAACTTTGGACTGGGACAATGTGAGTCACCTTGTTATACAATCACTACCATTGGTAAAGAAAAAAATAGAAATGAAACTAAGGTTGGATGTATATGTGGATTTAAAACACACTTCACTCTGTAATAACAAGGTGTATTTGCTGGAGTAAGAAGAAAACCAGAGCTATGGCTAATTTATGTACTAATTAATTTACTAATTAATGTACTAAAGGGGTCAACCATTTAGAACCTGGCCTGTTAGTTAAATTGATTATAGTTCCCCTATGTTATGATAGAGTTCCTTAAAAGCATTGCTTGAACACACAGAGAAAGAAAAGAAAGGGTAAGAAGTCTAAAGAAATATACAATATTTAGAAGTCATCCAGCCTGTCCAGGACTTCCTCAATGTGGTTCTCAAGAATCTATCCTCCCAGCCTCTGAAATTGGGAGAAATGAAAAAGATGTGAGCAGTACTGTGTAGCTGTTCTAGATGCCCATGTTTAATCTAGAATAGATCTAATCTAGATATGCATTCCATTAAAAAAAAGACAGGGAGATCTTTTACTGGACAGGTCTGAAGCTCCATTAAAGCCTTAATTCTGAACATCAAGTCTATGAAGTTGAAATGTTGATTCTGAGAATATATCAAAATAAACTTTTTCATGATTTGTGGCAAAGATTTCAATCAAGCCTAGTTAGTCAAACTGACTCCAACTTCCGCCAGCTCCTGCTCAGCACTTTCATGAGACAAAGGTCCTGCAGAAGGTAGAGATGTTTAAAACCACATCATTAAATCATTTACATTAGATCATTACATTAGATTCATAAGATGCATGTGATGATCATATTGTTACTCTGTCGTTTAGGCTGGCCAAGTTGATAAGAATAATGATGCCTGACTCGCAGACATACTGGTGACTCTCCGTATCGCTGAGTATGAGCTACAGAAATCAAGAAAGAGGTGTAATAAAGTAATTTATTTTGTAAGTCGCTCTGGATAAGAGCGTCTGCTAAATGCCGTAAATGTAAATGTAAATGTAAATGTAAATGCCACACGAGCCAGGTGACCTTCTATGCGCTCGAGCAGAAACATTAAAAACACAGTTCTTTACTCAGCTAGCTTTACAATGAGAATCTAGCTCCATCACAAGCCCAGGCTTGAGTAAACATAGACCTAGCTGAGGGTCAGGGTGACCCTCTCTGCTGACGCGTACCAGTAAGCTTAGTAGATGTTATGAAAAAGTCATTGGTGATGATCCACCTGACACAAATCCTCTAGAGAATAAACATACATGCACCTTAAAGCTACAAGCGTGATTAAAAATACCAAACAGGTGTTCGAGAACATAATCACATGTGCATACCTGGGTGCCTTGATTGTGTCACTGTTTATAGGAGAACCGCAGAGTTTAGAACGAATGCTGCAGAAGGACCTCCATGAAACTGCAGGACCAGCTGCTCCAGAAAGAGACACTGGGACACTGAAGTAGTAGAACAACAGAATGAACGCTATTACAAACAGACACGTAAGTTAAACCCTTAACATTAATAACATCATTTGAAATAATCTATTTTTATAATCACTGCTTCTGAACCTTGCACTTATTCCCCTTCATCTTCAGACAGCCATCAAACTAAACCAACAGTTTATTTCAACTTACACTGTATATGGTCACAGGAGTTCAGGAGTGACCGTCAGATGTCCAGTCTCCTCTGTGAAGATCTGCAGGGAGAATAACGTAGACTTTAAAGACTAAGATATTCCATTGAACAGTGTTAGTCTGATTTCATGTGAGTGTAGCTGGATATTTACCTCAGGCTGGTCTCGCTGGCTGATGAAACCGGCGTACAGATCAGATGGAAACACTCCACCAGACAAAAAGCAGCACAGAGCCTCTGAACTGGGTCTGAACAGTTGCTACACACATTCCTGACACTGAAACTTTCAACACTTTCCATCTACTGAACGTCTAGATGCCCTGTGTCATGTTCCTAACCACTACTTCTAGGACTACGTTTCATATTACAAGCCTCACTGGCCAAGTGAGACAATTACACAGATCTGATTTTCATAACTTGATGGTTCCTATCGGTGCAATTATGTGTGCATCCTAATAAATAACATCATGTAAGTGAACCACATGTGTCATTAACAACACATGTCATTAACTACGTTGCAAATAATGATGTACTTACAGAAATATGCTGGAATGAAAGGCCTCAGAATTGAATTTTGACCCAAGTGCTAATAGTGTTATCCATCAAACCACTACAACTGAATAACTAATGTTGGCCTTTGGCTACAGCTTAGGCACTGCAACATGCAATACCAGTAATACACAGAGCACAGGGGCTGCGTATCATCACAGTCTAAAACTAAACATATATTTATTCTTTTGATCATAAAATGTTGATATCATTTAAAGGACTTTAAACTTTCCTCTTAAAGACACAAACACCTGATGCAGCAGAACGTTTGGTGTGGCATCTGGAGTGACCAGTCAGGCTTTAGAGGGGGCACTGCCAGGCAGCCATTCCTTTATGAACATGCATGCTCAGCCTTACAATATACATAAATACAGCAAAAAAGAATATCTGCTTGTTTAAAAGTTTTCCAGGAGGAACTGATATAAAAAAAGCTGTTGATCAGTTTTACCGGTAATTGGTCATATATAGTATGTAATCCTGGCTTAATAGGGAGGTTTAGTTCTAGATTTAGTTATCAGTACAAGATAAAGAGTATGACATTCGCAGTGAGGTGATGTAATGAATCAGCAGACTCAGTGGTGTTATTTCGATCCACATGCAAGGCTTTATTAACACAACAGGGAAAAATGGAAAGAAGGCGCAGAGCCAGGCAGTCTGGCGTGGAAGTCCCAGGAGAGCAAGCTCTCTGGAGGTTGGGGAGGCCTGTGGAGGCAGCTGCTGGCGCAGGTAGGTCAGGTGGATATCAGAGAAGCTGCTGATGAACTTCAGATGACCCCGGAGACTCCAGGTGCTGTTCTCCCGTCTGAGCAGTGCAAGTCGGACACCCCTCAGTCGCCACGGGTACCACCTTGATCTTGGTCCTGACTTGAGAGTGGAACAAAAGAGGTTAGTCCTTTGCGTGCGTGGCTCCTGAGCATGCCAGGATAGGATCCCTGTGGGCCGCCACCACTCTCTCCATTTCTGGAAAGAGCGTAAGAACACTTTTATCTATTCGCTAAAGATCAAAGTCAACTGAGGACTGGCGGGTGCCGGGTAGGAAGCTCATTGCAAAGCACAAGCACAAACACTAAGTCCAATGAACTGATAAACCTCACCGCGTGGAGACCCATGGGGGATAGACGCTAGAGGTGAGTTCACAGGATGGAAGGCTGATGTTCAGGCTGATCGGCAAGTCCAGCGGCCTCGGGGACACCAGGGAGAACGACCGAGCCACACTGTGGAGAGATGGCGTTACTGGACAATGGGGACGCCCGCTAGGTGCTGGCTCTCAAGGGAGAGAGAGAGGTAGGATGAGACGTGTTGTCACAAACAATGTCACAATTCAATACCGGCCTGTTAATAAGCTGCAGGTGAATGATTGTGCTGGTGCTCAGGTGTGAGGGGGTGTGTGTGTGTGCTGGGTTGAGTAGAGGGGAGTGAGACCTCTGGTGGCACTGCACGGTAGTGCTTACAGGTAAATTGTTTAAATAAACTGCTTACCATAGAACTTTAACCAAATAATATGCCGGTACTTTATGCTGTTAGCTACACTGATTAGTAACCTGCTTCTCTGGCCCACAGCTGCATGATGCTCAGTGCACAAAGAAGTTTCTGTATAATCATTAAAATAAAAAAATAGTCAACAGTTTTAAACTGTGTAGGTTTAGACACAGTTAATGTTCTTTAGAGCGAATGTCATTACTGAGTTAGTAGATGATAGTAACCTGTTTCATTTACACAGTTACATGTGCTCAGTTAACATTTGCTGTGGATTTTCAGTTTCCTGGTGAAATTAAGACACTGTAATATTTTAGGTATATTTATGAGAAAAATAATCTTGTATTTGCTTTTTTTTGTTTTATGATGTCACTGATTGTACCTGTAGGGTGTGGTTGATCACAACACTCACTTTGAAGATTTTCTATGTTATTTTAGACCAAATCTATTTATCTAAGGCAATAAGTTTGTTTATATAACACCTTTTTTTTTTTACAAATGACAGAATAAGATTTTACAAATGAATTAAAACACTAAATGTAAATATATATTACAGCCAAACACTGCTTCTACATATTTAGTCTTTACTTTAGGTTGAACTAACTGACTAGTTCCTAATGATCTGAGAGCTTCGCTTAGCTCATATCACTGCAGCATATCACATAAATATCCTGGCCGTACGCCATTAAGACATTTACAGACCAGGAATAGTACCTTCTGTAACAGACTGGTATCTAGAGCACAGATTTAAGAAAGGGGGGTGACGTGGTCCCATCTTTTTACTCCTAGTGATTCTTGCATCAGCTGAAGCTGTTTGATTGTCTTTTTTAGAGAATAGAACTCTAATAATCGAATTCCTATACTTTTAGGTACTCCCCCGTTAAGATACCCCCGTTTCCGTCCAGTACTGTAGGAAGACTTCTACAGTGAAGTCAGACACAATTACACAGAAATAACTTTGCAACACATTTAAAAAATGTTAGGACCTTAAAATATTTACAATTTTGTAATATTGCTACTTTCAAGACTTTCGGGGACTAAAGACTCCAGGTGATCACGTGTGTTCAGGAGTACTTTGACATCTTCTCAAAGCAGAAAGAGCAAATCAGTAAAAATTGACAGTGAACAAGTCAGTATTGTGGTTGAATGTGTGTCTTCTACTCCTGACATCCGCCAGCGCCAGTCTCGGTAAGATCAGCGGATCCCTTTCACAATATAATTTATTACCATTATATTCAGTTTTATAGCCCCGGGATACATTAACATTGACCTTGCTAAAATCATTGTGAGATATTATAATTATAGTAATTACAGCAAATAAAAAATAGAAGTACATTTACAAGATATTATATTTGCAGCAGTATTTTATATGATTGTTTTATTGTTTGTACTTGCTTTGTTATACTCAGCTAATGCATGTTGTCCAGATATGTGAAGAAGTTAACAGTCTTTTAAATAAAACAGTTATGACAAATAAAATGATGTATGCAGATATAAGTAACAAAATATTAAATGTAAATAATTTATTGATAAAAGTGTTAAAACTGTATATTGTTTGGTTATGCTATTCCAAGAAAACCTAGCTCCAGTTTTGGAATAGTATTAAATGGTCATGTATTAGTATTGGTATAAACAGCTATCAGCCTACAGTTCCCATTTCAGAACATCCACAGTAACATTACTTTCATCACCATGTTTGTTTAAGCGACTTTATGTAGAAGCCCATTTCTACCAATTAAAAAAAAATCCAACACCAATGTTTTTCGTTATTATATGTCAATAATAAGATAATAGTCTATTTGAGACAATGAGTTACTATTTTAAGACACTAAGTCATTATTTTGAAAGGCTCTGTACTATTTAGAGACACTAAGTCATTATTTTGAAATGCTATTTCATTCCTTTGAGATCTATATTCATGATTCTGAGATGCTAGCTCATTGTTTTGAGGTACTAAGTCATGATTTTGTGATTCTGAGATGCTCAACCTTATTTTAAGATATTATAACATTATTTTGAAATAATAATTTCATTATTTGGATATATTAAGTCAGTATTTTGATATTTTAAATGATTATTTTAAGATACCAAGTCATTCTGTCCTGTTAAATATTAGTTTGAGATACTAAGTAACTATTCTGAGATTCCTAGCCAGTAATTTAATACTGTATCATTATTTTGAGTCATTATTTTAAGTTATTGCTAAGTCATTATTTTTAGATGTTATCCCATTAGTTTGAGTGACTTGAGACAATGTATTATTTTGAGATATTAAGTCATCATTTTGAGTTATTAATTCTTTTTTTTTAATGCAAAGTCGTTATTTTGAGATCGTAAGTTATTATTATGAGATACTAAGTCATCATTCTGAGATGCTGAATCATTATGTTGGGATACAAAGTCGTAATTTTGAGATCCTAAACCATTATTCTGAGATAAGTCATTATTTCGAGATAATAAGTCATTACTAAGTCATCATTCTGAGATGATAAATAATTATTTTGAGATAAAAAGTCGTTCTTACGTCATTATTATGGGATACTTTGTAATTTTATGATGATTTCGCACTGTTTTTAAATTATTTCTCGCTAATTTGAGACTTATGCTTTTGGAATGAAGGAAAATAGTGTGTTGGGTTTTAACACTTAGATGTGCCTACCTCTTCTCATGAACGAGTGAATGAATGAAGTGATTTGGGGATAACCTGAATGCGGCATCCGTGATTTGTTTCGCCGCCTGGTTCTCCTCCGACCCTCGTTAGCTCCCACGTCACGACTCGGCTCGCTCCGGCGCTCCGGGAGAAAAGCGGAGGGACAGACAGTCGCTGGGCTGCGGCGGATCAGCTGAAGCTAGTCGCGCTATGTTTTTCTTGTACAGTATGAAATGACGAAAACATGGGGGCCAAAGAATCAAGGATTGGGTTCCTTTCTTATGACGAGGCCATCAAGAGAGGTGAGTCAGGCCGTCGCACCTTTAACATCTATAATAACCAGCAGTCTGTTTTTGTACAGTTAGCAGCGTTAGCTTCGCCAGCTAGCTCCACTTACATTAGTGGCTTTAGCTCGTTAGCAGCAGCTTAGCACGCTAGTCAGCTGTCAACCTCTGAGCTAGCTGTGTTTATCTGGCTGTAACAAAGGGATACTGTTGTCATCTGTCTTAAAGACTTTGCTGCACCTCTTTGTGCCTGAAGCTACTCTTTCACAGGGCCACATTTAGTTTAGCTCGCATTTACACCGTCGAGCAGACAGACAGTGCAGCTGTCATTTAGCTTCCAGGCTGATGCTAGCTGTCGGAGCTAACTGCAGCAACCAGACTAGAACCAAACACGCCCCAGTTGAGCGTTTCTGCAACCTAAACAAGCAAAACGTATATGCATTGCTGTTTGCTGCCCATTTCTTCCAGCTCTCCACCCCTTCTTGCCTCGTCTCTAACCTCAGCAGGCTTGTTTATGGTCTGAGCTTTTGGCTAGCCCATTGCGCAATTGCTGTCAGTGTGAATCCTCTCTCTTAAATCTCTGTAAGCGGCTCTGATAATCTTTAGCTAAACAGCTCCTTTGCTTGCTCATTTAAGAGCTTTTACTGTTATCACCCCTCTTGCCACAGCCTGCCCTGTCTCAACAATAGCAGCACACCACTGGCTAGTGCACTGATTACATTTGAAACAGTGGTGAAGTGTTATTTATCTCAGTTTGCATGGAAGAACAGCTCTGACAGTGTTTCTGCAGTATGTGTACATGGATGCTTCAGGATGAGCTGCATGTTTTGTTGGCGTTGTTGTTTCTTCACTGTCATCGTCTTGTCTCAGCTGCTCAAATTCCGTGTTTGTCTCTTTTTCAGTGACGGATGTTGAGCTCAAAAGGCTGAGGGATGCTTTCAGGAGGACCTGTGGCTTGTCCTGCTATATGAGTCAGCAATGTTTCTTCAAGGAAGTGCTGGGGGACATGGTTCCTCTCAATATCTCGGAGGTATGATTATCTCGGACGGCTGTAGTGGTTGTTGTGAATTCCCTGAGTTCTCAGTGCTGGAATATGGCATGTCCATGTCCTGGCCGTGTGGAATGTGCCTCTACGAGTTGCAGCACGTGATAATCAAGTATGACACGTTTCAGCAGTAGAGTTTCACCTGCACAGTAGCCTTGGATGCCTTAACCATAAGTATATATATATATATATATATATATACACACACACACACACAAATATATGTTATATATATACACACAAATATATGTTTTATATATATATAACATGCTTGTTACAACAGAAACTGAATTATTTATATATATGATTTATATATTCATGACTGAAAAAAAAATCATATGAGGTGATAACCTAGATTAGAGTTTTGTCTTGTCATAGATTCAGTCTCTGTGTAACAAGCATGCCATAGAGACATTATTAAAGGAGCAATATGTAATATTTATAGTTTAAAACATTCCAGAATTTAATAAAATGGTCAACAGAATGTGAAGGAATAACCATACTTGAGGTGTATCAAAGACATTTCTGTATTGTGTTGCAGAGATAGCTACTAAAGTTAGAATGCTTACCTGCTAGCCCCAACCAATCCTGTCTCCTAATACATACCTCAGGAGGTGATTCACTGTAGTGTCTAGTCAAATCAGTCCAGCATTAGAGAAAGCAGCACTGTCCAGACGGCGTATTCGAGACAGGAGAAGAGGTTGTGCATTTTCTGGTGATCTGTTGCCCCCTATTTTTGGAGGATGAATTTAACCGGTCTTGCAATTTGCTCCTTTAAGCCTGGCATTGTTTGGGGGATTTTTGTCCATAGAAGTGTTTTGTGTAAAACTGCAGACCTTTTTTGTGTAAGGCTTATAGTGACGGAAAGTCATTCTTAAATAGCTGAAAAAGCTGATTTGACTTTTGTTATTAACATAGGATTTTACAGGAAGCTGTGAGTGGTGCACCGGATTTAGTATAACTGCCTAGTCATGTAACAGAATATTAGTGTGTCATATATTGTGGTACATAACACATCACCGTTGTTTTGTATCTGTAGAGAATACAAGCTTGATGTATCTGACAGGTATTCATTATTAATACATGGATATAAGCACACAAGCAAGAGGGAGTGAACCTGGTAACCTTATGCAGATGTGGATCTTCTCCATGATCTGTGGTCATAGCTTAAGTAATGCAGTATGAAATGTCTGCAGTGGCTGAAACTGAAATAGTCTGAGTTCACTTTTGCAATTCTCTTAATTAGTGTATTCATGTTGTTCAGGCCTAGTGTGTTATTTGAGATGAATTTGTACTGTAGCTGCTTATTTGGAAAAAGGTGAGATAAGCAGGCACTGTTGGTGCATTGTTTGCTAACCCAGGTGTATAATCACTGCAGATAGAAGGGGACACTTTGACCGGCACACATGAGCCAAATGGGACACACTGTAGCAGCCATACCTGAGCCTCAGGTCCCTTACACCCAATACTGTATGTTAGCTAGATGGGGTACGAAGTTCCCAGCGGTTGTGTTCTCCAGAGTGATGGATCTCCATTCAGTACCCAAGGGATAAGGTGGAGTGGGGTTTGTGATCCAGAACTAAGCGTCCAGCATCAGTAACTGACCTCACTAAAGCTCTTGTGGCTGAGTATGAGGCTCAGATCCTAACAGCAATGTTCCAGTGTTTAGTGTAAAGCTTTCCCAGAAGACTAGAGACTGATACTGCAGGCACCACTCCTTACTGATACACTTGATTATATAAGTTCATTTGGGAATGGTAGTTGTTAATGTTGTTGCTGAGCTTAAGTTAATGAATCGTCGAATACAATCATATAATGTTCTTATAGTTGTATAGGCTAATATCCCATTAGAGGGCTGCAGTTATAGAGACAGTAAATTCTGCCTTATATGTACTATTTTTGCAAATATTGGTTTTAAATGTTAAAAGAAAATCACTGTAGGAGTCTATTCGGAGCACCTCCTATTTCCCATATTCCACTCCAGTGCTACTTTCCTTCCAGGAAATGTATTTACCTGGAATTCAAGGTTATGGCCTGAATAGATCAGCTATCAAGCTCATTTTCAGAAGTGAATAAATAAACATTTGAGTGCTCGGCTATGTTGAGCTGACCTACTGAGCTCATGATGCGTTCGAGCAGTGACTGGATCAGCATATACTGTTTTATCTTCTAACGTATCGTTTTGTTTGTGGGAATCTAGGCCTCCTAAGCCCTTCTTTGAGTCTGAGTTTCATTATCACTCTTCGTCACTCATCCAGTATCGATGTAACCAAATGTCAGCGTATGTCACATGAATTCAGGATAAGTTCTCATGAATTTGATCTTGACCACTTCCTATTCCTGCACAAGACTCGGATATGTCTTCCTAGATTGTACTTGCAGCTGTAACTGAGTTTTAGTTGAACCGTAGTGCAAGTTGAAGACTTTTGGGCCTGGCTTCTTCTTTTGTCCAACCTGAATTGCTGAACTACATTCCATCTTTTCAGTCAGTGTGATTTTCCAGCAAGCAGGGACAAAATAAAACAGCTCAACACCTTAAAAACCTCACCACAAATATGTACAAGAAAAACTTTGAAACGAAAAAGGAAATTTTAACAATAAAGAAGACGAGCAGCAAGGTGTTGAACGGTAAATAAATATGCAATGTGATGAAGGTGGAATGTTATTACACTGGAATGATTTGGCTGAGACCTCATTTTTAATAACCTGTAAATGTCCAGATTTATATTTATGTAGGCTCAGTTACACATTTTATGAAGATTTTTTCACCTAAGTGATCGAAAGGTATATAAAAAATGTATATATTTTGATTTTTTTTTAACTCATTAAAGGGCTCATATCATGTAACCCATATTTTCTTCTTCTTTGACTGGTAAATGACTGTGGAGTATAATTCCATTGGAATGATCTGGGATCTAATTAAAAACCAACAGGACCTAATTTTTATTAACCTATTAATGTCCATCTGAGTATCTATGATTTTTTTTCTAATTGATCAAACCTTATATAAAAATATATTTTAATTATTTTTTCATTAAGTCATTAAAGGGCCCATATCATGTAACCTATATTTTCTTCTTCTTTGAATCATAAATGACTGTGGAATGTGATGCCATTGAAATGATCTGGCCAGGACCTGATTTTTATTAACCTGTTAATGTCCATAATTTGTGTATCTGAGCTTCTATGAATATAAATCCAAAGATTTTTTTTCTAATTGATCAAACCTTGTACAAAATGTATTTTAATTATTTCATACATTTCATTAAGTCATTAAAGGGCTCATATCATGTAACCCAGATTTTCTTTTTTTTCCTTTTTATGATTAAAAGTATTTTTGTAGAATGTAAACACTGTTAAAGTTTTAAAAAGGACTGTTAACTTTGATCGGGCCTCATTTATCAATATCCTTATAATATGTTCTTGAGAAAGATCCTAAACAAAAGTCTACCTTTAAATTAATGATTTGTTCATAAAGAGCGAAATTGTGGACACCTTTGTGCACCTAAGTGTGTGTAGATTCTCTTCTGACCTAAGAACAAATCCAATATAAGAAAACTTCAGACTCTTCTTTAAAACTGTTGGAGAATGAGACACATTGTTTTTGTGATGTCACTAAAGTAACACAGTTCTGCTGATTCACATTGAAGTTATAAGGTGTGTTTCAGCCTGGGCTGCTTTTTGCAAGAGAAATACAAAATACAGCCAATCAGAACACAGTTCATTTACTTATATCTTAAAGGCACAGCAACAAAAAAAACATTAGCGTTCGGCGGAATGAAAAGAGGTTGAAAAATAGTTATTTGCAAAAGAATAAAGACTATTTCTGGTTTATAAACTCGTGCAAATATCATCAATGGACGTCAGTGGAAAAAATGAAATGCAAACAACATGTAGAATTTAAGCCCTTTAAAAATTTAAGTATTTATGACACAGGGCTGGTTTCTTTTAATAAAACAGTAGAAATTGATGTTTTTTTTACAAACAAAACAAAAACAATTCAGTGATTAAGGTTAGATTTATTTGTTGAATGTGAAAGGGTTAACTGCTTGTCTTTCTTTTTCAGGTAATCTACAGTTCATTTGGCGGCACAGCGAAAGGCCTGCATTTCAACAACCTTATCGTTGGCCTGGTGTTGCTGACCAGAGGACGCGATGAAGAAAAGGCAAGATGTGAGTGACCTCTGTTACAGTCAGCTGTTTCTTTTCTGGCTCTGCAGGTGTAAACTGATACAGGCTATATACAAAGTCATAAGGAGGAGCAGTGACAGAGCCTAGAATGATACGTTTTATATTTCTACTGAAGTCTTTTCTTGTTCTTTCTTTTTTTATCGTTTGCAGACATTTTCAGTCTTTTTGCCAGTGAATCAGGCAGCTATGCTACACGTGAAGACATTGAAGCCATGTTGCAAGCTGTGGACGGAGAAGTACATCCCTCGCTCAGGAAGTGCTTTACAGAGGTGAGCTCCATACTATAAAAACAAAACAGGGAACAAAGTCAGGATTATAGGGCAACTGTTGGTAATGTTTGGTGCTGTAACTCTGTGCGAAGTAAAGTTACCTTGTTCGCCTGAATTCGTAGGTCATGAACACATTTCAGTATATGGCATGTGCATTTCTGCAAAAATCCTAAATCTGAAGTAGTGAAAAGTACTCAGGTGCTGTACTTCCTGTACTGAAATGCCTGCTGTTCAGCTGCTTCTGTGAATATTTCACATGTTTACATAATTCAGATGTAGTAAAATGAAGGACAAGGAAAGAAAAAGTGAAATAAAGTGCTCTAGAAAATTTTGGAGGAATATTCAGTAAAACTAGACTAGACCTGGGTGATATTTAAACATATTAGATATTTATTATTTTTTTATATGTAATTATAGACTTCAGTCAGTGTGGCTTTGTGCACAAAACAGTTTCCTCTGTTCTTTCGGCAGTTAGTTTGCCTAGTCATCAGCAGGTGTGATAATTTCTGCCTTATTCACACTTATACAAGAACTTCTTACAATGCACACATTTACATACACTACCGCTCAAAAGTTTAGGCTCACTTTAGAATTTAATTTCATGATATTTTCATGCAATTTATGCAATTTTCATGCAATTCACAAGCAATACTGTCCATTTCACAATTAATGTAAGTGTATTAGATGATTTTTAAAGAATATCAATGTTTGTATTACAGTCTATTTTTGTATAGAGGCTTATTTTGCATATATTGCTCAATTGTGATGCTCAGCTGAAAAACATTCTACTAATAAGTGAGCATAAAAGGGAGAACAACATTCTAGGTTAGTTTAGTATCTGAAGCATCAGCAGTTGATGGTTTGCTGACCGGCTCAAAATGGTCAGAAAGAAACAACTTTCTTTAGAGACCCGTCAGTCCATTGTTGTGTTAAGGAAGAAGATACTCCATTAAAAACAAGAACATTTTACTGTGATCCCAAACTTTTGAGCGGCAGTGTATATACATACATATTTTGTACATATATGATTTTCTGTATATATTTTTTTTCATATAAAACCATTTTGGACGCTTAAACCTATTTTGTAAGTGAACCCTGGCATATTATGCTGGGATGGTTCTCACTTTTAGTTAGAACCATATTTAACCACTGAAGCAAACTTAAAAACAATGGTCTATTATTCTGGGATGTACCACATTTAACAACTAAAGTAAAAACAACAGTAATCTATATGGACATATGTCAATATCTCTTTATACTCCTAACAAGATAAATGAGAAATAGGAGGGGTGGTGAGGGAATTAGCTTGTGTTGGACTGTTTAAACGTTGCCTTATCTGTGTTTATTTGTGGCCTGCTGGTGTAACAGCAATGACTCATACCTTAAGAAGAGTAGCAGTGTATGTACTGGTATTACGCTCACTACTTCTTGCATGCTTTGCCATGTTTTTGATTGAGTGCCTAGTTTATAATCATGTTATTATAGACTTCAGTCAGTGTAGCATGGTGCACCAAACATCATAGTTTGCTTCGTCTTTAACTGAAATAGTCATCAGCAGGTGTGATCATCTCTGCCTTATCCACACTTATATAATAAAATTGCCAGTCTTTGCAAATAGTGCAATAATGGGTTGAATTTATTATTGCAGGTTCCTGGAGAGACTGATTTAGAGACGTTTAGATATAATCTCCTGCTTGTGAACAAATATAGAGGTTCCTGCGACTTGAATTGTTCAATTACGACCCATTCAGTACTTGACACATGTGCCTGCTGAGAGGTTATTAGAGTTTTAGAGAATAGTGTTTCAAACCTAAACATCCCCATTATGTGCTAACCTCTAAATGTGAACGTCTTACTGCAGCTCATTGCACTACCTAATGGTTTGTCTTTGTGTATTCTTCCTCTGTTCCCGTCTCTTGCAGGCAGAGAAGGTAAATTATGAGAAGTTTAAGAGCTGGCTGCTCCAAAACAAGGATGCTTTCACCTTCTCCCGCTGGCTCCTGTCAAGTGGGGTGTGTGTGACTCTGACCGATGACAGCGACACGCCTACCTTCTACCAGACCTTAGCTGGGGTCACACACTGTGAGTGCATTGTTGGCGCTCTGCATAGCCAATAGGCATAAATCAGTGGTTAAGTAAAACGTAAGCGCTGATTTTCATGCAGTATATGTTGCTCTAGAGGACATTTACAACTTTGACCATGTTCTGTTTTCTTAATATAATGGAATCAGTTCCCCCATCACAGCAAGTTTACTCTATCTTCCTGTAAGGATTGTTAATATATGGCCAGTTTCCCAGATCCGTATTATTCTTGTCTAATCCTACACCAGATGACTCACTGTTGGCACTGCAGTTTAGCCCAAGTCTTGGTTCAAAGGATATCAGCTTATGAAGCTTTTGGTCCTGAATTTTGTAATCACTGGAAGGTAACTGAACTGTTAAAGTAAATGATTGTCCAGCTGATCTACGTATCTACGATTACGAAATCCATGACCGAAAACTGGATTCAAGGATTTGCAGGATTTGAGGACCTCAAAATTTCTATCTTAATATAATTAAAGGAAACCCCGGCTGGTAACACCTGTAAGCCTTAATATGGTGTAATGACTCTAAATTGTTAAGACACGATGCAAAAAAGCACAAAAGTAGCAGATTGATTTATAAATTAACGCTTTTATTCTAAATATTAGACATATAGACGCAGCCATTGTTTGTGACGCGCAATGCCTGCTGGGTACTTGATGTCAAATGGTTGTAGCGCACTAAACTTGACTGCGGTTGGAAGGAGTGAATGTTAGTTAGCTAACCTAGCTTAAAGAAAACCATACCACATTGTGTTGTTGATGTTATTTCCAGTGGAAAGGCAGTGGGAAGACTGATATTAGTCTAAACAGCTTTCACAAAGATAACAAAAGAAAAATAGTTTGTGAAGCAGCTACCAAAAGACCCGCTGCTCTGCTCTCGTCACTTTAGTCCTGATGCGTTTGAGTCATTTAGTAGACTATTAACGGAGGCTGTTGGTTTTAAGCGTAGGCTAAAATACGATGCAGTGCCACAGTTTCCCCACACAGGAAGTCCAAAAGCTCCAGAATATGGAGCGAGAAGCGCGCAAAGATACGTGAACGTTAACATGCGCTGGATTGTCTCTTGGCAACCCGCCAACAACGTTTAACGTTAGGGTCAGCTGCTTCTCCCTCGTTTGCGGATCCTGAACGTGAAAGTACAGCCTTAGTAGGTCCACATACTACTTCACTAATAAAGGAGTGTGAAGCTCAGAGAAACTCCTGTTCAGTGTATCTAGCTGTTTACTGAGCGTGAATGTTTCCTGCTAGAAAGCGGAGCTCCTTTAACAGACACTCTCCTTCTCCATCAACACCAACACACAGTTTCACAACAACTCCAGCACTGTGTCCACTCTCTCCTCCACGCCTGTCTGTTCATCATCTTTTTGACTAATGTGGTTTGTGTTGTCACCGCTAATGTCAGAAATGTTGTGTTCTAGCTCAAAGCTGAACAGTAGCCATGTTTAGATAGCTAGCTATGCTCAATCACGATGGCCGGTTACTGCAACCATTATGAAATAGCGACCTATGCGCTGCTGGATTTTACAGAAAATCAAATAAATCTGCTACTTTTTGTGATTTACATTGTGTCTTAGGAATTTAAAGTCATTACACCATATTAAGGCTTACATGTGTTACCAGCCGGGGTTCCCTTTAAGGTTTCTGTACATATATGATTTTTTTTCTGTATATATATATATTTTTATATAAAACCATTTTGGATGCTTAAACCTATTTTGTAAGTGGCATATTATTCTGGGATGGTTCTCACTTTTAGTTAGAACCATATTTAACCACTGAAGCGAATCTGAATACAGTGGTCTATTATTCTGGGATGTCTCACTCTTTTAATTAAAACCACATTTAACAATTGAAATAAAAATGACAGTAATCTATATGGACATATGTCAGTATTGCTTTCTACTCCTAACAAGATAAATGAGAAATATGACGTGTGGTGAGGGAATTAGCTTGTGTTGGACTGTATAAACGTTGCCTTATCTGTGTTTATTTGTGGCCTGCTGGTGTAACAGCAATGACTCATACCTTAAGAAGAGTAGCAGTGCATGTACTGGTATTACGCTCACTACTACTTGCATGCTTTGCCATGTTTTTAAAATGTTTAGTGTATAACTATGTCACAGAAGTTAAATCTAACGAAGTACTGTACATTCATTGAGCAGTAGAAGAATCAGATATCATTGACCTGGAGAAGCGGTACTGGTTGCTGAAAGCGCAGTCAAGAACCGGACGATTCGACTTGGAAACATTCATCCCATTGGTATCACCTCCTATTCATCCATCCATTAGTGAAGGTATGTGATCACTGATGAGATTTTATTAACTCTTAATCCTTAACCCTTTGGTGGCTCTGTTTACTAGAACAGTGTGTTTTTGTGAACAGCAGTTTAGCAGCAGCTGTAAAGTTAACTGCTTTTGCAATTCCTCAGGTTTGTTCCACGCTTTTGATGAGAACAGAGACAATCACATAGACTTCAAAGAGATCTCCTGTGGGTTGTCAGCGTGCTGCCGAGGGCCGTTGGCTGAGAGACAGAAATGTAAGTGCTTGAGCTTGCTGCTTCACTGATGCAAGATTTTTAGAAATAGTTTTTTTTTATTGTGGAGTAACTCAACCAGTCTGAAAACAGGATAGTTAGCTAATGTTGCACATCATCGCTGTCCAGAAGAATGTGAGACAGTGGAACCAGTTTTTTTCCCAAGTGATACTGGAGTATTTCTATTGGTCCATTCATCATTAAATCTTTTACCCAATGTAAATGGTTGTGTTTGAACGATGTAGACAAATAAAAATCAACAAAAATTTAGATGTATGTTTTTTTATTGGACAGCGAAGACATCAAAATCCATGTCCTTATCTCCAGAAGAGCATCTCTGAGAATGAGTTTAAAGAATAAATTAAATGCACAGTGTTGGTCTTGAAATAGCTCTGTGAAGTGGTAAATGATGCAGTGACAACAGTTTCTGTTCAAGTGATTTGGTTTCAACCTACTGTGTCGCATCACAGTCTGCACCAGCGAGTATTATTTTCTGAAATGATGAGTTAAGTCCCAAATGATGTTTTAGGGAGGCTTAGAGAGGCCGTTTTTCAGTTTACATTTTGGCCTACAGGCCTAACTCTGCTTTCAGATCATGTTTATAGTGCTCTATACTCAAATGCTGACTGCATCTGGATCTGAATGTGGTAGTTTTGAATTGCCTTTAATCGAGTTTGGTGTCACAATGGAAATAGCACCACCCCCTCTGAGTTTTGCGTCCTTGCACAAAAGGTCAAGATGTTTTATTTGTGAATAGTGTGTTATATCAAAAACAAACTCACACTGTTCCTGTTCCAGTATCCGCACCCTCTCAAGTAAACATGCTCCTCGGTGTACCTGGATGCTGCAATGCACTACAGAAAAAGAAGTGTTCGTAGTTAAAGCTTATAAAGACTCCAGTGGGAATGTTTAATGAATGTGTCCAATAAAGACATATACTATTATAAAGCACGTTGTGTTTGTCTGTACTTGGGACTTAGATCTGTAGATCAGATCATGTTTTATGACCAATTAATGCAGAAAACCAAGTAATTTCAAGGGGTTCACATACTTTTTCTTGCCACTGTGTGTCTTATTTAAACCATTCCTGCATGATATGTTTTCAGAGAGCCCCCATATCTGCACTCTGCGGGTCTGAACAGCAGTGACCTGTCCCTTTTAGACCTGACACAATGTTTTATCCAGATAGTAAATAGCAGACTTGACATTAATGCCTGTATTGTACTGTGTATATGTAAATGATGTATTCTTGTTTGTTTCTCCGTTTTTGCTCTGGAACAGTTTGTTTTAAAGTATTTGACGTCGACCGCGATGGAGTTCTGTGTCGAGAAGAAATCCATGGAATGGTTGGAGCGCTGCTGGAGGTGTGGAGGGACAATCGTACTGACTCCATTCCCGTAAGTAACCTTAAAGGACCTTAAATCTAGACCTCAGCTCATGGTCATGTAGGACAGACTACACATTTCTATTTAGGTTTTGTTTATTAATGATGTACCATTTTTAGATTCAGGCTTGGTTATTTAGCATTAGCAGTAGTAAAATCTGTTTTCTGTTTACAGTTATATTTACTTTCTTCTCTTCTTGCAGGAAGCGGAGTCCAGTGTGTCTGACATTGTTGAAGACATTCTTAGGGTACATGACACTACCAAGGTATCTTTGTGTTCTTTTAGTTTAGAGGGCTGTGCTTGTTATAGTTGTATTGCTGTTTTAATGACATGTGATTACATAGTTAATTGCATTGTTAGTTACATACCTGCTTACTTATTTATTCTACTTACATGATGCATTGATAGGTTTGAGTCTGAGCTCTTTTATTTGATTATGGTTATAACAATGAACACATGGAACAACGGTGGGTTGGGTTGGGTAGTTTTCTTTCCCTAAAAAAACACTCACAGCAGTAAGTCCTTATAACACATTATTTTTCTCATCTATTAACAAACACAAATGTGAGATAGAAAGTTCATAAGTATATGTATGTTGTTATGACTTTGTTTTAGTCCTATTATCTCAACACAAGTCTAGAGGCTATTCTGAAAACTCGTAACATAAACAAGAAAACCGAACACAAGTTTTCGTACACAATCATAAGAAATGATATTGTAATTAATTTGTGTTTTACAGGATGTAGCGTCAGGGTGAGCTAATGCCAAAACAAACAAAAATAGACTAAAATTTCACCTAACTTATCTTACCTAAACAAAAAAAGACTTACCTAGCTTCCTACCATAATAAACATGAGAAAACTCAAACCCCAAAAAGAAAAGGCACTCACCCCTACAGGCTGTAACAGATTTAGCTTACAGTCTCAGATCTAAACACGAACACTGTGAACACTATACAAACACACACAAGCCGTAGCCGTGTAAGTGTATCTTAGCGCAACAAGTAATACAACCAAAACAACTCAACAGCCATAAAAGCTAAGAAAAAGAAAAAACAAGCAAGTCAAATCAACTAACGGAACTAACAAGAGAGGGAGGAGAAAAAGAGAAAAACCAAACACACAACATGTGGGAGCGTTCTCATACATGAATCACAACAAACGAGCAAAGGGGCCAAGAGACGCTGATGGCTTCTCCAATGTCGCTTTATCAAGGGACGTCACCAGTCAGCAGAGAGCATTCTATGTAGTGAACTTAGAGCAGTCTATGGGTGTGTCTGAAATAGTCCACTCGTTAGCTCGTTCCCTGTTCACTACATAGGCTGCTCTATGTAGAACACTATATAGGGGAGCAGTGAGGGAGACAGTAGAGGGAATTTGGACGATGAACTTTTCAAAGAAACCCCTATGCATTGTGGGGCGTCAACCTGTAAGTAGTGTACATCAGTTGTCCACTAGTTTTAGGGTGCATTGTGGGTAAGAATCTAGTGAACCATATAGGGAATCTAATAGTCCACTGAGAATTCGAACAACACTACGAAATGGCTGACACCCTGAATAGAACACTAAACGGTAACTAGGGTGCGAATTCAGACACAACCCATGTAGTGAACGGGGAACAAGTTAATGAGTGGACTATTTCAGACACACCCTAGGACATATTTGTATTATACATTACTTCCTGAAGTGATATGATATTACATTATGCCATAGTGGGCACCTTTAGCTACAAGAAATAACATGAACGTGCTCAAAGCATTTCTTATCACTGATAATAAGTGCAGCTTTAATCAATTGTATTGACATGCGTGATGGAGTTTACAGCTTCTCTGTGCTTTGGTGTTTAGAAGGGCCATTTGACACTTGAAGACTATCAGATATGGAGTGTGCAGAGTGCACTAGCTGCAGAATTCCTCAACCTCCTATTTCAGGTACGAGTAAACACCACTGTGAATGGTTTTATGTTCTGCTGTTGTGTGTGTGTGTGTGCGTCTCAGCACTGGTTTATCATTTTATGTCTAAGAAACTAGTTTTTTCCCCCCTTGCGACTCTCGTCAGGTATGTCACATTGTTCTTGGACTGCGGCCCGCCACTCCAGAGGAGGAAGGACAGATCATCAGGTTCATATCATGATCCATTTCTGCTTTCTGTTTCTTTTACATCTTCTTTTGTTCTGGATTTGGTCTGCTCAGTGTACTGACAATAAGTATTAAAACAGACTGTATACAGTGCACTAATCTGTGGTTTGTGCTCTGTGGCCAGGGGCTGGTTAGAGAGAGAGAGCCGGCACGGCCTTCAGCCTGGAGACTACTGGTTCCTCATCTCCACACAGTGGTGGCAGCAGTGGAAGGATTATGTCAAATATGTAAGCTTAAAGCAACAACATGTGTAAAAGCCCAAATTCACTGCTTGTTTGGTGTTCAACTCATTTGCATCCTCATTCATAAGCACTGAAGTAGAATTATCTGGTTCTCTAACTGTATAAGCAGAAACTGTAGTCCAGTTTTAATTCTGTAAAGCTTACCTAATAGTAACGATGCACTGCAAGGAAGTTAATAATTGATGCAAATATGCCACGACTGAAATCGATTGAGATGAAACAGCAGAGGGCGCTGGTGCTGTCTACCTCGCTTGTTTGACGCCTGTACATTACGTTAGTATGGCGTCACATCGGGGTCAAAACTGGGGCATGCAAAAATATAAACCTGCACGTTTTAATATTTCGCACATGGAAATCTTGAGTGCAAGCGTGAAACTTGCAAGCACCGAAAGAAGAACTACATGCACACCTGCAGTTTGGGGGCGGGACATGGGAGGAGTGCTATCTGCTGATGGCACCTGGTTTCGTGACAGACCGTCATCTTCCCAAACTACAACAAACATGGTGGACGAAGACGAGCTGGCAGGAGAGATAGATTTAAAGTTTGGTTTATTTCACTTATAATATTATATTTAATAGTCTTACCACTTTTTATGAGCCCTTGTTCAGTGTAGTAGTTTTGTTTTAGATAAAAAATTAAAAGAAACTTAGGGAGAAAATCATATCGTGAGGCCAGCATTGTGAATCGCACTGCATCGTGAGTAGAGTGTATCGTTTCATCCCTACCTAATATTCTTAAAGCTTGCATATCTATGAGGTAACTGCTTTAGAGTAAACTAAATGGAACCTTTCAATATCTTTTTAATTGTACAGATTCTACAGATGCTTGACAACAAAATGCAGTAGTGCAGATAAAACTAGAGATGGGCCGATCAGCGTTTTTAAGGCCGATTCCGATCGCCGATCACCTTTCAGCACGATCAGCCGATAGCTGATACCGATCGAGGGCAGAGTATATGCCACGGCAGGATACATGTAGTTATTTTAGCGCAAGCAAGTCATGAAACATGGTCGAAACTGGTTTATTACCATTTTATATGAGCTCATGTGAAACAGCATAATATTTGTAACAAAATTAGCAGTAAATAAACAAAGTAAATCATTCAATTTAGATCCTTAATTTAAAACTAAAAAAGCTAATTAAATAAATACAGTCAAAACTGCAGTCATTAAACGCAGACTCTGATTATTTTAAACGACAATCTGCAAACATTAAATGTAGATCTTGAAATGTTGCTGCTGTTCTGTTTGTACCGGTCAGATCTGGTCTGTATGGTGTTCTGGGTTGTTTGTTTTGTGCTAGTTGTGCGTGCTAGCTCTGCTGTTTGCTGATACTCACTGTATTCAGCTGCGTGCAATGTGTATCAGATTAATAGTGTTAAATGTCTTTGTCTTGGTTGCTCAACGAGACACACTGATTTTACTAATTTAAAAACGTCCTGGATGAGTCTGTGTCACGTACGGTAAACACTGCCAGATGGACATGCTTTCTATCAGCGCATATTTTTTCTGCGACGCCGCCGCTTCAGTTAGTCTGTGGAAAATGAAAGGGTATGTATTTCCACCTAGTGGTTCAGATAGGAATTGCAGGGAGCTGGCCGGAGGGTGTTCTCCTCTTCCTGGGTGAAACATTAGCTGGAAATACAGAAATTAGGCTCATTTGTTTAAAGCCATCGTTCGGCTCTCGGGAACGGCTCTAAATTGGAGAAATATCGTCCGATTACCAAACGCATATTTTGATTAAAAATCGGCCGATACCGATGCATAGCCGTTTAATGTGTCAACAATAACAAAGAAGAAGAAGAAACTTCCTTTGAGTGTTTCATAGAAATGGACAGGGATATTTTCCACTCCTCCAGGAATGTTTTATTTGGCCAGTGTAGATGCTCATGAGAAGCAAATTAAAAGGCAGGTGTTTAGATAGTTGTATGTGTGATTGTTGGAATGTAATGTTAGTGACTGCTGTAGAAACAGCTTCTAGAGTGGAAGGATGAAAGACTGGAGTATTTAATACTTACTGTTGAAGGTTTTGAGTACATTTTCTGTTAAATGTTCACAGATTGTTTATCTTACCGGCTGTTGGGCTGGAAATGATATGTAGAAACCTTTACCGAGTATCTGTGGCAGCTGATTTTGGTGGGATTTTGTTTGCAGGACAACAAGGTGATAGTGGTGGAACAGCCGTCAGTATTTGCTGCAGGCAGAATTCCTACACCATCAACTGGGGTGGAACAGAATGGTCAAGGGGAAAGCATGGCAAGCTCACACTCTTCCTCTGAGGAGAAGTTCTCCGACAACATCTCCAGTGCATCCGAAGCATCCGAGACCACAAGTGGCAGTAAGTATTCATGCAGAATCTCCAGACTGTCTACAAGCTGTAAGCCGCAGCTGTTGAAGTCATTGTTTCTCCCTCATTTGCTTTCATCTTTTCTTCTTCAGGTGTCTTCCCCTCCAGCTCAACCCCTACAGACGTCTGCTTTTCCCGCCAGCCTGAGTCTTCTGAGACAGACAGTCAGAACATCCTGGGGGTTGATGGGAACGTGACAGCCCTCAGGCCTGGTGCCATAGACAACCAGCCACTGGTTACCTCAGAGCCTCTCAAGGTGAACATCAAATAGGACTGTTGAAGAAAATTGCATGTATAACTGTCCTGAATTCATAAGAGCTTATGGTCTTCTCCTCCTTCAACTGTAGATATGCAAAACTGTACGTTCATATACATTATAAGTAAAATACTACAAGGTAGTTCATGTGGGCCACTTCTTTACTGCTTAATTTACTTATTTGTTTCATAAATATTTCACAGTATCTACTTATTCTTAGTAGTCCAATAATTAGTCTTACAAATAATAATAGAACAATAGATCCTAATTTGTAATATAATGTATATCTATTATCACTGCTGCCCAACAGGCTCCTACGTTGACGATGGAAGGGGGGCTGCTGAGGCGTTCTCCCAGCCTGCATCTAGGTCAGGATTTTGAGGTTGTGCCTGAGCCGGTCTGGAGGGCTCTCTACCACTGGTATGGAGCAAACATCAGCCTCCCCCGGCCGGTTCGTATAGTAAAAGCTTTGTATAGTATAGTAAGTCGTACACAAAGCAAATGTCCCTATAGTCTTATAAATTAGAGGATTTATTCTCGTGGGGCAGGTGATCAGGACAAGGGAGATGGAGAATGCTGAATTAGAACTCTTCCCCAGACACCTGCTCTTCCTGAGACAGCAGCCTCCAGCTCGCACACCACAGTCTAATGGCTGGATCAACATGGGTAAGACTATTTCTAGCAACTCTAGCTGTGTAAATATATTGCTTCATATAGTTTTAAAGGGGAAACTGTGTCCTGAGCATCAGGCAGCATATTCATAACCATTTCGTGTAGTAACTTTCTGTAGCTTAACTTTGATAGGCATCTTCAGACGTCTAGTTCTATCTTTAGAATAGAATGTTTCATCTCAAAACAATCTAGATGTTTACATCTTAACCATTTTATTGTAATTTAAGCAAGAACGTCTAACCCTGCAAACTGCACAATCTTGTATATGGACTCACTGTGCTGCTGTGATTGGGAATACTCTTAAATTCAAAGACAAGAGGTTTACTGAGTGAAAGAGGAGAAACTTCCACTTCAGAAACTCCTTGTTTTCATGCACGCTTAATGAGCGTAGGTGGCTGTGTGTGAAAGTCACAAGACCAACAGTCTCTGAGCTTAATCATGTGACGTTCCTTGCATGTGGTTAGATAGAGTAACTAAAAGGCTGGGCTTTGAACTGGATGCCATGTATTGTGCCAGATAAATGAACAAAATGCTGGGTGTTAGGTCTGGGATTTAGACTTAGACTTGCAAAGGGTACCTCAGATTTATTGCTTACAGTGGTCCAGATAAATGAACAAAATCCTGGGTGTTAGGTCTGGGATTTAGACTTAGACTTGCAAAGGGTACCTCACATTTATTGCTCAGAGTGGTCCCGATAAATGAACAAAATGCTTATATGTGGACTGATCAGCGTTTTTGAGGCCGATTCCGTTTGCTGATCACCTTACAGCCCGATCGGCCGATAGCCGATACCGATAGAGGACGGGGTATGCTCTAAACTGGTTTATTACCGTTTTTAACGAGCTCATGTGAAACAGCATAATATTTTTAACAAAATTAACAGTAAATAAACAAAGTAAATCAAACAAATATCCCCAATACTGCAATCATTACATTTAGACCCTTAATTTAAAATGAAAAAAGCTAATTAAAAAAATGCAGTAAAAACTGCAGCCTTTAAAGGCAGACTCTGTTATTTTAAACAAAATCTGTAATCATTAAATGTAGATCTTGAATTGCTGCTGCTGTTCTGTTCGTACCGGTCAGATCTGGTCTGCACTGGGTTATTATCTGTTCTGGGTTATCTGTTTTGTGCTAGCTGCGCGTGCTAGCTCTGCTGTTTGCTGATACTCACTGTATTCAGCTGCGTGCAGTGTCGTATCAGATTAGTAGTGTTAAATGTCTTTGTCTTGGTTCCTCAATGAGACACGCTGATTTTACAAATTTTAACGTTCTGGATGAGTCTGTCCCGTGCGGTAAACAACTGATAGATGATAGATGTTTACTTTCAGCGCATTTTTTTCTGCGATGTCTCTCTTTCTATCTCTAATTGTAGCATATTTGCTTTAGACACTTTAAAATTCAGCATTGCATTATTGGATTTTCTATTCAGGGCAATTTATGTTATTCCCCTGTGTATTAAAGGTAACATGCCGTCCCCCAGTGCCCCTCTGAAGCGGGTGCTGGTCTACACTGGCTGCTTTAGCCGAGTGGGCACAATAAAGGACATTCACGAGTACCTGTCTCAGAGACTACGGATCAAAGAGGAGGATATGAGACTCTGGCTCTACATCAATGAGGTGATCTAGTCTCTTTCTCATTTTCAGCATCTGCTCTCTTCCAGTTTGTATGCACTAGCATTCAGACGCTCGGAATCACAGTTTAAAAGTTTGGGATCACTGAACTACAGAACAAAACACATGATGACAGATGATTCTGTTATGATGCCTCTGCTCTGCAAACTCATATATTTCAGTTAGTTAGTAGGAAGCTGTGAAAAAGCAGACATTACATGTCCAGAATAAAGAATGTAGATCTAGATCAATCCCTATATTTATTTCCTTGTTTTTTCTACACTTTTCATTTAAGGACACAATTTCTCAGTGCTGTTGTTGCAATTATTGTGATATGTAAAACATGATCTGACCAACCCTAACAAATATCTTCATTTAATATTTATTTACCCGTCCGCACGGAGCTCTGAATAAGCTAGTGCGTTTCCTCAGAACTAGTGCAACATTTACATAGTGATAGAAAACACTGACAGAACTGTGTTTTAATACCCAGGAGTTAATACAGTGTATACATAGTGTAACTCATCTGGCAGAAGATTAAGTTTAATGACTAAAGAAGCTGTGAAGCGATAGGAATAAAGTTGTAATAAACTTAGAATAATTAGTAGAATGCCTTGTATTTGAAATGTATTGATCAAAACTTTTTTTTTTATTAGATTTTTTATTTGATAACTTTTTGGTGCTCCCATAAAAATGTAAATATTAAATAAAACATTTGAATACCTCCTGGTGTCCAACCTCTAGTATTTCAACCTTTATTGTTTTTATATTATTATGACAAGTTTGTTACATCACTTCGATTTTAAAGAACAGATTATGCTAATTTGTTTATTTTCTTATCAACAGAACTACTTAACGCTTCTTGACGATGAAGATCATTCACTGGAAGCTCTGAAGATCCCTGACGAACAGTACATGGTTATTGAAGGTACTGTTCCCACATACAGTTTGACATATTTGTGTATTATATTTAAACATATTTATCAACCTTACTTATTTTGTTTGTTTCCTCTTGTGTAGTGCGCAACAAAGACATGAGCTGGCCAGAGGAGATGTCCTTCCTAGCCAACAGCAGCAGAATGAATAGACATAAAGGTGCATGATCACTAAAGTGTTAAAAGTGAAGACATTGTACTGCTTATGTTTGAGGTTTGCTCATTATTTTTTTCCCCATCTACAGTACCTACTGAAAAAGGAGCCACAGGACTCAGTAACCTTGGCAACACATGCTTCATGAACTCCAGCATCCAATGTGTTAGCAACACTATACCCCTCACTGACTACTTCACAACCGGGTACCACCTTTACGAGCTCAACAGGTATCTGATCTCTATGTGTGATACAGTTGAGCATGTTCTACATTTACACAGAAGAATCTCTCACACTGATTTGGGTGAAGTGAACTATCAATCATTGGCCCAAAAATCAATCTTTCTTAGCAGCTGTTGCTTTTACTGCTTGTTGGCAAATATCCCATTCAACCTAATAAATTTTGGGTTGTTGTTTGAAATAGCTATATAGCATTGAGTTCTTATTTTAGAGGGCATTCTGGCCTAAAACTGGAATTATTGTTATTTGTTGAGTTATGCAGTATTATGTAGTACGGCCCTGTGTCCATGTGCATTTTGCAAATACTTCATACAACCATTGTGAATCTCTGCTGTATTAACCAACTAGCCACATAACTTCAGGCCAATAAATTTAACCAGACTATCATTAGTGTAACTCCTACCATAGACAACAATTCAGTCATTATGCAGTGTAAAATGTACAATAGTGTTTTACTGAACAGAAAACTGGAAGTACTAAGCCTGGGATGAAACTCAATTTCAACAGTCCAGGCTGGTGGAGGTGGTGTAATGGTGTGGAGAATGTTTTATTACCTCAATTTGAACCTGTAAATACCAGTCAGCCATCGCTTGAATAAGGTCGTACCTAGTATTAGTACAGTGTTCCTGATAAAATACTTTGCTTAGTATATTTAACAGCCAACTTTTAAAAATCAACTCCAAAGGCCTTGTAGTTTTATCATCACCAGAAAGCCATTTTCTGCTGTATAACCTTTTGAGACTAAAAACTTACACTTCAGTGTGATCTTTCATTCATACCAACTACTCATAATTTAAAGTGAATAAATGTCCTGTGCTACAATTTCCCATGAAGATAAACGGAATGTATGTCTTTGTTGTGTAAAGCTTGTTCGATCTTGCAAATAATGATGGCATTTGTGGGTGGAGCATAGGTACATCAGATGAGTGTTGCACTCGGTCATTGAACTAATGTACTTTAATATTCTTGTTAATGCAGTATGTCTCTTTCCCTACTTTAATTAGTTTATTTAAAAATGTCCTAGTATAATTCTGAGGGTTTGTAACGTGTCATCATGTGTACATTTTAACCTCTTTCATGTAGAACTAATCCTATCGGGATGCGTGGACACATGGCAAAATGCTATGGTGACCTGATCCAGGAACTGTGGAGTGGTACTCAGAAAAGTGTTGCTCCACTGAAACTCAGGGTATGCCTCCAAACCTCTTTAGTAATCATAATGAAACACACTAGTTGTCTTGATGTGTAAGTGTCAGTGGGAAGTGGGTGATGTGTTTTTGATAAGTTTAATAAACATGTTCAAAGGATACTTTAGGTTACTTATAATGATGAAAGAACCGTCCCCTCACCTTACTCTGGGGCTATATATTACATCACAGCAGTGCTAGCCAGAACAGTTTACAGGCTTTGAATACTCCTTAAAACAATAATGTTTTCATTGCAATATTGGCCAAAATGGTAGGCATCTTTATTTTTTATCTCTTGTCATGTTTTACTCAAATGTTAAAATTTGCGAGTTCTCTTTAACCTTCATGTCAGTTACACTTTAGTGTTTGTCACCAGCATAAGAAAACCTGGTGTCTGGTAACTTTTATACAAGAAAGTAAAAACATTCTTAATGAGGCAGCCTGACCTAATTGAACACTCTCTACTCCTATTGATGATTTTCACAATGGAAGTAAAAATTTTACATTTACATTTTTTGTACATTTTTCAAGTACTTGGGGGCTGTATGCACTATATATATCAAAATCACCCTACATATTGTTGCTGTCCAATGAAAATAATGTATCTCCAAAATAGTAACTTTACAGGAGAGAACAAAAACATTCTTAACTTTCGATGTAAACCAATGAAACCAGATTTTTAAAGTGATTTTAAAGCATTTCTATTGGTCCATATATCATGACATTTTTACACAATGTCAATGTCAAGTTTAAATAATGTAGAAAAATGAAAATAGACAAAAGTGGACATAAATGTTTTTCATTGGACGATAATTATAATACAAACACATTTACATGAATACCCATACATGTTTTTCCCTAATCAAAATATTTAGTTTTGTGCTAGATTTGAGTAGATTTATGGTACAGTTTTTTTTTTAGTTCAGTAACTAAACTAAGGACTGCAATGTTTTCACATTGCATTGAACTAACATGTAGTAGCTATTTTTACTTGATGGGTTTGTTTGTTTTTCAGTGGACTATAGCGAAGTATGCGCCACGTTTCGATGGCTTTCAACAGCAAGACTCTCAAGAACTGCTGGCCTTTCTGTTAGATGGACTTCATGAGGATCTGAACCGTGTCCATGACAAACCGTACGTGGAGCTGAAGGACAGCGATGGCAGACCTGACTGGGAAGTTGCGTCAGAGGTTTGGTTTTTTTTTAGATTTTTTTCCCCCCTGTTAGAGTAGAAACTTCAGCATAAACTATTTTTGGCATTTTTTTTTATCTGTGATCAGTTTCTAAGCATGTGGTGAAATTGTTGAGCTGCCTACGTAGTAGATTCAACTGGTTTTATCTTAAATCTGTTGGCTGAAGCATATGAGGCATAAAAAGAATTGTTGCAAGCTTAAGCAGTGAATTTCACAGCTTTGTGATACCATAACTCTGCAGATACATAAATAAAATAAATATTGATCATTGTAGGGCTGAAACGATTCTTTGAGGAATTCAAGTAACACGATTACAAAAAACATTGAAGCAAATTCTTTGCCTCAAAGATTTGTTTAATCCATACAAACATATACTGCGCACTGTTCCGCACGGATAACTTTTACTGTTGCACAGCGAAGGCTAGTAAAGCGTGTATGTTAGTTGTGGGTATACAATACAGCAAGAATATTCAGTTTAGGTTGTTTACAGTAAGTGGGTCAGCAAGTGTAGGACAAGCTTCTGCATAGTAACTGAGTGTACAGTAGCCAGTCCTGTGAACTTACAGTATAATATATAGGTCTAGTAATACATTTCAATAATAATAATTATTAAAATGTTGTTTTATTGTATAATATGCAATTTAAGTAATAAATGTTATGAACTTTACTTTTGCTCTTTAATTTAAAAATATATATATTTTATCCGATTACTCGGTTTATCGATGGAATAATCGTTAGAATACTCGATTACTAAAATAACGGATAGCTGCAGCTCTAGATCATTGGTGCTGAACAGATTTTCTTATGTAAAATGTGGGAATCTTGGAATGCACGGCCAAGTATGTTAAAGTCTATTGTGCATAGTACCACAAGATACTGGATAGTAGCTCTACTGTAAATAACTGAATTACTTTTTTTAGTGTATTTGTTTTACAGTAGTGGTGTTTAGAGGTGTATATTGCACTAAACACTACTGTTTTTTTTGTTTGTGTGGTTTTTTTTTTGGTTTTTTTTGTTTTTTGCTGTGGCCTTTTAGGCCTGGGAGAATCATCTGAGGAGGAACCGCTCTATTGTGGTGGACCTGTTCCATGGTCAGCTCAGGTCTCAAGTCAAGTGTAAAACCTGTGGCCATGTTAGTGCTCGCTTTGATCCATTCAACTTCCTTTCTCTTCCCCTGCCCATGGACAACTCCATGCACCTCGAGATCATAGGTGAGCTCATGACAGCCTTATGACATAAAGATAGCTTAGTAGGCTAAAATATGCACTGCAATATGAATGTGGTAAGTAGGGGTGGGCGGTATGATGGTATTTTTTCCTAATTGTTATAAATGATTTCAGAATACTCTTTTCAAAGCATATTTGGGAGATGATCAGTACTAAACAACACTGACTACATTACAGATTACTTGGGTTAGTGCTGTGTAGTTCATTGTAAAACATTGAATAAAGGCACTGTACTTCTAGATGTATTATGATGATGATCATATTAATATTATTATTGTATATGTAGCACTACAGGTTCTGTTCTGTTCCAGCTTATTACATCCCAGACAAACTAAATAACACAGTGTATTGGGAAAATATCAAGTATCATGTTCAGTTAAAATCCTGTATTTGGTTATCTGTGTGCAGTTATAAGGCTTGATGGCTCCACACCAGTGCGGTACGGGCTTAGACTCAACGTGGATGAGAAATACGCTGGCCTTAAAAGCTTGCTCAGTGAGCTGTGCCATCTGAAGCCAGAACAAATTCTACTGGTGGAGATCCACTTGTCCTGTATTAAGGTGCTTATATAAGATACTCCCTTATTTCTTAGAACTGTGCTGTTTATGTCCCAAGCTGACTGAGTGTTACTGTTTTAGAATTTTCCATTAGATAATCAGAAAGTGCGTCGTGCAGCAAGTGGCTTCCTATGTGCGTTTGAAGTCCCACTGCCTGCATCACCCTCCTCCGACTCCTCTCCCAAAGAAGTGGGCACTGGTGAGACTGGAAGATATTTTAGAATTTTGTTGCTGGCGAGAAAAACCTGCTAACTTTATATAAGAAGATATAACTTTCTTAAGTTGACACTGCAGCCAAAATGAAAAGTGGAAGCTGCTGCTGTCTACTTGACACTTATAGCAGCATTTTTCTGGTTTTAAGACCAGAGAACCCCAATATTGATGATGTATTTTAAATATATACATTTAGATTACTAGAGTTTTTTACTAGCTGGCTAAATTATTCCTTTACCAAGAAAATGTTTGATGAAGAGTTGAGGTTTGTGTTATATGACTAATACTAAGTAACACCACAGATGTATTAATTGTTGCTTTATGGATTCGCAGTGATTGTGTGATGTATTTGGTGAATGTCATAGCAAAACAAATCTGTTGAAATAAGTTATATAAAAAATGAAAAAAATAATATATATATTTTGCAGAAGTCCATTCATCACACAATGTACACACAATCAGTATTTTAAGTGGAATAATTTTATTTTATTTTATTTTTTATCAGTATAGAATGCTTATTGCCCATTTTACTGCTTGCTGTTAGGTTTCCCAATTTAATGCCTATGTTGATAGGTGACCTCCCGCGAGTCACAAATGGCACCAGCCCGTCAGTCTCCAGTGGTACATCCCTAAGGCTTGACATAATTCCCAAAGGCATGCCAAATACCGTGGTGCCCTGTAGCACAGATGGTAGCCCTGCCAACGGCCTCCCTAATGGCCACATCATGACACCCCCCACCGGCCCCTTCACTGGATACATTATTGCCATCCATCGTAAAATGGTGAGAACTGCAGCTGATTGCTAAAATTTAAAACTGAACTGAATTAAATTTGTTTATTACAGTCAAAACAGAGAATCATGATTCTAAGTCATGTGACTCACTAATCACTAGACATATTTTACATACCTACATTGTGTTTACATGGCCTCAGTAAACATAACCGCTGTTTATTTTTGTGATGGTGTTGCATTTTGTTCCAGATGCGTGCAGAGTTATACTTCCTTTCATCTCAGAAAAACAGACCCAGTCTGTTTGGCATGCCACTGATCGTTCCCTGCACAGCCGATACACGTGGCAGAGACTTGTACAACACTGTGTGGACACAAGTGTCCCGCCTAGCCAGTCCTCTACCTCCTCAGGAGTCGAGCAACCATGCCCAAGACTGGTCAGTGTCTAAGATGTGTATCAGCCCGACTATAGAATAGCTAGGGGTTTGCATGCTGTGTGGT
Organism: Megaleporinus macrocephalus; assembly: GCA_021613375.1. Classification (NCBI taxonomy): domain Eukaryota; kingdom Metazoa; phylum Chordata; class Actinopteri; order Characiformes; family Anostomidae; genus Megaleporinus; species Megaleporinus macrocephalus. The sequence continues at coordinate 30,024,500 of CM038720.1, read as the reverse complement.
TTGGTATAGACTTCAGTCATACAACTCCTTGTAGACCTTGTACACCTTCGTTGTAACAGCCAACAATGTGGTACTGCATCGCGTCACATAGTCTTCAGGATGTCTACACTGGAAACATGTTGCTTGCGTATCAAGTCAAAACATGAACAAACTAATAGCGGATAGGTTCAGACTTTAGCTTCAGAGTGAGTGGCTGCATTACACATTTAGATTTTTTTCTTTTGTTTTTTCTTTCTTTAAAAATGCCTTATCACCAACTCGGTCATATTCAGTTTCATCTGCTGAATGCTACTAAGCTCTAAGCCAAGAGGATGAAGGCTAGAACTTGTTTTCTCAATGAAACTTGAAGCACCACTTTATCTGCTGATATAGAATATGATGCTATGATGCTATATTGAATAGCATCACACTGAATCATAAAAGAGAGAGAGCGAGGCCTATTATGCTGTAATCTTTCTTTCAACCAGAATTAGTTTCTGCTCATTTATTTCTGTTGAGGTACATAATCAGCACGATAACACATCGCATTATAATAAATAGTAAAAATAATAAATAATGATAAATAATAAATATTCAGTGTATGTATTGTCTGTTCTAGTGATGACAGTCTGGGCTACCAATACCCATTCACCCTACGCGTTGTACAGGGAGATGGGAATTCCTGTGCCTGGTGTCCATGGTACAGGTATGACTGAATGCTTTGGAATTGATTATATACTTTTGTTTTATTTATTTTTATTATTGAAGTGGACTGTACCAGTATGATGTACAGTTCTGACAATATGTCTCTTGTCCTTAGGTTCTGCAGAGGTTGTACAATAGAGTGTAATGATGACACGGCTGCAGTAGGCCATGTTTGCATAGCAGTTGACTGGGACCCTACTGCCTTGCACCTCCGCTATCAGACATCCCAAGAAAGGGTAAGACCTGGAACAGGTTCATCCAGTTTTACAAAGCTCTGGAGCCACAAATATTTATTCAGATATGCAAATTTGTGCAGTGACCGCTTCGCTTACTTGTTAGCTACAAGCTGTCAGCTTGTAGTTCCCAAAGCCTCAAACTTTAGACACCACAAATAATTGATATTTTGCAAATGATACAATATGTTTCTTCTTAGTCAGTAGGTAGACGCAAGGTATAAGTAGCAAGTCCTTTGCAGTGAGTTCTGTGTCCCACTGTCCTGCAGCTGGTGGATGAGCATGTGAGTGTCGAGCTAAGTCGCCGAGCACAGGCTGAGCCCATTAGCCTGGACAGTTGCCTACGGGCCTTCACCACAGAAGAAGAGCTGGGCGAAAATGAGCTCTACTACTGCTCCAAGTGCAAGACCCACCGCCTGGCCACCAAAAAGCTGGACATCTGGAGACTCCCCCCAATACTGGTACCAGTGCTACCAAGTTACACAATAACATAACCAATAATTTGTCCGTTTATTTTCTTTTCTTATTGTGGCTTTAACATGGTCTGTTGTGGTCTTTGCTACAGATTGTACATTTGAAGCGATTCCAGTTTGTCAATGGACGCTGGATAAAATCTCAGAAGATTGTGAGGTTCCCCAGGGATAACTTTGACCCTAGTGCATTTTTGACTCCCCGGGAGGCAAACCACAGCCAGCAGGGCTGGAGGGGCTGTTTAGGCGATGAGTCTGAACAGGAACACGGGTCAAGCTCTGGAACGGGAGATCCAGCCTCAAACTCCACCTTCAGTAGCATAAAAGGTCAGCCCTTAACCACACTGCAGTATGTTAACATCAAAAGTTTAATCAATTTGCTTTATTATTTAAATAAAAGTAAATAATGTTACATTTCTAAAACAGAAGCTGCAGCTATCTTAAATTATGGAGTATATGTTTGTCTTTTTTTTTTTTTTTTACCAAAAGTAAATTCTATTAAAGATTACTAAACAACTGTTGTTTAAGGCCTGTCTGTGTTTATTTAAATATGCTAGGCTGATGGCTTTAAGCTTCCATTACTTGGTTGCTACATTAGTCTCACAGCTTACATTCCATATTCTGCCCCCTCAGGTTGTGAATATTGTAATACTCCGCAGCTGTGAGTTTTACTTTTGCATTTGCTCAGAATAGTTTGTGTGTCTTGGTGTGTGTGTGTGTGTGCTACACAGACTCTCCTGGATCTGGGAGGTTGTTGTCCTCGTCCCTTAGCAGAGGCAGCAGCCCTGCCAGCAGCCCCAAAGGCGACGGCCAAAAGCAGGGGCAGAAGCGGGCACCCCGGCTAGACTCCAGGCTGCAGCTGTCCCTCAGTAAAGAAAGCCTGGACAGCGGCAGGGAGAGCCCTCTGGATCTAGAACCGTGTAGCGCTAAACCAGAGACCCAGAGTGAAGCTGAAGGTACGGGCCTGGACTCAGCACTGGGTGAGGACACAGGCAGAGACTGTGACAACGCTACGTCAGTTTCAGAACTGGAGAGCAACGGTTGCACTGAAGACAGCATGGACCTGGAGGCCTCGCAGGACCAAAGAGAGAGGATCTGCCTGGAGCCTGTCTATGACCTGTATGCAATATCAGTAAGTGTCCCAGCCTTGGCTTTTATTATTCTGTGTTTGGGTTAGGCCTTTGGCTATGCCGGATCTAAAATAACCTATAATGTCAATATTTTTTTTATAATTATTGTTCAATCATTTTAGAAATTGAAGTTCAGCTAAACTTTACTGAATGATCTCTTTAATGCTTCAATCTTAAATATACTGCAGAAATGTACAGAGTCTTAAATAGTTGTCTGGATGGGAGGTGTGACTGCCATACGTTGTGGTTGTCAGACAACTTCCCATCTTCACAAAGTGAGTTATTAGCGCCCTTTGGTGGCCATCTGTGTATTTGGCTGTTGTTTAAAACAGTAAGGATGCACCAGTATGCAGGACTGGACTGGGCACAAAAATTAGCCTTGGACTTTGACTGCAGTACAATGTGATGACACTACACAACCATCACAACCGTCTCCACCACTGTAGTGGCTAGTTATCTAACAATGTAGATATCTATAAGCCACACTTGCTGTGTGATGGTGCAATAACATTAAGCTAACAGTCTGTAGCCTTAGTTTACACAGAGACTTGTTGACTAACCACAGGTCTCAGAGGCTTCTGCACTTTAGCCCTGTGGGTTCTCACTTTGATATTCAAATGAGTAGTGTGTCTCTAACGCATTTCTCTGTGTGTTGTTCAAGTATACTCCTGTTTCTTTCTCAAGCATATTTTTCACATAACTTCATCACCTTGTTTGGAGATTTTCTCCAACCTTTCTCTACCTGGCCATCATGACCTGACATGTGTCATATGTCTCTCACGTCCTTTTTATCATTTCAAAACCGTGGCTCACAGGGACTTTTCCTTTTTGCCTTGGTTGTTGCCGTTTCCTGCATTTCGAGTGAGATGTTTTTTTTTATATCAAACTTCTCTTATGGAGAAGTTCTTTTTTTTTAATCCATCTTTTGGTAATTACGAATCCTCAAATAGACCAAACCTACACAGCCTGTATCATTTTCTTATATCCACTTCTCATTTAGCATTAAATTATTTGTTAAGCATCAGTTCATTATAGACCTATTCAATCTTTCTTTGGCCTTAATTGTTGGCTGGTTTTCTTGAGCGATGCATCAACGTTTGAGCTACCAAATCTTTTTATGGGCTTGAGTTTTACCACATCTCTAATTTAACGATTCATGCTTTATTGACTGAAATTTTGCAGATGATGATAAATCATATGATCTTAAAACCTTGGAGTCATAATCAGCCAGTTTTATTGACAAAGCGACAAATTGGTTGGGCCCTAATTTAGACAGGTTTGGAGAGATGTAAAAACTGAGCAGCTGGTTATTTATTTTCGCCCAACACTCAGCCTTTATACAGGCTTTACATTTGACTGGAATAGCAGTTTCCCTGGGACTACTTACTTTACAGACACCACATGGTGCTTTGAAGGCATTTGTTTCACAACCTAGTTCTAGGAAGGTGCTTCAAACATAATATACCCTTCTTTATTCTTTGTTTTCTGAGTAATTATTGCTTCTGTGTTTGCAGTGTCACTCAGGGATACTCGGAGGAGGCCATTATGTCACGTATGCCAAAAACCCCAATGAGAAATGGTACTGCTACAATGACAGCAGCTGCAAGGTGAGATCTCCAACCTCAGTGGCCACTAACTCTCCCCCTGGAGATCTGCCTTCCCGAAGCTTTCTACTTTCTACAGCCCCAACCTTAAACACCTCCTTCAGCCAAGGACCTCTGAACCCAATAATTTGATGGTTCTTGTGGGGCTGATTAGGGTTAGAATGGTAGATCTCTAGGAGCACCTGGTAACACTAGGTTTTCCACTAGGACATCCAGTTGCAAAGCTCTTTCATATATTTACAATACTTTCATTTCTTTGAGTCATCTCCAATCTGTTTGTGTGTTCCATGAGTACAGGAGGTGAATCCAGAGGAGATTGACACGGATTCGGCGTACATCCTCTTCTACGAGCAGCAGGGGGTGGACTACTCTCTGTTCTTGCCAAAGACTGATGGGAAAAAGATGGCTGACACCAGCAGCATGGACGAGGATTTTGAAACAGACTACAAGAAGTACTGCGTTCTCCAGTGATGTCCGTGCTCTTGTCAGTGTCGTCCGAGAAATGAACGCTCAAAAGATGAAGTCTCTCAGATTGAGAGGACCCCCACCCCCGACACCTCTGCCCCAACCTCCCCCCCACCAAAACCCACCCTGCACCTTCCCTCCCTCTTTTTTTTTTTCTTTAAATTTTAGCCAAACTGTGGTACTGTCCAGTTATTTCAGGCTCGCGATGTCGAGATAGCGTCTGTTCTCCTGACAGTCTCGTTTGTCCTCCTCGCACAAGGTTTTTAATTCCTTCACGTCGACCTGTTGCGAATCTGTGTACAGAAGAGTTTAGTAAGTGCCGGTCACATACTGTCCGAACCATGCGTGACGAGATACAGTCGTTAGCATCAGTATGTATAGACAAAATGCGGTTGGTACTAGTGCTATTTATTGTTTAGAACCTTTTGAGATACGTTGTGGCATTGATCGTGCTCGTATGATTTTATCTTCAGTGCTATCCTGATCATAGATATTTTTTGTTATGTAGATTACATACGTTCATCACACATTTCTTTGGAAAGAGGAGCGGAGGATCGTACGCCTTTTTATCTTCGTTATAAGATGTTCTTAATACTGGATGCACTTTTACGCTTTAAGTTGCCGTCGTTTTATGGTCCCGTTGCAACGTTGCACATTTTGGCTGAACGTTCTATCTACACGTTGAATGTCATCCCGCGCTCGTTTACAAGGTGCGTCATTGTAGCACATGACATAACCATTCTGCTTTTCTTTTCTTTCTTTTTTTCGGTGACTCAAGCAGTTTTCTCTGTGCCAACAAGTCCTGTAGTAGAGTTTGTGCCATTGTACCGTCATCATCGTCTTCGCTCAGGATACCATAATTGCAAATCGCGTCAGCATGTCACAGAGGAAATGTCTGAGCACTTTATTTATTCCTAGACTGCAACAGAAAACAAACAACAACAACAACATAAAAAGACTTCATATGTAAAGGGTTGGACTCTCTTCCACGTAATCAGCTATTAATGGCTAGATATGAAGCATTTTACAGCGTGGATCTGTATCTTTGTGCTGTAATTTAGTAATGTTGATATCTCGACGCCCAGAGAACGTCAGTCACAGAGCAGCGAGTTAAGCAAGTACATCGATTAGTATTGTTTTGATCTTGTTACATTGTGCCACTATATGACATATTTAACATGAAGATGAAGTTGGATTAGTAAATCTTGTCGAAATAGTATTAAATATATAATGTGGAACCCCGGCCCTCTTATAGTGTCTCTGATTGTCTCCTATTATGTTGAGTGGTGTTCCAGACTTGGTTAGTAATGCTAATTACCTTGTCTCTACTGGTTCATGGGTTTTTTCCTTCTCCTGTCTCTCGGCTGAGAGCCACGGTGGTCTCCTGATCGGGCCTTTTTTGTTACGTTGATAATCTACTACTGAAATGCTCTTTTTTTTATATTAATTGTTAATTTTTGTTTGTTTGTCCGCATTAAACTGTTATTATTGTAATCCCTCGTAAAGTTGTATCCCGATCAAATGATTTGCACTGACTTCTTAAAAGACAAAGATTGTGTATATGGCATTTTTTTAAAAATATGTGTACTGAATTATGAAATTAAAACATGTACTGAGTATGAAGTGAGGCGGTGTTAATTAGCATGCAGTTCAAGGACGAATAGTGGCACATTAGTTAAGCACGGCTCAAGTTTTGGTTTATGCTGGAGTGTTTAGGCACCTCAGTGTCACTGCTGGACTGAGATTAGTTCACCAGCCAGCAACATCCAGCCGACAGTGTCCTGTGGGTAGAGTCCACTGAAGAAGGACTAGAGGAACCCAAACTGTGTAGCAACAGATGAGCTATCATCTCTGACTTTACATCTACATGGTGGACCAACAAGGTAGGCATGTCCATTAGATTGGACAGTGTGAACTCCAGCAGCACTGCTGTGTCTGATCCGCTCGTAGCAGCACAACACACACTAACACACCACCACCACAGTATTGCTGGGAATGGTCCGCCACCTTTACAGTTCCTGCTCTGTGGTGGACCTGTTGGGGTCCTGACCATTGAAGAACAGGGTAAAAGGGGATAAACAAAGTATACAGAGAATCAGAAGGACTACAGTCTGTAAGTGAGGAACTATAAAGTGCTCCTATGTGGTAAGTGGTGCTGATCAAATGGACAGTGTGTGTAATGTTATGGCTGATTGGTGTAAATACGCCAACACAATCATGTGGACTTCTAAGTTTAGAAAACAGGCAATATGTCTTTCCTTCCTATGTCAAGTAGGGGTTCATTAGAAAACTAACACCCTCATCTGAATCATTCTGTCCATGACTTAAAGCTACCTGACCTTCAGGAGGGATGCCGTGTTTTCTTGCAGGTGCTGTACCCACTAGAGTTATGAGGAAGCTGTCAGCTATTCATGGGAACTGCTTTGTTGTCGGCTGCACCCGAGTGGGTTTTTGATGGTAATGTTCAGTGTACGTCTGTGCTAACCACTTTGTGTATGACACATCATCATGTTATTGTTCAAATTTTCCAGTTCCACCTTAAATGAGGCAGCAGTTACAAACTGTTTTGTCACCCTGGTCAATACAACACAGCACTGGTGATAACCAACCAAAAGCAAGACAGGGGATATGACAGTATTAATAAAATAATAATGCTCTATGTTTCTTTGGCCTTTAAGCACTAGCCAACAATAACAGCTGAGCTAACATATTAACAGAGATGTGATGTTGTACAAAGTTCTTGGCATTAGTTACTGCAGAATCCATAATAACATTAGCACAATTACAGTTATGTCTTTGATAAACTTCAAATGTGAGAAGAAAATGAGGGAATGTGTACTGGTGTGGAATATGCCCCACGAAAGAGGGGGGCAGGATGAGCAAGGGATTGTTATCATTTAAGAAACTCAAAAGAGGAACTTAAACCGGCGGTTCTGAACCGGCCTGTTTAGCCAGGGTGTGAAAGGCGCTGTGGGGAGCTGATCCTGGTGGTATTTTGACCAAAGCACGTGAAAGACCCCACAGAAAGCTACCAAGTTGGGGAGATGGGGTGCAGAGATCGACCGACATGGGTTTTTCTATAGCCGAGGTCAGGGTTAGCCGATGGCCGATATGTGCTGCTAAAATGTCACACTAATAATAACGAGTGGATGCACAACATTTCTGAACATCATTTATTAAACACGGACTTAACAAGATGAACAAAATATTTTTTATCTGCCCTCCAAAAATACAGTATGACCATATTACTGCAGAAAGAGTGTAACATACATTTTCTGTTTATACCAATAACAGAAAAGAGCATTAAAAATACTTCCACACAGCAGACATGTTTACTGCAGTTACAAAGAGTGCCTCACTTCAAGATCGGGTTTTTATCTCGTTGGAGTAAAACTGCGAAAAGAGAAAGAGAGCGAGCGAGACCAACAGCGCGCGGGAGGGAGAAACACAGCGCGTGCCATAGACAGAGAGACGCTGATATGCTGTAATGGTTGTTAACACAGCGGCTCTGTTCTGTTCTCTTTACTCCTTCTTTAGTTCGGTTTGGCTTGAGTGCTTGAAGCTGAATACTATCTGGGAGACTCTGGCTGCTCCGGTGAGACTCTCTGTGTAACAATAACGTCTTAATGTGTGTATTACACCAGATCAGTTAGCTTTAGCCCCGGAGCTAAGCAGTAAAACATCCGCTCTGGTTCACGTCTAAGGCCTGGATGTGGAAACACGTAACCGCGTCAGTAAACGTGTCTTTGTTCGCTATAAATAATTCATCATTTTCATTTGTTTCGGGCGAACAGTTCCGAAAGTTTTAGCTTGGGGTCCTTCACATGCGGCAGCAGCGCGTTCCACCACACCAATAACACACGGCTGCTCATAACCGTGCCTGACACTGACACTGAAACATGCCCTTCCCAACACTTATGTCGGCCAATGCGGATATATATATATATATAATTATCGTCAATTATATAATAAGTCAATTATCGGTCGATCTCTAATGAGCTGTATATAATCCAGAAAATACAATATGGTATACAAGGGCGTACATTTGCTCTTGACATTGGTGGGGACCTTTTGAATCTACCCCTCCATCTACCCATCTATCCTACTTTTCATAAAGACTCACTCAGAGACGGCCTATAAAGCTTTGCATCAGAATTCACAGAGATTCTCTCAGCTATTCTTTTGTATTTAGTTTATTAAACCGTAAATAGTGTTTGACCAGAGGAGGACGGGTCTCTCCTCGTGAGTCTTGGTTCCTTCCAAGGTTTTTTCAGTCTGAGGGAGGTTTTCCCTGCCACCATTGCCTCTGGCTTGCTCACTGGGGCATATATGTTGTAACTGTATGTTTTCAAACTTCTGTAAAGCTGCTCTGTGACAACATTGTTGTAAAAAAATTTATTCTGGGTACTGCTTGAGTCTAAAGCTGCACTGAACCATATACTATCGCTATTCCTCAACCACTGTGCATAGGGCTGCCCACCACTCTGGGCAAGTGTCCTTACTGCCCCCTGGTGTGTGTGTTCACTAGTGTGTGTATATGTGGGCTTTTCACTGCATGGAACAGTTAAATGGGGAGGTCAAATTCCATTGTACATATTACTGTACCATTAGACTCACTGGTGTATATGTCACTGGGTTCATTCCTAAAACAGCTTGGGACAGTGGCCCCTTGTTGTTGGTGGCAAGAACGATGATGATTGCAATGTCCTGTCTCAAACCACAGCCACCAGCTATACTCCATTTCTAACAGAGGAAGGAACTGCAGAATTAGATTTGGTCATATGTGGCTATACGTCATGGTGGACTCCTGTAATGTCTTATTTTGATATGCCCAGATAGTGAGCTCTTAGGGGTGCGTTGCTGTCTCTTATACTACTTTAACATTTAGGGTATATGGAATTCCTACTAAGCATGTGTCCTTAGGGTGTAAAGAGTATAAGCTGGTACAAGTATATTAGTAAAGACAATGATCTCATACTGTGCACTACATTTATCAGTGACTGTCTTGCACCATGTTTTGTCTGTTGTGAGGCCTTTTACATGCTGATTATATAAAATTATGTAATCATAGTTGCAGGTCCAGCTTCTTTAATAAAAATGAGATGAACATTAATTATTTCTCAGGATCCAATTTAAAAAAGCATGTGCGGTTAACACAGCCTTCAGAGCCTCCTGTGAGTAAACTATGTATTCTAAAATCAGCTTAATATCGATGTTCTCAACAGAGCACTTCCTTCACTCATGCTTACATGTCTTATCACTTCACCCAACCTGGTCACTTTAAAAGTGACTGGAGAGAAAAAAAGTGTGTGCATTGTTAACTGGCAGGAGAAGTAACTCACACTCACGTCCTTCGCAGGCTGCTTTTAAAGGCCAAAGGTTACGTTTAACATTTTAGCAATATCAGAATTAGAATCATTTATTTTGCCAAGTATGTCACACATACAAGGGATTTGTCTTGGTGAGGCACACATGTATGACATGTAACAAAAACAATATTGCACTAAGAGAAACACACAACATGATACAATAAATAGAATAAAGAATAAGAATAATAAGAGTAATAAAGAGCCAGGGAAGGTGCTGATGAAATATATGAAAATCTGAGCTTATAAATGTACAGATATTCTACACATAAGTGAGTCTGAGTAGAGATATATTATATTATAAGAGCTATTACTTGTACAGTTGTGCATAAATAAGCGTTATGTTACAAAGGAGTTCCTGTAATAGAGTGAGATTCAGTTCAAGTATGAGTTTGAAGTGCAGGGCGACCACTGAGTAACAGCTCTGGGGAAAAAGCTGTAAACATATCTGGTTGTGCTGGTCTTAATGGTCCTGAGTCTTCTGCCAGAGGAAAGTGTCTGGAAGATGTGATGTCCAGGATGAGAGGGGTCAGCTTTGCATCCAATGGTCCCCTCCACTGTCCTGATTATGCAATATTTCAGTGCAGAATCAGAAATCCCTATTATCCCCCCTTTTATCGGGTCTCTGGGCTATTGCATGGGCTATTGGGCAGAAGAACTGTTGCTTCTCCAAACAATTCTTTCTAACACTATTCTTGTAAATGGGTGTGTGAGGGAGAAGAACCTTTTCACTAAGAGTTTAAAGAAACTCCCCATGATGCAAAGGTTCTATACCAATTACAGCTGGCTTCAGAACTGAGCTAGACAACTAAGATTTTGTCATAGCAGCATGAAGCCATGTTGTTTTCTTTTCTTTTCTTTTCTTTTTTTTCTTTTCTGACAGGAAACCACAAACAGTGGGCTTTAAGCTCAGATGACCTGCTAAAGCACTGGATGCAACAGACACAGCACTTTATGCTGAAGACACAAGAGGAAGTGACGGGCCAGTGTTCTTTAGTAAAGCTTATCTCCTGAGATAGTTACCACAGAATGAGATAATACACAATCATAACAGAAGATCTGTGCTCATCATTGTCTTCCCAAGTAAGTCGGTTTTCTTTTCTCATTAAAAGTAGTCGTTGGGCGCCTTGTTTTGCTGTTTTACCTTCAGAATTGTGTGATAGTTTGTGTCTCTGAATGATGAAGGATGCAGGTGATTATATGATTTAGTGCTGAGAATGAGCTCAGTTAGCATTAACAAAAATTACAAAACAAGTTGCTTTGTTCCCAAAGTATGCTGGTTTACAGATTTGGTTACTATTGTTATTACATTAATGAAGGTTACTAGTGGTGGGTACTTAAGACTTGGAGGGCAAGTTTTAGACTGTGGCTGCATATCATCATCACTGTCCCGAAAAAACAGTATAGTTACTTTACAGGAAAGACCAAAAATCTTCTTTATATACTATGCAAGTCAATGGAACCCGAATTTTTTCCAAGCCAATTTGAAGCATTTCTATTGGTCCGTTCATGATTATTGTAAATAGCCGCTGTCATGTTCAAATGAAGTTTAAAAATAAAAATGTTTTTCATTTCTTTAATATATTTTTTAAATATTCAAACAGTATGAATACAGTAAGTAGTGCTTATTGTGTGTTTATTCAACTCTTTCTAAGCTTTTCCTTGTGAAAACAACCCAATATTATTTACAGTTCTCATCTAATACCTGCTTTGTTACCTGCATCATCTGTTACATCGGTTTAGCATCGCTTGACCTCCATTTGCGTTTAAAAACTAAATGCTGGAACAAATGTTTGAAATGAAGCACAGCCATATTGTGTTGGATGGTAAAAATCATGTTTTTTTAAAGATATTTTCATGATATGTGTTGCAATATTTAGGTTTTTTAAACATTTAATATGTTGTAAAGGACAACATAGAACCACATATAAAATTTCTATAATAATAATTAAAAGTAACATCAGCTATAAATATTTTTAATAAATGTTTTATTAAATGCAAACTGCACTGCATTACATCCAATTAAACTAGCCTAATTACGCAAAAGTAATGCATGGGAATGCAAACGGTTTGCAAGAAAATGCAACGTCATTGCAAAAGATTTTTTTTCCACAGTAGCACTTCAGGGGCATAACTGTATGTTCAATACATTTCACTAAGGAAATGTAAAGTCATGTGTGCATTCCAGCTTTTTTTTTTACCTTATCCTGTAGGTTTGGATGGTGAATATTGTTGACATGGTTACCCCAGGATACTATTAGTACCACAGTGAAGAAACCTGAACCAGTAAGTTTCTTTATAATTAACCTTTTCATATGAAACCACTTAAAATAATTCAATCTTAAAATAACTGGTGAAATTGCCCATAAACTGTCAAACTCACCTTTATCACTGTTTTAACAAAACTATGCATCCCCATAATAGTAGCTTTACAGGAGGAAGTGAAACCGCTCTTAATTTTAATATCAGTGCATCAAGGTTTAGTTTTTTTTATTGTTATACTTCATCATGAAATGTTCATGCATTATAAACAACAGCAGCTGTTGGAAATTAAGTACAATGGAGAAACATTAATTGTGATTTACATGTACATGAGCATTTTCTAGCCTGTATTTATCGCTTAGAATGAAACAGCCTGTATTTGTTATGCTGATTTTGTGCCTGTAAGAATGAACTAAGACAAATTGCCTGTGTTGTGATTGGCTGTCATGTAGCTTGTCTTATTTTAAACAGGACTCTGAGGTGAAACTCTTCTTATACATTCTATATGAGTGGGTGGGCCTGAACTGCTATAGGCTGAATAGATGTGAGTTCTGGTGACATCATAAAAACACTGAATTCAAAATGGAATTTTTTTAAAGAAAAATTTCCTGTCCAGTGAAAAACAATATTTCTTTTTGTTCCATTTATCATGAATTTTTCACACATTGTCAATGGCAGCTGTTGTATATATATATATATATATATATATATATAAATTGCTTAAAAAACACTGATCAGACCTGTTTGAGAACTGTGTGGGCATGGCTAATGAGCAGCTTGATTGACAGCTGTCTGTCCAGCACTCCTAGCCTGCTTCACCACTTACACAGAATTAACATCACTAACCAGCTTTTATGTGATTCTAACTGGACGGAAAAAGTTATTGACGAACACACGGATAAAGCAGCAGATATGCAGACAGTTGGTGGGAAAAAACATGGTGAGCTTTATGTAAAGACATTAAATGTATAAACCCTACGTAATATAGTTGAATATTCCTTTAATGATGTTTCCATTTCTTTCCATTTTCAATTTTATGGGTCCATATCCAGATGCTAGCATGAGTTCAAATACACACACCTGCGCGCTCATATCAGGTAAGAAATGTAGAATGGGGCATCATTCCTGTCAGTGAGTCGTGGGATTGTAAAAAAAGAGTAGCATAAATAAGAAAGTACTGTAGCTTTATTATCAGAATCTTTTTCTTTGACATATAGATGACTTACTGGTCTACATAATAATCGGGGCATCGGCCTTCATCGCTCTCGTCACTGGAATGGCTTTAATTTGGCTGAAGAAGTGAGTTTGCTTCCGAATACTTGAAGCTACTTTATGAGCCAACAGTTCTAATGATTTGCAACATGTGACCTGCAAACAACTTAATCCACTCTACCTGCTCCAGGTACAGGTCCTTAATACGTACCATCAGGAGGCTACAGAACCCAGAACAGCTGTCAACAGAACCGCTGTCACCTCCGGCCCCTGAAGCAGATACTCTGGAGCAAAACTGTTCAGCTGTAAACATTGGGGCAGTCGAACTGGGACAAAATGAGCTTTACGCCATCGTCCCGAAAAGACAAATCGCCAAGTCTGCGTCAAGATCTCTGTGGAGACCACCACAAACGGTATTGCTAACTTTACTTTCTGTTAATGTGAATCAATATAAACTGACTTTTTTTGATCTATTCATCATGAAATCTATACACAGTGTAAAGGCCAGTTCCTTTCAAAGGATGAAAAACGCTTGATAACGACACAAATGGAGAAGGTTGTGTTCCGACGTTTACACTGTGTTGCTTATAGTTCTCATTTACCTTTACTCAATTATTGACCTGTAGAGAAGCTCTGTTGAATGATAAACCACAAAGGAATATAATTTTTTATTATTTACATTTGATTTAAAGCTATTGTTATTCATTTAGGCGTGTTTTTTAGAAAGATAAGTCCCCCTATACATAAAACAATAAACAGAAAAAAAAATCTATCAGTACAGGATGCAAATGTAAACATAACTCTTCAATGCAAATCAGAAATGCAATTTATTGTTATGTATGCAATTTTAACAACCAGGTCAGTAGGAAGAAGTGATGTGTTGTCCTAAGAGTTAATATTATGCCCTTTAAAATGAAGAATGCAGTTGTGTGATACCAACATGCCACAATAATCAAACAAATATATAATGCTTAAATAGACTGAACTAGGCTGCTAGTGTACATGCTGTGTTTAACCTTGTCTGCATTTTTAAATGGTTTGCATAAACACAAAATAGTTTACATGAGATCACAAATAACTTTCACTCACCTTCTCCAGAACTAAAGAAAATACCTGCGCATGCTGTCAGAACTGTGCACAGGTTGACATGAGGTCACTGCAGCATGCCGTTCACAACTGCTTATTCTGTTACTGCTTAAAATAAATATTTTCTGTTTCAAATCTAACCAAGATACTAGTTCTGGTCTATAATTAAAGTAAGTATTTGTAATAATTGTAACTACAAATATAGATTTAAGCTTATTTGAGTTTTTATTATATACTACTTATATACTTATATACTACTACTACTTCTCCCTGCTACCACTACTACTACTACTATTACTACTATTACTACTACTATTACTACTACTACTAATAATAATAATAATAATACTAATAATAATAATACTACTACTACTAATACTACTACTACTATTATTACTATTACTGCTACTACTATTACTACTACTACTACTATTACTATAACTACTACTACTATTACTACGACTACTATTACTATTACTACTACTACTATTACTATTACTACTACTACTACTAATATTACTGCTACTACTATTACTATTACTACTACTACTATTACTACTACTACTACTAATAATAATACTTCTACTACTACTGCTACAACTACTACTACTACTACTAATAATAATAATAATAATAATAATAATAATAATAATAATAATAATAATGCCAACCCTATTTATTAAGAAAAGTTGTGATATTTTGTGAAGTCAAATAGAAACATTTTAACCTTTATTTAACTGGCAAAAACACTTTCTAAGTTTTTATGGTATATGCCTCTCTAAAATTTCAAATTGCTGCTGAAAGCTCACAGCTGAGAGAACCTACTGCTACAAAATCCAGTCTAGTTTCACTACATACTCTTATCCACATTATGTTCACACCATCCACTAGAACTTTATCCACATCTTAGGTCATGATTCCGTTCCACCAGCCTTTCTGGTGTCTTGGACTGAAGCCTGGGTATCAAACATAGAAGAAGAAAAGAAAAAAAAGAAGAGAGCAAGCAAATAAACACATATGCCTATGGAACCAGTTATTGTTGAAACTCTGAAAGCGAATCTAAAATGTATCTGTATAAACAACAACGCACTATTAGCCTACAAATTGGGATGCTGTGCAAAATGTAAATAAAAACAGAATAATCATAAAATCATGCAAATCATAAAAATGATTGAATTAAGAAAACACAAAGACAAAAAAAATTAAGAACCCTTCTCCAGCACCGAGTTGCTCTTGGCTAGATATTTCTGGGTGAGGACCTCTGTCAAATATAGACACACACTGATACATCATCTTAGTTGACCATCACCCACCCAAAAATAGCCAGGTAAGAGCGGGTCTCTGGTGAGAAACTCATACACGTATCTGCATGATCTAGCAAATTACTTTTTATAAATCATTGCAAAGGAACCTAGAAATCATGCAAACACACCGCAGGATATGAAACATACCGAACTAGTTTACACTCGACAGCGTACTATAATTAAAATATGTTATTTCCCTAAAATGTAATTACATGATGTGTAATCATGTCTAGCTGTGTTTCAGATTCTGAGGGATTTTTACATATGAAAAGAAATGAAATACTGAAATTGAATAAACCCCATATGCCTAACCTATGCCACCAATAACCGAGTCTAATGATTGATGTCCAGCCGACAGCTTCCCCTATAGGAAATGAAGGCCATGCTGCCAGGGAGGCCCAAACTGCTTGACTTGTCCCCTGTCTGAGTCCAGCGTTTTTCTTTTTGAGGTCAAACATGGTATGCACACATCAGGCTCAAGTCTGAACTTATAGGTACTTGGCTCAGGCCCACCACCACGACCAGGTGCTGCTTCCACCCTATCGTGATAACTTGCCAGCTGGACTGGAGTTGCATGATCATTACTTCCAAGTGGCGACAGCTGATCTGCTGTGGCTGTGGCATGTGGCATTTTCTCCGGAGTGGCCATCCCTCACTCGGTAGCCCCACTTCTGTTTCCCTGCCAGCTTAGGTTGGCGGCACTGGTGCAGTGTCCCCTTATCCTGCGCTACGGCCATCACTTGCTCGGAGCCCACTGGGCATGTCATCTTCTCCTCAAGCTCCTTTGTTGCATAGCACTGTTTCTTGCCCAAGTGTCTTTATGCTGGGGATGAGTTCTGCGCTCTCTGCCTTGGTGGAAACATCCTGCCTCGGTCTCTGCGCTCTCTGCCTCGGTGGAAACATCCACCTGACCCTGAGCATCACTGAAGGTTCCATGGTCAACACTGCTAGGTCATCATCTTATTCCAGTGGCAAGGCCCCAAACACATCATTGCTTTCCCCTTCAGTACCAGCAATCACTTGCAGATGTGCAGAGTTCTGTTCCCAGGCATGCTTGTGGTTATATTGTGTGTTGTGTTAAGCGGATGTGTGCTGTCTCTCAGGCTTTGCTAAGCCTTGTCACACTGTTTTGTTTGCTGTCTTCCCTCTTGTCTTGCTCTTGGCTGGCTGCACTCGACCAAGAATAAAGAGTCCACCTTGCTTGGGACTATTTCTTCTTCACGGCTCACCAATGAGTTTGTTGATGTACCACTCAGTTTCATCCTTGGTGGCAGCATCCCCCCGTCCTGCACCACTGTAGCACAGACACACAAGAGGGCTGTTTTTTGGTCAGAGATGCCTCGTCATGCTCCTCTCCGCCCTCCCTATCCACCTAAACCTTAGGTCCAGTGGTGGCTTCACATTTTTGAACACGTTTGCCAAATCCCCTTCCATAACCACAATAAAGGTCCAGAAATCTTCTTTATGTATAGTTGTCTGTGTAATGTACCCAGAACTCTCAAACGTGGGAGCGTTCAGAACTGCCCACGCAAGACAAAAAGAAGTCCATACATACACCACAGTTTTCACAGGAAGTGTAAAGGTGAACGACACAGGCTAAAGCTAAAACCTCAAAATCCACCATGAACTAGTTCAACAAAATCACACTGAAGCTTTTGAAAAGCGCCCCAACGTCATTAGGATGTTCTAAGTACATCTAGCTGAAGAGTTTCACTTAAAAAAAGTTTAAAAAAAAGTTCCTAAAACAGGAACTGAAAGACTCCTAGTTTGCCATAAAAAGTCTTTGCAAGCTCTGATGTCTGTCAAAGAACTGACTTGGGTGACCAAACTTTTTTACGCACGCCAGTGCACATACTAGGCTTACCAGTGCTTACCATGAAGAAGTTTACTCCATATCAAAAATCAGAAAAATAGGGTCCAAACCTTTGCTTTCTATATTTATTCTTGGGGGTTGATTTAAATTATTATTTATAGAGACTGGTAGCATAGTAACATAACATAACCGACTGGATGACTATCTAAACAACGTTTACATTTCCCAGGCTGGACAATTTAACAAGGCTGACCTCATTTTGCATCAGCTCATCAAAGCTGGGAGAGAGGGAGTGTTCTATAAAGCAAAAATGATACACGGCACCATCAAAGGCCACAACACGTTCACCTGTAAGCTCGCAAAGAAAGGTACGACTTCACAACCTTACATTTTTGCACAAAATTATTATTATTATTATTATTATCATTATTATTATTATTATTATTATTATTATTATTATCACAATGTTTACAGGGTGTGGTGATAGGAACCAGCTGTCCAAAGCTAGTTTGTGATGCCTGAGACATTGCTTTATGACAGATCGGAGACAAAGTTTTGGCCTCAAATTGTTTTTTTATCCATTTATGGCAGCAAGGTGCACTACCAATCAAAAGTTTTAGAACACTACCGGTCAAACGTTTTAAAAGTTCTAAAACTTTTGATCGGTAGTGTTCTTAAACCGTTAACCAGTAGTGTTTTAAAACGCTTGACCCGTATCGTACTAAAACTTGTGCTGTATGTGCAGGGTTTTATAGGGTAAAGTAGTCCCTATTAAAAACATACCTTTTTTATTAAGTAGAATTTAGCTGTAATCAGCACTGCGTCTTAAAACTTGGTCATTTTGAATAGTAAATAAAATGGTTATGTTAATGTGTTGTAGACCCCAGATCACCACCACTGTGTATTTCTCTACTGCACATCATTTAACATCAAACTCTGAACAACACTGTTTACATCTCAACAGAAATGTTCCTCTTCAATTGAACAGTTCATCTGTTGGTTACCCTTTAGCATAGTGTTTGCAGTAATTCAAGGTATTTTTTAGGTTGTCACCGCAGACAAGTGGAAAAAGAAGTTTCAGTCATGCAAAAGCTGGGCACACACAAGAACCTGCTGCAGCTCTTAGACTGGGACATCACAGACAGTACGACCCCTTTTATCTTCACTTTAAGCTCTGCTGAAAACTGTAATGCTGTAGCCATTTCACGATATCCAGAACTTTTCTCTGACCAAATCAGTTACTAAACTACAAACCTTTTGAAATCGTTCAATGTGCGTAACAAACGGCTGGCTGGGCCAAAGTTTTAGGTGCTTTTTTAGATACTTGTTTTTTAGGCGCTGTGCAGAGAAAAACACAAAGATGTCAAAAGTATTCACATTCATTACTCAGGTAGAAGTATAGATACTATGGTGAAGTTAAAGTATCAACTCAGGCTTTTTACTCCAGTAAAAATGTAAAAGTACTGCTTTCAAAACTACTTGAAGTATAAAAATATAAAAGTAATGTAAGGATGCCATTAAGGATAAAAACTTAGGCCGCACCACGGGGGCCTATAGTGGACTATAAGTGTATAAGTGTAAAAATATACTTATTGCTAAGATAAAGGCTTTCAAACATTGAGCTTACATGCCTCAGACCTTTGCACAGTGTATTGTACATCATGGGGTTTAAGGTCATCTGTGTTTAGGTCAATTGACGCTGCTATTGCATGTGTCTGATGGTCTGCTGATGTATTTTGTGTACAGCTCCGTATATGTTGGTAATGGAGTATGTCGCCCATGGGACCCTGCGAACTTTCCTGCAGGTGAATAAAGACAAACTGAGCAGGGAAAAAGAGCTCCAGCAGCTCCTCACCATCGCTGCTTACCACATAGCACATGCCATGGAGCACATGCGCTCGAAAATGGTATTTACACTACCCGAGCTTTGCTTTTACTCTACACTGTAACAACAAAGACCTCAATTCGTCTCTACTCATCGTCTTATTGTATAATCATCAGATAGTGCACTGTGACCTGGCACTGAGGAATATCTTGCTGCACAGTTTTCCCCATGAAGTAAAAGTAGCTGAGTTTGGACTGGCCAGAGAAGTCACGCGCACCTGGAGCAGACACAGCAGCTGCAGAAAGCATTGCAAGGCAAGTGAGAAGCGTGTACAGTTTTGTCTTGGAAAGTATTCAGCACTCTTAACCCTTTGATGCACAAGCTAAGCAAAACTGTTCTAATGCACCACATGGGTCAAACGTGCCCCGTAATCATTATGACTATATTGTTATTCCTTATGTTACTCGTCCTGCAGTTTTTAAAATATCAACATCGTTCCAACTCTAGATTGTCATCTGATTTCTTTCCTGATTTTCTTCCTATAGAGAATTAATGGGATGAAAAAAATATGTGCCAATCTACTGAACTTCTGCTCAACACCATTTCACATACACTGACTCAGGGTGTCTCTATGAGTATCTCTTTGGTATATCTATTGAAATCGGTTTATTTCATTATTCATTATTATTGTTCATTAGAAATCTTGTTTTGGATCTTACATTATTATTTTAATACTTATTTATTTACTTCAGAAACAAAAATAGTTTTTGTAAATATGTTCCTGACTGCAAATGTTTACAAATGACAATAGTTAGTATCAAATTTCATAGTAAACATATGAGGGTTAATTCTGACCCATGTTGTGTGAAGGGCAGTGATACAAAAAAGATTTTTATTAGTAAAGTAAATAAAATAAAGCTGAGATCAGGATTTGTGATGATCAGAAACAAGTAAATTGAGAAATTCATAGAAGCTTGAATGCTAAAATTAATTTATTGCAAAGATCAGTCTGGTCACTTTTAACCCAGGTTGTGCATCAAAGGGTTTAAGCAGGATTGAAGACAAAGTAAGTATTTTAACGGCTGACAAGTCAAAAGACATCATATGTGTAAATTTGAAGTGTATATACGTCGATCAGCCATAACATTAAAACCACCTCCTAATATCTACACATTGTCCATTTATCAGCTTCACTTAAGACAAAGGGGAACTTTGTAGTCCATCTGTTTCTCTGTATACTTTGTTAGTCCCCTTTCACCCTGTTCAGAGCACATATTATTTGGGTGGTGGGTCATTCTCAGCACTGCAGTGACACTGATGTGTTGGTGGTGTGATAGTGTGTGTTGGGCTGGTGTGACTGGATTGGACACAGCAGTGCTGCTGAACATTAAGGAACAGGGTCAAAGGGGAAAAACAATGTATGCAGTTAATCAGATGGACTAGGGTCTGTAATTGTTGAACGTCAAAGTTCTCCTATATGGTAAACAGAGCTGATAAAATGGACAGTGTGTGTAGATATATAGCTGGTAGTTTTAATGTTATGGTTGCTTGGTGTATGTGAGGGAAGTTTATTAATTAAAAAGTGTCTGAATATTAATTTGCCCTCACAGTTTGTGTTTGTTTATTATTTTTCATTCAGAAAATTACACTGTGTATTTCTGCATCGTCATATTTACCTCCTTTGGTTCTGAGTATATGTTTTCAGGTTGCTCCACTGCTGCTCTTCTGTTTCTCCTGCAGGAACGAATTCCCTCCCGGTGGTACCCTCCAGAGTATTTCAAGAATGATGTCTATGGATTCAAAGGGGACGTCTGGGCATTTGGTATTGTAATCTGGGAGATACAAACATTTGGTAAGCGTCATATGCACAAAAAGTCAGAGCGCTAAAATAGAATTAAAGTCATGGAAAGTGTTTCTGTTAGACAGTCATAGCTCACCCCTCACTGCATTCCTCAGGCACTTTGCCTTACCCTAACTTGAGCACTTCAGAGGAAGTCGCTTGCTACGTGTGCGCTGGCCACAGAAACGCTGAGCCGGATCAGTGCAGGCCCGAGATGTGAGTAGGAGTCCTGATGTCTTCTTTTCACACATCAAGCTTTTTTTTCACGCCTCTGACAATAGGGTCTGTGGAAAACCGAATCTCTGTTTCGACCACCTACTATTTGTGACTAATAGTAATTAGTCATTAATAGCGCGCATGGAAATGTTATGAAAACGTACTCTTTAGGTAGGGCTTATTTTAACAGACTGAACATTCACAGTAAATTAAATACAGTCCTATTTTATTCCAACCTGAAAATCATAAAAAAAGCATAGTGACTGGCATATCTCTGTGTATATATATATATATATATATCCTCCTTATATCTGCTTTGCCATATAGGAACAAATACAGACTGTAGTCCATCGGATTCACTGCATTGTTTATCCTGTTTCACTCTGTTCTTTAATGGGAACCCTGCAGGACAACCACATAACATGTTCTAATAGTCCACCAACCAACAACATCCAGCCAATAGTGTGCAGTGGGCAGCATCCTGTGACCTTTAATGAAGGACTACAGAATGACCAACCAAATGATGAGCTGTCATCCCGACTTTACATCTACAAGGTGCATAAACAAGGTAGGCGTGTCTAATAGAGTGGACAGTGAGTGGACACAGTTTAAAAACTCCAGCAGCACTGCTGTGTCTGATCCACTCATACCAGCCCAACACACACCACCACTATGTCAGCGTCACTGCAGTGATATATATATATATATATATATATATATATATATATATATATATATATATATATATATATATATATATATATTTTGCAACTGCATTGACACTAACATGGTGGTGGTGTGTTAATGTATGTTGTGCTGGTTCAAGTGGATCAGATACAGCAGTGCTACTCCCTGTCCACTCTATTAACACAGCTATTGGTCCACCTAGTTGATGTAAAGTCAGAGTTGGTCATCTTGTAGTCCTTCATCGGTGGTTGGTTGGTTGGTGGAATATTCTCAGTCCAGCAGGGGCAGTGAGATCCAGCACTTGCACGGCCGTAATACCTGCTGTGTAGTGGTTTTGTCAGGCTGTCAACACTCAGGCATTGGTCTTCAGACACATTTAGGTCTAATCTGACATTTTTCACATATTTTTATTTTTGTCTCCTGCTGCTGCTTAGCCACCAGCTTCACTGATTCCAAACATGCTGCGCCAGCATTTGGCTGTTTATTTAGAGCAATGGGTGTGTTTGATTTACCTAAACAAAATACACATGGCTATATAGTGATGTATATAATCTATGAAACATCTTGTCATGGTTATACAAAAAGGAAAACAAAACAAGCTAGCACCTGATGCATGCTCTGCCTCTCTATATAATATATTTTACCCCACAGGCTACAAATGATGAAAGACTGCTGGCAGGAGCCTTATTCCCTGAGGCCTTCTTTTAAAGACATTGTTGGAGTTCTGGAAAACATTCTTGAAAGTGATTGTGTAAGTGTCCTTCACACTATACTGCTGAATATGCTTCCAACATATTCTAATGTATTTGAAGGATCATGTTACATGTTCTGTCTATAAAGCAACTGCTGTGAATACAAAAACAGCCCATATTTTGGTTATATTTATAGGACTATGTGAACTTGGACAGCGAAGATCAAAAGGCCGCGGTACAGTCCGAAGATGCTCATCCGGTTTTAAACGTGGAGGTGTACTGTAACACAGAGGAATGTTGTTTAGATTCAAACAATAAATGATGTTTGATATTATAGCTGAAAGTAGAGGACTATATGGCTGTTTGTGGGAGCAGTATTACTGAGAGTAATATTATCAAGATTTCCAGTAAATGTACAATACTGAACTATGTCCTTGATAACACAGAACATACACTAGCGGTCAAAAGTTTTAGAGCACACCAACTTTTGGAAACTATTCAGTTTAATGTCTCATTGCATGTACAGCATAATACAAATAAACAATTGGAGTTAAAAGATCATGGAATCAATTTATAGACCAAAATGTATTCTAAACTTTTGACTCTTTTTGATATACTAGCTGAACACCCTTGTGGCATTCTTTCTAAAATAGAAATCAAAAATTCTCCAGAAAGTTCTTCCCAAATTTATTGCAGAAGTTTCCATAAATGTGTGGCACTTGTAGGTTGCGTTGCTTTCACTCTTCTGTCCAGTACATCCCAAACCAGCTCAATGGAGTTTAAGTCTGGAGACTGGCCACTCCATGTTGGCTGGCCACTCCATGTTTTCAAGCCTACCATCTTGTTCTGGCATAGCTTGGACTTTTGTTTTGGGTTATTATCTTATTGTAGAACAAACCCTGACCAGAGGGTATTGCATGGCTCTGCAGAATGTTGTGGTAGCTGTTTTGGTTCAGGGTGCTTCTCACTCTGTACGAGTCACTGACCCTGGACCCGGCAAAACAGCCCCAGACCATCACACTTCCTCCTCCATGTTTGACAGTTAATGTCACACACTGTGGAACCATCCTGTCACCTAAGATCCTGTGTGATGAACCGAAGATTTCAATTTTGATTCATCAGTCCATAATACCTTATTCCAGTCTGTAGTAGTCCAGTGGTGGTGTTTCATGGCTCAGGCAAGCCTCTTTGTCTTATTCTGACGTCTTGGCAATGGCTTTTTTGCTGCAACTCGTCCTGCATCAACCCTGCATGTCGAGGTCTTCTCTTTACAGTTGAAACTCTTCTCTTTACAGTAGAGTACGACCACTATTAAGTTGTGCTTGAAGATGTTGTCCTGTGAACTACATAGCAAGCTGTTAACTCTCAGAAATGTGTCTTCCGATTCGGTTGTGGCTTTGGGTCTGCCAGACCTCTTCCTGTCTTTCAGTGTTAATTTCTTTTTTCTCACCATTTTTGTAGCAACACACTACTTTCTGCAGCACAATACTGTTCAACGGATACTCACAAGGGTATGGTACCACATTGTGTTCCCACAGTGCTTCCAGACAGAGAGGTTTGTAATCAGGCAATCGAGAAAAGTTGGAACACCTATAGGACTTAGTAGCACCAGCTTTTAAGGCTTGATCAACCTTCATTGCTGCAGAACAGCTTTAAATTGTTAACCCATTCCATGTTCCCTGAAAGAAGCCTTTTTGTATGATTGAATTTTTACCTCTGGCAGTTCAACACCTACTTTTGTACCATTTCAAGCTATTTATTGGAGTTGGGGTGTTCTAAAACTTTTGACCGGTAATGTACAACAAACTGTAAACTAATTTATCTTGCGAAGGTGGATCTGTCGACTTGTTCTTCCTGCCTTTCAGGATTACACTCAAACTGATATAGCAGAACTGGCACCATCCGAAATATAGTCAAAGCTGTTTTGGGGATGCAGAACTGCCAATCAGGCAGTTGACCAGTCATATCAGACTGGGTGAGCTGACCAATCAGAGCACACTATGCTTATCTGGAATCAGAACTTAAAGACACGGGAGCTCTAACAGCGCGTTTCAGACAGAGGATGAATATAAATAATAAAAAATTAAACCATGTTATTGTATTCAAGTAGACCCCAAAACACAATTATGACCACTGCAAATAGGCATAATATGTACCCATTCAAAAGAGGTAAAATGGTGAAAAGTCCATAGAGAATGTCTTCCATCTATTTAATTTCAGGTTTAGTTTTTTATTCACAGTCTCATCACTTCATTTCTGCTTATTTCGGGCAGCAGTTTTTGTTGGTTTGGAGTACAATATTCCAAAAGTCTAACAGTAGGCCTACTTTTATCTTCACGTTTATGGTCTATAACACTAATGCTAGATTTTTCAGGCAGAATAGTGTTTTTCCCTTTTATTTCACCCTCTCCTTTTTCAGAGAATCATTAGATATTTACATTTTTATCCGGGAGAATCTTATTCAGAGTGTTTTGTGTTGTGCTTTTGTCCACAGTTCAATGTTTAACAGTTAGAAATACAGGTGGAGAGGCATTGTGGGCCTTTTGGCCAAGTGGGAGGTTCTAAGCTCAGTGCAGTGATATAGTATGTGTGTATAGCTCCCCCGTGTGGTAGATATGCACCTCTACAGGTATGGCAGATTAGGTCATTGGGGCAGACGCACCCACCCACATGATAAGATTATGCAAGCGTTTCCTAATAATGAAATATATTTAAAATGTGCCAAATGTACTTGTACTTATCAAAAATAGGAATATAATTATTATACATTTCTATAATATGAAAACTAAGGGTCCATTTGAAAGTGCCAATGTTTTGTGGCCTATTGGGCCTTCATCAGGACAAAGCATAGCATATGATGGCATATCAAAACAAACCAGCCATGCAGTATAGTGCAATATCTGCTTATGTACTTGGGTATTTGGGGTACTTGGGGTGTACTTAGTATCAAGCATTTTTATATATTTAAATAGTATTAATACAGTAAATAGTGGTTTTACATATCAGTGTGTTTATTTAACACTTTCTTAGCGTCTCCTTGTGGAAACAACCCAGTATTATTTACAGTTCTCATCTAATACCTGCTTTGACTGCTCAGTACTTCATTAAGCTAAATTAAGATTGCTGATGAAGGAACTGAATACATTCATACAATGTCTGGGGCGTCCAGGAGAAATCTGTATCTACACTTTCTTCAAACTGGAGCTCAAGATATTAACTATTTCTTTCACAATAAGATATTTAAGCTACTTTGTATTGTATTTATGCTTATTTATGTCCTGTTGGTTAGGATAAAAGCAGAAGAAAGCATGTGTTAATAAAATGTTTTTTACATTTTGTTTTGCTCTAATATGTATGTTTTTCTTTGGGATATATATATATATATATAGATTTCTTTTCTTTCACCACTAAACCTTTATTTGAATTTACTGCATCGGTGCCCTAGCAGGACCTGTCCTCTGTCTCATCTTTGTGTCCCCTGTAGCGCTTCTTTATTCTCCATTCTTGCTCTTTACATGTACATGAAATGTATTTTAGAATGAAACAAACATTTAAACTGTATTACACACATACCATCACTGGTCACGTTATTAAGCACACTTTCCTTGTAGCTAGATTTGCTACCCAAATTATCAGCTCTACTTACTTACTGCTGTATTTGATCCACTAATACCAACACAACACACACTAACACACCACCATCACTTCAGTGTCACTGCAGTGCTGAGAACAGTCCCCCACCCAAGTAATACCTGCTATGTCGTGGTCCTGTGGGGGTCCTCTTAAACCCCACTCATCAATGGCCAGGGGGGACCACCACTGAGCAGGTAGGCGGATAGTTCTCAGTATTGTGACACTAACATGGTGATGGTGTGTTAGGGTGTGTTGGGCTAGTGTGAGTGGATCAGACAAGACAGTGATGCTAAGATTTTTACACACCTCTGGGTCACTGCTGGACTGAGAATAGTCCATCAACTGAACTGTCTAGCCTCCCTTACACCCTACTCATCAATGGCTAGGACCCCCTGTGGGACTACCGCTGAGCAGGTAGGCGGATAGTTCTCAGCACTGTGACTCTGACATGGTGGTGGTGTGTTAGTGTGTGTTGGGCTAGTGTGAGTGGATCAGACACAACAGTGATGCTGAGGTTTTTACACACCTCAGAGTCACTGCTGGACTGAGAATAGTCCATCAACCCAAACTGTAAAGCCAGTCGGCTTGTCTCTGGTTTTACATCTACAAGGTGAACTAGTAGAGTGGACAGTGAGTGGACACTGTGTTTAAACACTCCAGCAGCACTGCTGTATCTGATCCACTCATGTACCAACACACCACCATCACTTCAGTGTCACTGCAGAGCTGAGAACAATCCCTCACCCAAATAATACCTGCTTTTGGTGGTCCTGTGGGGTCCTAACTGTTGAGGTAAGAAACTTTACTACAGACTGTGGTTGTAAAGCTTACTTGTGTATGTATACATAATTAGAAATACTGGAAACGTAAAAACAAATAAACATAAGAAATACAACGTTGAGAGTTCACATATATTTAGAAATATTTCGTGATATATTTTAACAATAAATGCTTAAAAAAACACCACAGCATCATGAAAGACCCCCTGGTAGATGACGCTGCGTTGACGTGGGCGGTGTGACGCAGGCGGTGGCTAACGGTGTTAGCCTGGTTAGCTCCGCTGGTGCAGTTCTGTGAGTACGGCGTAGCGGGCGAGCGGAGGAGGAGGAGGGACATTTTTACCGTTTCTTTAGGCTGGTTATACGAATTGCTGAACATTAATGAAGGATACTGTTTAAAAAGGTGAGCTAAGGTTTTTTCACTCACACTGTTTTCATGTTCTAATAGAGAATTAGTATCCGGTAAATGTGGCTTAGTTCGATTATTCAGGGACTCAGGGTGTGTTTATGTTGTGGGAGTGAGGGAGATCATGGAGGATGAGGATGATGCTAGCGTAGGCTATAAAAAGACTTAGGTCGACATTAGCTTGTTTAATCACCCAGGAACGTTATGAGAGTTGTACCTTGATTATTTCAACGTTATCTTAGACCTTTTATCGCCTTATGGTGGTCGTCTGAAGGCTGTCGGTTAATGAAAGTTAGCATTTAGCGCTAACGCAAAGCCTAAATGCGGCGCTAGCTAACGTTACGGCCCACGTTAGCCATGTAGCTACACAGCTGGTGTTACATAGCCATAGCTGCCTAACGTTGATATACAGGCGTTGTGAAGTCATTTAACGGTTCGATGATAATATAGGCAGCTATATATACACAGCGCAAGCGAGTGTATATGTTTTACTCGTTCCTTTTTACGTTACGTTGTTGTAACGTTAACGTTAGTGCTGAAGAGATTAATGTCACGACCCGTATAGAGAATAATGAATGAGGACTATCATTAGCCACTGCGACGACTTGCTTAAAACTTTCAACAACATATTTATTTTCTTTCGTGTTCAGTTGAGTCTTTGTCAGCACTGACACAACACTGAAACCAATATGCCATTTGTGGAATTTGTGCTATTCTTGTAGGCAGCTAGGCTACTAGCTAACTCTATTAATATTCCAAAATAGCAGCGAGTCTTCTTACTAAGTCACTATTTTTGTTGGACTATGATGTTTATAAATGGGAGATTACCTTGTGATTGCTGTGACTAAAGTTGATCACCAGGTAGTAACCTGACTATTTACAGGGCTGTTTAAAAGTTTGTAAACCATTTGAAATGTCTTACATTCCTTAAAAATAGTCAGATTTTCATACACAAGTCCTAAACGTGGATAAAGGGGATCAGGTTAAACAATGGAGATCAAAGCATTATGTATTATTTATTTATTGAGGAGAATGATCCAATAATATACCATATAACATGAGTGAGTAGCAAAAGGATGTTAACCTTTGCTCAATATCTGACCCCCTAACCATTCCTGCTAACTGTTGCTCAGTCCTGCACCACAGCTTGGAGGAATTTAAGCCCATTATTCCACACAGACCAGCTTCGACTCTGTGATGTTGGTGGGTTTCTGTAGGATTAAGGTCACTCTTCTTCTTTAACTGTTCTTTGATGGAACAACTTGTCTGCTAATGGTTGTTGTCTTGCTGCTTGACCCACATTCACTAGAGATTCAGTTTACAGACACAAGCCCTCACATTTTCCTTACTAGTTCAATTCAGAATTATTTGTTCTATTAGCGATGGCAAGCTGTACTGGCCCAGATGCAAAACAGGGCCTGACTGTGATACTACCACCACAAAGTTTCACAGGTGGCATCATGCTGGAATGTAGTGTTCTTTTTTTCCATACATTACGCTTCTCATTTAAACCAAATTCTATCGTGTTCTCATCTGTCCAGAAGATATTTTCCAGTAACCTTCTGGCTTGTCATTGTGATTTTTAGCAAACTGCAGAAGGGCAGTAATGTTCTCTTTGAAGGTCAGTTGCTATCTCCATGCAAGCCAGCCATGCATGCAATTGTCGTTGCGATTTTTCCTAATGGTGACTCATGGAAATAAACATTAGCCGCTGTCAGGCCTTTAATTGCGTGCAAGTTACCCTGGGTTTCTTTGTGAATGTTAAATGCTTTTTTGTTTTGTGTTTAATTGTGTCTTTATCTACTTTTTGGACTTGTGTGAAAAATGAATTATGTTTTAGGCCACATTTATGCAAAAATATAGAAAAATTGTAAAATGTTGGCTGTCCATGATGTTCACATCATAATTATTTTACTTTTAACTTGGGTATGTTTGTTATGTGAGTAAATAAACATACTTCTTACATTTTTATCATTTAGCTATTGTTTTTTATGTTAAGTTGGTGAAACCTAAACTTTTGCTATTGTTCACACCACTTAATTTTTTTTTCTTTTTCTTTTGTAAGTACATTAGTGCTGCCCCTGGTTCTTTTATATTTCTAGTTGTCTTTGGAAAATGTACTTTTACTGAAGTCACTTCTTATTTGTAGCAGTTATATAGCATGGGATATGTTCATTACTGTCATGGTGAAAAAAGAATCAGTTTTCCAAATTTTTAAGTGATTCTTTGTTTTTTTTTGACAGCCGATTCCAGAGGCTTCCAGCTCTGTGCCATGTCTTTGGAGACCTCTTCAGACCTGGCCAACGAGAACACCTGTTTGCCCTCATCGCTAAACCTTGATCTCCGCTGCCCCCACAGTGCCCGTTTAGACGCTGAATTAGGCAAAGCTAAAGCCTTGTGTACCTCCTCTCCTAAGAGCCGTCGCATCTACGCCAGCACCACCCCATCCCAGCTCCTCAACGGCATCATGGGAGGACTGGATGATGACGCTTCCCTCCAACACCGCGAGGAAGAGCGGGTCAGGAATCAAGAGAACGAGCAGGGTCACCCTGTCTCCGGGAGCAATGCCAAGTGGATGAAGGAAGGCCAGAACCAGCTTCGCAAAGTAGCCGAGAAGCAGCAGGACCTAAACAGAAACCCAGACCAGAACCTTAACCTGGTGGAAAATGAAAACGAAGGCCATGACATGAACCCAAACCGGAACTCCTTGCTTGGGGTGCAAGGGAATGACGTGGAGAACAATAAGACCCTGGAGGTGTTATGTTCTGACTTAGATGTTAGGAACACCGCCAACGAGCCTATTCTAATTGATACCTCTGAGGCCCCCAAAGGCAAGGTGGAAGAAAATGAGGAGGAGGAGGAAGAGGAGGAGGAGAAGGAAGAGGAAGATGAGAACCTCCCTCTTGGGGGCGGAGAGAAGGACACAGACTCCTCTGAGACACAGAGCACCAGTGAGTCGAGGAAAGGCGTTGAAGGCGGAGGCAGGAACACATGCTTACTGTTCAGCAAGAATGGAGCTAGTGATGAGGACTCCAGCTGTATGTCTCTGTCCCAGGGGAGCACTGCCAACAGCACCCCTGACGGGGATCCAGGTAGCTTGCTTCATGCTAGTTTTTGTTGTAGTACTGTCATTGCACAAATTAGGAGTGCACAACACATCTTCTGGCTTGGTGTCAGAGAAGGCTGCAGTATGCAAATCAGCTTTCACTTCAGACCTCTAAAATCATGCGTCATTCTGTAGTTGCTGTCATGCGTGTATTAGAAACTCCTGGTCTAAGCAGTTTTTCCTAAAGGGGAAAATGAATGGCTTTTTAAAAAAATTGCCTCCAACCGGGTGCATACATTTTACCCCACGTGTCACTGGATCTTCTGAGTGATCTATTTTTACACTGTAGGTTATATATATATATATATATATATATATATATGTGGGTGGGGGGCAGTGCAGACGTTTTAAATACATTGCATTTAGATACATTATGTAGACATTTGGTCACAGGAAGTTTGCTTTATTTCTATTCTAATAGTCCCATCAACCATTTAGAAGTTTCCCCACACCACAGCTTCTTGAATCCACATTAACTGTTGAATTGTTAAAGCTGTCTGGGGGCTGACTTCACACCCTGCCAACAATGCCTTTGTTAGCTTTCTGTCTGTATGAAGTTTGTACTTCTTGCTACATTGCTCTGCAGCACCAGGGTCAGGCTATTTTTCTCCTGAAGGCCTTTTATGTTTGCATATAAACCACATTTCCATCAGTCCATTATCTGTCTGCTTTTGCTTTTGCTGCAAAGTTCCTGATAAACTACAGTCTAACAGTTTCAACTCGGTGTGAGATGGCAGCAGTTTTAAAAAGCACCTTAATTTTTTTAATTCTTTAAAAAACTTGCTTAATCTCAAATTTCCTAACATGGGTATAACAACAACTACAGGCTGATACCATGGCAGAAATCTGTACTATACAGGGCTAATGCAAGTGAGGCATAAACTTTGGTTTAAGTTAAGTAAGGTTAAATTGTTTTTTTCTTCTTACCATGAAAGGCTTATGATGAGCGCTGCTGTTTGTTGAGATTATAGCCTACTGTAACATTTTTTCCCTTTAATTCCACCCCCACCACCATCTGGTATGGATATTAGAGTCTTATTGGGACCGCAGCGCATTTGAAACAGACACAGACCTGCCAGCTGGTTGGATGCGTGTGCGAGATACCTCGGGCACCTACTACTGGCATATTCCCACTGGCACAACACAGTGGGAGCCTCCGTCTCCCCTGGAGGAGGGTGCAGCCCCAGAGAGACCATCAAGCACCTCCCCTGCCATTACACCCTCTGAGGAGCCGCAGGTACAGGCAGCCAGCAATATTGATTACTTTATATTGAGTCGTAATAGACAGCCATAGTTTATTTATTTATTTATTTATTTATTGATTTATTTATTTTCACAAGTTCTGGTATGGCATGTAAATCTGCTAGATGCAATGGAAACATCTAGAGTATCTGGGTTGAATGGATTTACTGGATGTTTGATTGTGGAGACACTGAGGAGTGCTGGGAATAAATCAAATTAGGGGACAGCTGCATGTATATCAAGACTGACAGATGAATGTTTTGTCTTTAGCTTACGTGGAGTGGTGTGTCCCGTCCAAATAGATTCAATGATGATCTGTGGAAGGTATGTCAGTGATATTTGCTGCTTACACTCTACACTCATTTATAAAATGTCAAAATTGGTAATTGTGACAGTTTTTATTTTTTTTTTTTTACCCTGTCATTCTTGTTTAGGAAGAGGATGTAACTTCTGATCAGAGTCTGAAAGAATTTGAGGGGGCTACTCTGCGCTATGCCTCCATCAACCTCAGGTGTGCCTCATTTTCAGTGAAGTGTTAAGAGCTATCACTGACTGAATTGCAAGATGCTGCTAATGCCTTGTGCTAAACAGTACCGCTCTTAAATTATAAGGTGCTTTCCTCTTTCTGCTTGTGTTCAGCTGTTCCCAGTCTGAAGGAGAAGACAAACCAAATTCCTACAGCACTGATGTGGAGGCCAAGGTATGGTGCAAGACTTAACATTCCTTAACATGTGTTAACTGTTGTGCTGCCCCTTTAGAGCTTTAATTGGGCCAGTAAATATTGGACCTCTGTGAGCTATTAATAATAAATGAATGTAAAATTCTTGTTAAAAGCTGTACTGCTCATAACCGTGTGCGTTTGTCTTCACAGTGCTTTGCAGTGCGATCTCTAGGCTGGGTGGAGATATCAGAAGAAGAGATGGCACCTGGCAAGAGCAGCATTGCGGTCAACAACTGCATCAGACAACTCTCCTACCACAAACATAACCTGCATGACACTGCGGGCATCTGGGGAGAGGTATGTATGTGTTTTATTTATTTGGTGAGACCTGAAGATACACCTGGAATGAGAGTTAAAGGTTGATGACATGGCTAATCTTGTTCTTCAGGGTAAGGACATGCTTCTGGTGCTGGAGAATGAGATGCTGAACTTGATTGATCCTCTGGGTCAAACCCTGCTCCACTCCCAACCCATAGTCAGCATCCGCGTGTGGGGTGTTGGCAGGGATAATGGCAGGTCAGTGTAATAAAGACCTATAGCTGTTTATCAAAAGTACAGACAAGAACTTTATTTATATCCTGTGATGTTTTGCACATGAGAAACAGCACATTTACACGTGTCTTGTCTGATCCTGAAGTGTTTTTAGCCCACTAATAATTAGGTTTGGGGGAAAATACCTGTTGTTGTTGTTGTGTTTTTGTGAGTGGGTGTGTGTGATTGTAATTATTTTCTGGTAATTAGGCTTTTTCAGATGTAAGGCTTATACACTGGTATGCAAAACTGCTAGCCTGTAAGCTCTGTGGGTTACATTTCAATGCTGACAATGCTGAATAATATAGAATATAATATATAAAAAATGTAGAATATTTTTTTGTGATATGTATATGATACTATTTCCAATTGTAATTTTATTTAAATGAATTAATGTGTATGAGTTATGTGTATTAATACTTTAATATATTTAAAGTTATTTTAGTTATTTATATATTTAATCATTCATTTTCATGCTCATTCCAACATAGAATAAGTCTTCATAAGACCAGATAATATGTGGTTTACTATGATTTGTTTTAAATAGTAGTTTCAATAGAAGACATGACCTACATGACCATTCTGTTAATTGTAATAGTAAAATAATAATAATAATATTGACTGGCTTGTAGCACCTTTCACGCACTTCAGTATGTTTTATAATCAAAACAAACAAACAACCTTAATGGTAGATCATTTTTCCTCTGCTGCTTTCTGTCCTCAGCTATTTTCTGTTGCTGCTTTAAGTTAAATGTAGCTGCTCTTGTGTAGTTTTAAAAAAATGTTGCATAAGTAATTCTCATTGCTGCATATAAATAATGCTTAGTTACGTGCATGCTTTGTTTGGTTTAGTTTTTAGTTGACTTGCTAGACCAAGTTGGACTTTTGTTGTGCTCCCTCTTTTGTTTGCTATTCAAACCTTGTTTAATTTCTCTCTATGCTGCTGCGTTCTGGGACTCAGGGAGAGGTAGTGTATCGCTATTATTGTGCACGATTTTCCATCTCTGTGATTTGTCATGGCAGTGTGCTGCTGCAGCCCATGTTCACCCCTCTAGCCTCATTTTGATGAGCTTTTTGCCTTTTAAAGTATTCATTGTTTTCAAGTGTAGTTGGCTCATAGGGTCAAAATATCTATTGTTCTAGTAGTTTTTGTAGCTTTTGTTTCCCATTCCCATTTTTTTATTGTAGTCTTTTACTCCCATAGCCGCCTCATACACTCTCATATCTATTTCATACATTTAACTTCGCCTGAGCTTTAATGTGCACAAGCGCTGACGTTTATTTCTCACTCCAGGGACTTTGCATACGTAGCTCGAGACAAGCTGACCCATGTTTTGAAGTGTCATGTGTTCCGATGCGATACTCCTGCCAAGAACATTGCCACCAGCATGCATGACATCTGTTCCAAGGTAAACATTTTTCGTCTGTGGAGTGAGCGTTGACCGTGCACCCTAATTACTTGCAATTCATGGCAACAACACTGTTTACTCATGTTATGGCATTGCAGGTGAAGTTACACTCACATAGCCATTTAGATGCAAAAGAAGCAGCTTGACGCTGCCAATAATAATAACAACAATAATAATAATAATAATAATCGTTATTGTTATTTTCATCATCTTTATTTATAGAGCATATTTCTTACTAGTGGCAGCTTAAAGTACTGTACAGACAGTAATATCAGTAATAACAAACTTAATTAACCGAAGACAAAGTTTAAATTTATAGGTGCTACGATGTTAAAGGTTTAATTATACACAAAGTTAAAGAAACACGTTTTTAATTGTTTCTGAATAGTGAGCACTGATCCTGCCTGTCTAATGAAAACTGAAATTGAGTTGCACAGTTTAGAAGCAGAGTGACTGAAAGAGGTCTCTCTATATTTTCTGTATTTTGCTGATTGATGTGCAGAAGGTTAGTATCTGCAGATCTTAGATCTCGAGTTGGAACATAAACAGAGACGTTTTGGTGCTAGATTATTTAGAGCTTTATAGACGAGTAGCAGAATTTTAAAGTCTGTTCTAACAGATACAGGGAGCCAGTGCAGTTCAGGGCTGACATGAGTTGTAGGGGATGGTTTGTTTTCTTCCCAGTAAGAAGAGCATTTCAGTGATCAACTCTACTTGTAACAAACGCATGAACGTGTTTTTCCGTGTCACTCTGGGCTAGAAAAGGCCAAACTTTGGTGATGTTTCTCAGATGATAAAAACTACTCTACACCCTGGTTACGTACTTCAGGTTTGATATTAGTAGCTAAAGAACCAAGTCTGTCATATAAAGCATTTTCTCTGAGGTTCAGTACCGAGAATGAGCGTTATAGTTTTCTCTTAATACTGGCATCGGAAGGTCATGACAAGTGACTGTTTAATAAAATCATTTTAGATGCTTAAGTAAACCAATTTTATATGATAACACTAACCATGATATGTGTCCCCTAAACTTATGCTTACATCTACAACCATCAGACATTTGTGTGGAATTTATGAAGTCATTCATGCTAACAATATCAGCTACTAATAGCTAAGGACCAGGCTCTGAGATCATATCATCTGACATCATATCGACTTACTTTTGTCCTTAGCTTTTGTCCTCAAAAACACTAGTGGCGTGTTTTGCACAATTTGTACATTGCGTTTATTTGTGTAAAGAAAATAAAAAACTCAACTTGGCAAGAATTTTATAACTACACAGTAGGGTTGTGCGATATTGATATTTTTTTTCCAGTCAGTACCGTACTTGATAACGTCAGCTTGCGCATTGTTAACATTACCAAGATATTATATTATTGTAAACGATATATCACACCCCCCTACTATACAGGATAAACCATTACAACACTCCCTCCTACTTTACATAGTTTCATAACAAACTATGTATAGAGTTCTTTCTATCCATCGTGTCTAATTTGGACTGGCCACCCTTTTCTGCAGATTATGGCCCAGAGGAAGTCCTCAAAGTCGAGTCTAAACAGACTGAACATCGACCCTTCCAAACTTGTGGATCTCCCGTTCCAGGGTAAGATGTGAAAACCATGCTGCTAAGCAAAAATGATTTTGTATGACAGCAGCTTAAATTACAGACCATTTGTAAGAACAACCTACAGCTTCTCAGTGTTTCCTTCACCAACATCTCTTTTTCTAACGTTTAGAATTCCCAGCACCAAAGAACGAGCTGGTCCAGCGCTTCCAGGTGCGGTATCTTGGTAGTGTGGCGGTGGCAAAACCAGTAGGTAAGGAACACTACTGACTCTTCTTCATTTACAGTGGATCTATACTTTGTAGGAGCCAGGGATGCATTGTCACCTTGTCACAACAATTTAGCTCACAGGAGGAATTGTCTGACCAGCAATGTTTTCTTTTTTAATTTTGTTACTAACATTTTGGCTCCTACCACTCTTTGATCTGCGACTAACACTTTTGAGGGTGTTTTTACTTTTGTCCTGAATACATGTGTACATGTTTGTAGGCTGGTACACACTAGCTTTCTCTGTTTTCTGCTTTGCTTTATTTTCCTTGCATACAAACACTTGAGCAGCAAAGAACAACATATTTTTCTCTACAACACCTCATTCTCCACCATCATGAAACTTAAAGGAACGAGTTAGGTTACAAAATGAATGAGTCCTGGGAGCAACTTGCACATGTGCACCACAATTGACTTGAAGCGAACCACAGGCCACCAATTTCAGAAGGACCGAAGATCGGTTCTGTGGACTGCTCCCAAGTTTGAAAACAGCTCTCAGACTTGACCAGACTTGAAGTCCAGACAAAAGCTCTAGTGTGAAAACACTCTGCACGTAGAGCCCTGTTACTGTAACAGGGTCAGTTCTTTTGAGGGTGTTGTTTAAAGATCACCTAAAGAAAATGTGATCAGCATGTGACCAGTTATGTTTTATATTAACTTGGTTGATGTAAAGTAGCCTATTTTCATGGTAAAGTGTAGTACTAACTTAATACTTAATTTTTTTAAAGTAATCAGTAGAATTACCTTATATTGCCTTTGTTTTTTTAATAATATAAAAGCAATTTGTTTTTTATACAATTATTTTAATATGCTAATTATATTGTTTCATATAATAAGAAGCTAGCAATCTAAAAAGGGTGTTGTCTAGAATGCTGAAACGCATTGTAGATGAATGTCAAATGTGTGAGAGAGATGTTATTCAAAACAATGTTTTATTTAAACGCATTACAGCATCAGTTCTTTTAAGCGCAGCATTTAAAGAAAAAATCACTTGAGAAAAAATGTGCTCAGTGTATGACCAGTTATGTTCCTGTTTTATAGTAACTAGGTTGATGTAAATTAGTCCCTATTCATGGTAAAGTGTAGTACTAACCAAAATTATCCCAGGTTAAAAGCTAGGTAAAGAAAGATTTTAATAAAGCAGCTTGCTTGGTCTAGAACAGAGTCGACTATAGCAGTGACCGTATTTCAGATTTGTTAACTCTCACTGTCAGTAGCATTCGAAGTTTGGCCTTTGAATTTTATATGTAACTGCTGTTTTGTGTCCCTGGACATTGCTCTGACAGTGTATGTGCTGTGTTTTAGGCATGGACACTGTTAATTCTGCTTTGGAGAATGCACTTACCTCCAAAGACAAAGAAGAGTGGACCCCTGTGACTGTGAATGTGGCCTCTGCTACACTTACTATTCTTGTTTCTGATGTGAGTATGCTCATGTACATAATATGACTTTCATGTGTCTTTCTAATCAGAATTGCAGCAGTTTTGTAGGATCTTGTTGCTATTGTGTGTTGTTTTGTGTAGCAAGCAGGTTATTTTAAATGTGTGCGTGTGTGCATATGCATATTTTTGTCCCCTGTGTGGGTGTAGACCGAGGAGGTTCTCTCCGAGTGTCGAGTGCGGTTCCTGTCATTCATGGGTGTTGGAAAGGACGTCCATACGTTTGCCTTCATCATGGCGGAAGGCCCTGGAGATTTCATCTGCCACATGTTCTGGTGTGAGCCGAATGCAGCCAGCCTGAGTGAGGCTGTGCAAGCTGCTTGTATGGTAAGTGAGAGAACAATCGACAGCAGGACCTAGTGCAGAACATGTACTGGAGAATGTGGAACTTGCGTTTGACATCTAAAATGCTTTAAGATTTCTGATTATAAAACGTATAAAAGCAAATTAGATTATATACATTTTTGTTAGTATACTAATGCTGTATACTAAAGTATACTAAAACCTTACTGGTTGTAGATAATCTAAAAATGAGGTTTTCTAAATGATGAAATTCACTGTGGATGATTGTCAAAGGAAGAAAGATGTGATAAATAGTATGATGTGTAGGTTGTGACACAATGTATTGTGATACTGTAAGCAGTAAAACTTGCACCACAAGTTTGATTATTGCTAATGTCAGCAGTGCACTTGTTTACATTGAACTGAAAGAGTAGAATATCTGAAGATACTGTCTAGCAGTCAGGGGTTAAAATGAACTACTTTCTGCCACCAATCTTTGCATGTAAACTCTTAATTAAAACATAATATTGCTATTAACATATGAAATATATAATATTTCAGCTGTATGCAGACTATAAAAAGATGTATAACAAGTCCTTTAATATAAAGTATACCATCAACAATTAGTATTAGTATACAATTAGTATTTAGAATGCCTTGTCATGTAAAAGTGGTGATGAAATGACTAGCATGACTGTATTTATGGTTATATAATTATATATAAATATCAATTATGTAGTTGTAATTATGTCATTCCAACTATTTTCCTTTATTTTCTATCATGTGTAGGCCAATATATGTACAAAAACAATATAGTTGATGCACATAAAAGCTGAGAATTCCAATATGCTGTAAAATATTTACAATATTTACAGCAACAAATAATGTTTATTATAATTGTTTGAGCTCTCACTCTATCTCATTTCTAATCTAATATCAGTTGGGAGCTGCTGAGTATGAGCTAATATGTAAACTTGTACTTTAATAGTTGCAGTTAGAAATAAAAAGTCCTTGTTAGCTAAAAATTGATGATTATGACAGGCCTGTTAGATAATGTTTACTGTTTTCTTATTATGAAGACTAGAATGACATTGTGACAATTGGTTTTAGACATTTGAAGAAATGCATTGCTTTATTTGTGCTCTTGTAACAGCTGAGGTACCAGAAGTGTCTTGATGCAAGACCTCCCAGCACCACCTCATGTCTGCCAGGCCCTCCCGCAGACTCGGTGGCACGCCGGGTGGGCTCCAGTGTCAAGAAGGGTGTGCAGAGCCTGCTGGGGAGCTTCAAAAGATCTGGAGCCCAGACGCCCTAAAAGAGAGTTCATCCCACCCACCTCTCTCCCGTCCCAGCACGTCCTCCACCTGTCTGCTGCCTCTGTGGGATTTCAAACAGGGGGCACGGCAGACTTTATCAAGCCTAGAACACACATTTCACTTCTCCTGAGGAGCTCAGGTTTCCCTCTATCTCTGCATTTTTATCGTGTGAGTGAGAATGAGCGTACGACAGGGATGTGAGGAGGAAAACATTGAAATATAGTGCAAGACGTGATTGTGTTACACCCCACCCAAGGCAACCCTAGTTCACTCTTTGGTCTAGATAGATAGTATCGCGTATCCAATAACAATGATTATTAAGCAATTGTACATTTCGGGGTTGAGTGTTTTCAATGTCTACCATATGTGATGTCTCGTCACCTTGAAAACTGGACCAAAATTGATTACTGTAATGACGATGCACACATGATACGTGTGCACATGAAGAGAAACACTACGCATGCTGTTAAAACACTAAAACTAGTAACAAGCAACATTAAAGCTAGGAACTGTTTATGTACTGTAACACTGTTATCGCCATAGATTTTTCCCTGTCGTTTTGATATCGAAAGATTTGAAGGGAATAGTTCAGGTTCACTAAAACCGTGTGCATATTTTCTGTTAACAAACCGTCAGCAGATCACACTATGTTCATTTTTAAATATTTTTTTTTAAAACTGTAACTCCTGTGATAGATTTAGTGCAGTCACAAAGCAAGGCCTGTACTCAGTTTATTACATTTACCTCTGCTGCCGAATACAGGATCTCACTTTGATTCTGTAAGTGATTTCTATACCTGACACATCTAATCACATGTTGATGTGACCTTGTCAGCTTTGTATGAATTATTATTTACATGTTTTGAAGGGTGTTTGTTTTTTGTTTTTGTTTTTTTGGCTGAGTGGAATTATTTAAGCAGATTATTTATATTCTTTGCTGAAATAGCATTAATGGATCTTAGTCTTCCAAAAGGAACTGCCTCGGTGGAGAGCTCCTGGATATTTTACTAGTGTAGGTGAGCATTAGTGACTTACACTATGTTCTGAACACGAATGTTGCTTTTGTTAGATTTCTGTTTTTGTGTGTGTGTGCGCGCGCTTGGTGAAATGTTTTTAATTTTCCCCGCTTAGTGGGAATTCTGTTTTTAGACGCTTGAGGTCTCACCACTATGTGGTTTTTGGCAAAGTAGGGACTCTAAATGCATACAGTTCCCAACTTTATATAAGGAAAATCATGCCCTTGCTTAAGTGGTCGAGAGTTAGTCTGGTCTGTGACTAAATCTGCTTGGAAATTCTCTATAAAATAGATTTGAACATGTTCAGATTGCTTAGGGATCATGTAAGGGGTTCCATCCGCTGCAGCCTTGTGCAGAGGTGCTGATGCGCAGGTAGAGGGCGCTCTCTGCATGATCTTTTTTCACCAGTCTTGACTATTGGATTGTACAATACTCTAGCAGGCCCATTGCTTAAATGCCGTTTGGGTGTGTATTTTAGAACCTTAAGAAGGGTTTTGACGTTTGAAATTTTATCACACACCCTTCAAAGAGCCATGTGTCACCACTGATTGTCTTGTACATTCACATTTGTAATATACTGCACCATGTGTTGCCTCATAGTTAGACTACAAAACCATTAACAGCCATTCACAAATATGCTATATTCACTAAATGTTTCTGTGTATATATTGACACTAATAGAGTGATAGTAGCAGAATGCACCCCTATCCAGTAGCATATTACTTTCAGCACTCTCTGACAGTTTGTGTTTACTGTACTTCTCCCTAAAACAGAATTGAACATGCCCTTATTTTGGTTTACGCTCTAGCCGCCATGTGGAAAAAGCCTTAGCTCGTAGTTCAGCTGATAAAGCAACAAAGAGGAGGAACAAAGACTTGGTTGAAACCTATAGTTGGTAAAGAATGGTTGTATGGAATGAACTGGACTTCTCCTTTTTGGTACTCATCCTTTCACAGCGCGGGCATTCGCTCTATTAAACAAAATCGTGTATGTGGTCGTGTCTCAGCATTTCGTGTATATACTGTAAGGGCCTTTGTTCAGAATGCACTCTAAAGACTGTAGATCTAGATCACTTCATATGATAGCTGAAAACAGAGGAGGCCGGTAACATGGAATAATATGTGTGTATTGTGTCTAATTAAGGGAATGTAAATGTTAGGTGCTTGTAATACATCCGGTTTAGAAAAATATCATCTTTTCTCACTTAAGTACACTGACTGAGGAAGGAACGGCTGCGTGAAAGCACACAGCGACATCATCATCATAATCAGCCTGCCTATCAACATCATATTCCACTATGCATAATCAAACCATCTGATTTATATGAATATGAGGTATATGGTAGGGCATTTTCTTATCTGTGGTATGCAGATATTATTCAGATGTTCCAGTTGGGGTCCTCCCTGGTGGTTTTTTTTTTGTTTGTTTGTTTGTTTTTCCTTTTCTCCTTTCTTTCTTCCTAGACTTGTAAGAATGCTGTTTATTTTATCAGAAGGATGTGGTTCCAGAGAGATTGCTTTTTCCTTTTTTGTTATGGCTTGTTTTGAATTACTTTCTAAAAAAAATGTACATTAGGTGTCATGTATTTGTATATACATGTATATTAATATGATGTGTCACTGGGAAAAAAAATAAACCGTTAATGTCTGTTTTCAGGTGTTCATACTCTGCTGTTTAATGGGCAAAATCTTTTTCTTTTTTGGGGATTATTTAGGGTCACTGATCAATCTACATAACCATTCATTTTCCAATCCAAATATGCATTTAAGCTGCAAATGTGGTCTGTCTATTGTTAACTACAGCAGCTTGGCGCCGCCCACCCATATTGTCAGGACTGTTTCTTCTGAGTGCTTTTCCGAATAAGGGGTGACCAGTCAGAACAAAGCTCATTTATCGTTTTTATATATATATATATATATATATATATATATATATATATATATATATATATATATATATATATATATATATATATATAAAATGTGCGCAAGAACTAGCTGTTAAGTACATTTCTGAGCTCGGTGGCTGACTAAAACCAACAAAATTAAATGGTCAAAGTTAAGTTTAAACTGTTTTGAAGAGCGAAAATGTTGATTCATTGTTTTATAGTATAATATTCCTTATGAAATGACTATAAAATGAATTATGTGCTTTTCTAAAGTGATACAGCTTCTCCTAAATACTGTTTCTAGTTCTGCATCTCTTTCCACCACGGTGCCACCAAGCTCTCCACTTTCTCCACTTGGGCTTGCAGATATGGACAGTTATGGCATTGCTGGGTTTCCTGGTGTTGTGATGAATTATTAGACAGTTGCTTCCACTTGTGACCGTGCTGCTCTTTAAACTTTAAACCGTAAATATTTTCCCTGTGAAGTGGATGGTTGGGAACATAAAATCAGAGGATCTTCAGGTGTTCCTGAGTCATGCATCAGCATCAGTTCAGCCATTATCCCAACATGAGATCCCAGTAGGAGTTCTACAGGTCTTACAGTGTATGAAATTAGAGATGTCTTGTAGAAATTCATGTAGCATCACTATCATTATTTTTTATGTAGTGTGGTGTTGGGCTCTTCAGGAAAATGGTCTCCAGTAAATGGATTGGAGTGGAAGATGTAGCAGAACAATGATACTAATGCTTGAAGACATTTCACTGTGCCTGATATAGAAGTGTCTTGGCGAAGAAGATGACACTGGTGCAAGAGTAGATGCCTGAGTAGTGCTCACTATTCCCATCAGCAAAAACAACAGAAGGGGAGACATCACCACCAGTCATATATCTTCACTCCATGGTAACCAGCACCCACGCAATATGTATGTCCCAAAACATCTTAAGACTAGGCCTGGATAATAGTTCGATGCTTGCCACGATAAGATTAGTTTCAATAACAGTGATGTCTTTTTTGCGGTATTTCGATATGTGTTATTTACGGCAGGATAGCCGCGGAATCACCTTTAGTGGCTCGTCGGTACGTTGCAATAGTTCCTTTTACCTGACGGTGGCAGCAGTACATAAAAGTATAGTATGTTTCACTGCTGTGTTACGAGGCAAAGTTAAATAAACTTAAAGCTCATTTATTCTCCCTCTATGTGCGGAAATGTCTGTGTGCGCTTCAAGCGATGTAACCGTCACTGCCACATACTTCAGCGTTAGCTCCGTTTACATGGTTGCTGAGCAACACTTCCAGTAGCGGGCAATTCGTAGTAAATCTAGCATGGCGGCGGTGGATGAGCTCGACCTTCTGTATTTACTTCAAAAAACAAAGAAAAACAACAGTTTGTTTCTGCGCCGCGACGAAGTTACATCATAGTTAAAATTTCTAACCAACTAGCACAAAACAAAAAAAGTCCCACTTTCTTCTTCGCTGTGTTCGTATGGAAGTGGTGGCGTCTTGCACTGCCCCCACGGTCTACAGCGCTACTGCTCCGTCCCGTCAGTGACAGTAAGTTTTGCGAAAACGTGCAAATTACGCACAAAATAAACACAGAGTGCGGACAAAGAGCTCCATGCGTTTCCGTATTTAACGTTGAGTATATATGAGCGTTTAAGCGCCGTTATTTTTCTGACTGAACTCCTGAATGTACAGAACTGCATACAGTTATGGCTACGTCAAAAA
The DNA here is from genome assembly GCA_021613375.1 of Megaleporinus macrocephalus. Lineage (NCBI taxonomy): Eukaryota > Metazoa > Chordata > Actinopteri > Characiformes > Anostomidae > Megaleporinus > Megaleporinus macrocephalus. The sequence goes on along the minus strand of CM038720.1, from coordinate 29,980,284 downwards.
AAGCGCTAACGCTAACAGCTGAAAAACATTCTACTAATAAGTGAGCATAAAAGGGAGAACAACATTCTAGGTTAGTTTAGTATCTGAAACATCAGCAGTTGATGGCTTGCTGACCGACTCCAAATGACCAGAAAGAAACAACTTTCTTTAGAGACCCGTCAGTCCATTGTTGTGTTAAGGAAGAAGATACTCCATTGAAAACAAGAACATTTCACTGTGATCCCAAACTTTTGAGCGGTAGTGTGTGTATATATATATATATATATATATATATATATATATATATATATATATATATATATATATATATATGGCCCCCTGATCTGAGTGGATTGCTTATTTGACGGGGATGTCATGTTCCTTTTATGTATATGAAGACTTTTTATGTTCTTTATCTGGGCTGACACACAACTGTTTTAATCTATTTAATCTGTTTACTTGACCTCTGCTGTAATTTAAAGTCAGTTATTTATATTGATAAAGTAGATACAGACTTCCATTATAGGGATTCTTGGCAGTTTTATATCGATATCGGAATTATATCGTATCGACCGAAATTAAGGAATATATGGCAATATAAATTTTGGCCATATTATCCAGCACTACTTAAAACTAATAAAGACATTAACAACATAAATGTCTTTTTTTGGGCTGTCTGTCTCCCGCCAGCCTCTTCGCGAGGGTCTTTTGCATGGCTATGTCTCCTGAGCTCCTCAGAGGCAGGACAGCCTGTGGTGGATCCAACAATATGTATCACAATATTTCGATTTTTAGGTTTGATTAGTTGAAAGACACACAATGAATTAGTTTTATTAATTCATTAGCAGCCGCTTAATGATTTGAAGTGTATTTGATGTGTAATAGTTTAATAATTCTGCGTTAAAAGCTGAATAACTTCAATTAATTAGAAGCCTTTTTCAGATTTACATGTCCAAAAAAAATAGAGCATCATTATGACCAAAGTAATTAAACACACACCATGATGTAGAGAGTATGGGCCGAGAAACTATACGCACACAGTTCTTACCCTAACCCGCTTTAGCTGTCTGAGAAGCCCAGAGTCTGAACCCACGTCCACGATTAGAAATTTGTCCTTCATCCTTCACAGTTTGCTCATGTACACTAAAGCGTTCATGTTTAGAGATAAAAAAAAAAAGACAAGCCTGAACATTCCAACAGGATAAATCAAGATAATGAATATGAATGCGGGGTGGGTTATTGTGATAATTGTCATGTGTTTACCTAAATTTGAGGATCGGGAATGCTGATCATGTCCTGAGCCCCCTTAATTTACATATTAGAGTAAATATTCAAGCTTGATGAATATGTATGACTTCAAATCAATAAAACAAAACCAACAGGACTATCATCCCGCCCCACCCACCCCCCCGGTTCCAAGTCGTTAATATTCAGATAGCGTATGGCATGTGGACGCGGAGGTAAATATATTCCCGTGTAAATATGCTGTGTTTTCAGTTGACACAGTCGGCAGATTACAAATTTCCATTTCCACGCTCTCTTTGTGTGTCTCCCGCTTACCCAGGATTTGACTCTCCTCAGCAGTCTCGCTGTTATATATCCGCGTGTCTTTCCCACAGAAATCCTCCTCTTGTCACAGAAACTGCTGTTTGTCTGCAGTGGACAGTGAATCGTTAGGCTTTGTGTGCAGCGATTTATGTACACAACATGAATCCGGTTGCTATCACTTATTATCTGCTTTCATTTGGCAGACAGACTGTCTAAAGCAAGTTTTTTGTATTTGTGCCGCCTCTTTCTGGTTGGTCAGACTAGTGTTTCCTTCAGGAGCTTGTAATTGGATCTATTTTGGGAAGGTTTCATTTTAAACATGGCCTGACCCGATGGTTAAACTACAGGCTGGTGGGAAACCTGCTTGGCATTTCTGCCTGCCGCACCTCCACCGGAGATCGTGTGGACTCTTCTCTGGGCCCTTACTGGAGAAGCAAGGCAATTGTATAATAATAATACGCTCTATTTGCTCTATTTTCTTTTCAAACCTGGTCTGACCTGATGATATATATATAGAGCTGCCCTCAAATATTGGCAGCCCTGGTCAACATGAGAAATTAGGGCCTGTATTATTTAGATATTTCATAAAATGTTTGCTATTTTTGTCTTGATTCTTGTTATGCCTTTAACTTTCTTGCTGTCTAAAGTGCTTAATCAATTATTACAAGAACATAACAGAATGTATATCATTGTAAATAATGTTTATGTTAAATGTTAACTAATGTTTTAACTGTAATATTTAGAGGATGTTGTCAGGACCACAGATTATGTTGTGTGATGATGTTTTCAGAGAAGGTTATCTTACCTTAAAGAAGAACATTCTGGGAACAAAACCTTTTTCTGAAAACATTAAAAAAAAACATTTTAGAACCCAACATTTCTAGCTGGGTAGGTGTTTGAGTTTGCTGACCGAAGTGTGTTTGTTCTGGCTACCCTCCCGAACAACTGGTCATGTAGGTGTTGTCTGATTGTAGTTTAATAGACATTCTGACTCCAGGACATAACTAATGTCTGCAGTTTGTCTATAGCTGAGATTCTGTGGTCACTCGAGCCATCTCCCTCAGTGAATGTGGGGTCAGTATAAACATAGTCCCCTTCCTGAAAATGACATCTCCAGTAAAAGTTCTTAATTAATGCTTTCTTAAGTGGAAATGGGCAGCACTTTCTAGAATACTATTAAGAGCTACATGGATTAGTCTACTGAATTGGTTTAAAGTCATATATACGTATCATCGCTGTCCAAAAAAACCCATATAGTTCCATTTTGGTTTATTTAAATTTTTTGACATCATTTAAACACAACAGCTGCTGTTTATTTGATTATTCCATGAAGCTCTCTATGCACTGTCATTGAGCTGATCTGGAGGCTGCATGAAGTTCTGCATGCCTGAGAACTTTGGCGACCTCTTCGCACTATGCGCCTCAGCATCCGCTAGCCGCTCTGTCATTTTGGTGTATATCACTTTGTGGCTGAATTGCTGTCGTTCCCAATCACTTCCACTTTGTTATAATACCACTGACAGTCGATTGTGGAATATTTAGTAGTGAGGAAATTTGGACTTGTTGCACAGGTTGCGTCCTATCACAGTACCACGCTGGAGTTCACTGAGCTTCTGCGAGCGACCCATTCTTTCACTATTGTTTATAGAAGCAGTTTGCCTGCCTAGGTGCCTGTTTTTTTACAGCTGTGACCATAGAAGTGATTGGAACACCTGAATTCAGTGATTTGGATGGGTGAGGGAATATGTTTGGCAATTAAAGTGTGTAGAAGCAGTCTGATCCCTATGTGGCCAGAAGGGACAAAGATACAGTTTCACTTCATACGTTCAAATGCTGGCGCATGGCTAAAGTATGTCTCCACCTATGGACTGTATTAAGTGTATATAGAATAAAGTGTTTTTTTTTTATTAAACTCATGATGAACCTTTATTTTAAAGAAATCAAAAAGATATAAAAAATGGGAAAAATGTGAGTTAGTTAGTTTGTGACCAATAGAAAGTTCCCTATAAATTATATATATGATGTTACGATATATAATATATAATTAACTGAATACTATTTCAGTGAATACTTTGTGTTTGAATAGAAGAAATAGATAATCCTTGTGAATTTCCTGTGATCTGAACACTTCATTGCTATTCTACTGTGGGACCGCAGTTTGACCTCTTTTAGTAGAATGGTCAATATAAGAAAATGATCTTCCACCAACTGAGCTGTAATGATATTAGACATTTGGAATTAGCTTGTCTCAGCAAATACGCTGATTACACGATTAACCGCTGCAATAATCAGTATATACTAATATAATAAATAGGTACAGGCCTTTAGTGCATGGTATTGCATGAGTTGTTCCCTAATCATGATCTTTGGTCAGTAATTTCATCCTGCTACTGTGCTTTCAGTCTTCCTCAAGAGAAAACTAGAAAAGAGACATGCTCACACCAGTGCAGCCTGCTGTTATTCACTCCACAGACTTGCTGAATGCTCAGTTTGTGTGTAGCACTGCTGCTAAATTGCATTTAGGTTCTCTGTGGTGCTTCATGGGAAGAAGCACAGATGTTGTGCTCAGCTTTTTTCTTGATGGTGGTGAGGAGTTTGTTCGACTATGAGATTAATTAATGTTTACTGAGCAGTTATTTGCACAGTTGCTGGCATTACACAAGTCTCGCTGAAAACCAATACGATTTGATTATTGCAGCATACTTTCTGGCTGCTCATTGATTTTTTTTCCAGGCACAAAAATAGATCATTAATAACTACTTGTGGATTGGTTGGATGATGAGGATCGTTTAAAGTCAAGTTGTATGAGTGGGAGATTAGAAAGTCACTTTGAAACCTAGTCTGTCTCTAGTCTCTAAACTGGTCTAGTCCTTGGTGTTCCAGTTGTTCTGCTTCTCACTGATGTTTTTAAGCTCACTTTATTTGTGTATATGTCTTTATCACAGCACCTCAATGATAAAAAAAATTGCATTTGGAATATAAAACAGCTTCCATCTATGGACCACTTGCTGGTGATAGTAGTGTGAAAGTTTGACATGTTGTTGAAGGCAAAAATAGAGGCTGTGTACAATCCAGCTAAAGAGAATGGATTTCAGTTTTTACTTATTTTGCGCTGCAGAACTCAAAGTTAGAATTAAAAAAGATTTAAAAGTTGCATTCTTTTATATCTAAACGACATTGGTTGGTTGCCGTCCCTTAAAAAATAAGTATATAAAACATATAAAATTTTATTTTGTTAAGCCAAGTTAGTATATTTCCCAAGTATACTGTAATAAGTACACTAATATCAATGTATACTTTTAATTGTACTATTTTAATACTTCTGTGGACTAATTTGGCCCACCTTGTTGTTTTTGAAAGTAAAGTTTATGTGTTCTTTAGGTGTAAAAGTGGTACATTTTGGGTACACAAGTAGGTTTTTTGTGATTTTGTATCGCCACTATTCATAAACATTCACACACACACACACTCACACACACACACACACACACTCACATTTAGGGGCAATTTAGCTGACTGCATTTCTTTGCACCTTTTAGTTTATGATAGTTACACTTTTAAGTATGCTCTCAGTTACTATTACGACTACTAGTGTAATAGTTTTTAAACTGCAAGTATGCTTGTAAGCTTTCTTAAGATGAACTTAATACTTACTACTTTTATTTTTACACTTTAACATACATGAGTAGGTTTCGATTTAGGCATTATATTTTATAACTAATACCTTTATACCTTATATCTTTAACTGTCCTTTTAGTAGACTTACCAGCGGACTACACACATAAAAATAAACCAGACATGCTCAGGATTAAGGATAATTTAAATCAATGTCCAAACAAATATTATACTTGATGTCTTTATGTACAATACTTATTTATACTAGTTATGCTTCTGCATATATGTCAGTAGGAGCCAAGTATATATAAGTGTAATTGTGTTTAGTACATCACTGATAAGTACATAAAAAGGGTCTGGATGAATACTCACTTATTTTTAGTTTAAAAGAAGTTTACTTATAGCATACTTGTGTAAATTTCAAGCTACATGTCAGAGACTGCTGTTTAGTTCAGTATAGTAAAATAATAGTAGGATGCTGATATGTCTAAGATGCGATAAGAGTCCTGTGGAGTTTATAGATGTCTGAAATCTATGCTCCACAAGAGGGCAGGGAATAGTCTGCAGCTGACATGCTGGTTCTAATCCGTTTAGTCCATAGAAAGAAATATAGATAAACACAAGCCAGTAACATTTACATCCTGCTCTTCAGTGTCAGCTACCTTGATTTTTCAGAAGCAAATTCATCAACAATGCCTTCATAGAAATTCTGGCCCCCTGAAAAAAGCCATACATGCATACTGTCTTGACTGCTCTTATAGCTTATAGCAGAACCAGCCCTGCTCCTCATGGTGTACTCCCGTTTAGGCTCCATCTGAGAGCTGCTGTATGAGGCCGCTGAACACCCCTCCTGCTGCTGTTATTAATCATGATGGTGTGTAAGCAGGAAGCATGCGGTGTCGTGGCAGGGGAGCTCCCCAGCAAGACACCTTCACAAAAAAACCCTCAAACATGGCTTCTGTCACAGCTGCAGACAGATGAAGAAAATGCAGGAGCACCGCTGTAAGTGACGTGACATAAATTGCCGCTTCCTTCCGCTTTTATTTTCACTTAGTTGACATTTGCCTCCAAATCCCTCGTTGCAGAGCGTCAGAAGACGTGCTTTGATAAAGCATCCTGGAGAGACTTGGATGAACCGCATGAATTTTAATTCAACCATGCTGCATGCCCATCCGTCACCGAAGCCATGACTGACTGTGTTGTGGGACAAACCTCATCCAGCCGCGTCTTGAAATAAATACCGCTTCACCATTCTGATCTACTGCTCACAGAATTCAGATATTAAGGGGTTTTGACAGGCGTTTCTGGATGGAGACGGTGGGAGACTTGCTGATAAAAGGCTCAGGAGGTCCTTGTCCTCATATTATTAACTTTAAAGGGAGCTATGAGTCTGTTCCTTCTCTAGCCAGCCTGCACTGTTTAACTTTCCCGGTTGTTATCATAAAGTTTTGTGCTGGGGGCAGTGGCTAATGGCCACACACTGAGAATGTAATGGATCACTAATGTGTGTAGATGTGTGTATATAGATTCTTACTCCATCCCATGCAAGTGTGTTCTACTGAACAAGCTTTACAGAGTGCAAAAATCTCATTGCAAGTGTTATTAACACTGCATTAGATTACTTCTGTATGCATGTGGTCACGGCTAGGATAGTTTTTGTCTAGTTTAGTCCAAGGACAGCATAGTTAAGTTCTACAGCTGTTCCAACATACACGGAAGTGTAAGAGATTTTACCCATTAGTCCTCCTACTCTAGAACAGCAGGAGAGAACTGATTTCAGCCACTCAAGCCTTTATGTGTGTTTGAGCCTATATTCACAACTGCTAATGTAGGAGGACACAGAGGTCATGATGACAGGACATGGGTATGCAAAGTCCTTTAATGCGCTCCCTAAATTGCAGTGAGAGGCCAAAACTAACCTGTTGAAATATATACATTGTAACAAACACCTGAGCTTTGGTTCAGACCTGGTCAGGCTTGTCACTTGTGTTTGTACACAGAGGAGTTTGAGCTCTGCATTTAAACCCAACACATGCTTGAGCAGGTGCACACACTAGAGGGCAGTGGGTATACTTGCCCTGAGCGGTGGGCAGTCCTGTTCACAGCGCCTGGGGAGCAGTTGAGAAATAGGTGTCTTGCTTATGAGCACTTTAGACAAGTCCTGTTGGTCTATATAATCGAAACCAACGACGATGGGAAGAGAGAAGAAGTCTAACCATTCACTCACAACAGTGCAAATGCCAGTTAGGAAAGTTATTAGGCTTCAGTGTTTGAAATTATGGAGACTAAGAAGATAGTGAGTTTGGCTGCATGTCCACTGCAGCGCTAAATATTTTTTCCCCCAAAAAATCAAGAACTAGAATCTACAAACAATTGATTATCACAATATTATATTTTGTGATACTGCACTGATTTTAGTTTAAAACAGTTTACATACAAAGATTAGTGGAAGACGGTGGAGAGTTCTGTGTTGTGTATAAAGTGCTGTATAGCAGCGTAAACAAATAGGACACACTGCTATCATTAGCATTAGCAAACCTATGCATATGTTGGTGTGTCAGAAAGAAGAGGGAGACCATTTCAGAGCATATGCTTTATTCTTGAAGATTCTGTGGAAACACTTCTTGTTCTGAGAAAGGACTGATCTCAACCAGCAAACACATCCTATTTGAATCCTGCCGACAAAAGTCCAACTGGCTCATGTGACCCTATATTGGCCAATCACTACTAACTGTATTGATAGGCCAATTGCTATTTTAATATATTAAGTGGCAATGTGCACCTTTTCCTTACTAGACTGGGAGAAAGAAGAAGTCTAACCATTCACTCACAACACCGTGGAGAGTTCTGTGTATAAAGTGCTGTATAACATCGTAAACAAATAGGACACACATCTATCATTAGCATTAGCAAAGCTATGCATATATTGGTGTGTTTTTTATACTATGACAGGTTGCATTTCAAATCAGATTTGCTAAATTTATATATATCGTCTTGCTTACAGTCTCAGAATACATTGAATCGTAACTCATGTATCATGATATACACTGAATCACCAGGTTCTTGCCAATACACAGACTACTTAACTAGAACAAGCTATTAGTTTTTCTCAGATTTAGGAATGCTGCTGAGACTAAAATTGAGCATTGTTAAAGTGTGATATACTGTCATTGTATTTTCCAGTATTATCATGTTTATCTCGTGTAATGTATGCCACGGTTCACAGAAGGTGTAGTGCTGCTGCAGACGGTGGCAGACAGTCATTTTTTTGTGTGTGTGCTGAAATCTCTCCTTCATTGTGATTCTGGCATTAGAGAGGAAATGATGCTCTGATCTCCGCGGGGAATAGGCAGTCCTTGGAGAGCCTAATTGCTTATAAATGGGAACGTTTAATGAAAGGTGGAAAATCAAGCGTTGATGATGATTTATTGTCAGGACTGGGAGATTCATGTGAGGGCCAAGAGGGAGTGTGAAGAGCAGGAACGTACAAGGCATACAAGAAAGGACATGAAGCGGAGGAGAACCCTGGGGATGTGGATGTGTGTATAATATCAACTGTTCTTCTTTCACACACAAGCATATTGCCCTTGTGGTTTTGCATATTTGCTTTAATAATCAAGGTTTTATGCCATTCAATTAACATTTTAGTCCCAAGGATAACAGTTTCTCTCTCCGATGGGGTATAAATCCCATAGGCCCTGCGCATTTTTCGCTGGATGGAGGACAGCTTCTCTTTTTCCGAATTCCTTTGTAGCCTTCTGTTCTATGCTAATGTGCTGTTGCCCTCACGCTTGTCCTTTCTCAGGGATGTTTATGTGCATCTATTCATTAGAGGTAAATGATCTCCTCTACCATGATTAAAGATTCAGAGGGGGTTCATTAATCACTTCGCAGTTCTTGGCCAGCAAGAACCTTGTGGCTGGCTCACACATGCAATTACGCGTACTGCAACAACCTCTCCGAGAACAGTGATGAGGAGAAGAATACCAACTACGCAGTGCACGCAGCTGAACAAATATCTAGGTCCCAGCAGAAGAACAAAGTCAACGCTCAAGGAAGGTCTCTGAGCCACACTCACAGGAAATAAAGGTACTAAACCGTCACTGCGGTGGTACCTCAGGGGTACATCTTCAGTACCTTTAGTGAGGTAACCTGATGTATTGTATTACATAGCACTTCTGTTTTTAAGCCACGTTGACTCTAGAAAACCTAACTTGAAGCAGCGACTGTAATATTTGGTGGGCGGTTTTCAGCCCACACTATACATGTTTATGTGTTAACGTTAAGCACACAGGCTTAAAAGGAAAGTCGAACTCAATGTTTAGGTCTCAAATGGAAAATCAGCAAATCAGCATACTGATGAAGATATGATGACATCACCAGAATACATATCCTTCAGTAGGTTTTGACTGAGTTCTCTTTGAATTCTCTTTCAGTGCTCTGTCTGTTTGACCGGCTTGCAGGGGCACAATCATTGTTTTAAAATGGGGCAAACTAGCGTAATCAAAACAGCTTTTAATTAGAATGATTCACCATTGCAAACTATTTAAGAAAAACATTGTATTTTTACATAGTTTGGAATGAGACAAATGTTATAAACAAAACATTGTAATGAACAAGCCATATAATAAAAATCAATTGGACTGTAAGTAGAAAATAAGTGATGAAAATACATTTTGTCTGATACTCCAGTGGACCATCAGAAAAAAAGCTGATCCCAAAGCCAGTGGCTTTGGTACTTTCTTGCTTTTAAGAAGAAAGTAAAGGGTTATAGTATGTTGATGTGACTACTAGAGATTACTAGTTTTAATAATACATCACCTTGCAAAGATGTTAGCTGGTTTGGAATCTATAAGACTTGTGCTGTTTCCCAGATTTCAGGCTTGATATTATATAACTCTAGACATTTTTGTGTGGGTATGTGTATTACTGTGCTAAAACAGACCTAGAGCCTACTAATTTTGACTAGCTAGAGTTGACTAAACGCTATGACACAGCAGTGAATATAGCATGTTAGTGTTAAGAAGCTGGTTTCAGATTTGTATTGTTATTGTAGTAGTAGCAGTAGTAACAGTAGCAGTATCAGTAATAGTAGTATTTTAGTAGTAATTCAGAAAAGTTGTGTATTTATTGACACATGATCACTTCAGGCCTCTGTGATACGTTCACTCAAACAATTTCTAAAGTAGTCTTTTATTAATGCAATGTAAATGTATCAATCTTGCAAAGACACATGCAACAACAAAAACTCCTCCCAATACAAACAAAGCTCTTCCCCATGTAGTCACTGGGCTCATGATCCCTTTTTGCAAGGAAGATAGACATGGAGGACAAACATGGCTGGGGTCAAAACAAAACAAAATGCTTTAAATTTCAGTCTGAATGTAAGCGTAAATGCATGTGTCTAAAATCTTATCAGGATAAAATCCAAATACTGGTCACAAATAGCAACCAAGTGTAAACAGGGTCATAAAGTGGTGGGTAATATCTCTAAAAAAAATAATTAAAAAAGTAGCATCCATTATACACTATGAGCAGCTGGGCTAAAATGTCACTTTGCCAACCTACACATAATGCATGGGGTCTCGTATCCTGTACCGCAGACCTTTTGTGCCATGCAGCTGATGGCAGTCTAGTAAACCTAGGCTTGCCTGTTCCTGTTTCCAGAGTCATTTTAGAAGACACCATAAACTGGTGATGCAGCAGAGTCATCCCATATCTACCTGAAACTCTGGCACACACACCTATCCACTGACAGATTCAGTGTCATTTCAGCAGAAGATACCAGAAGAGGGCGATCACGAACCATGTTTCCTCGAGTGAGACTCCGACAGTGATGTTTTAGTATTCCATAAAACAAGTGCACGAATACCTGACTAGCAGAACAAACATCTCTGGGATTATTTGACTGTATCCACAGTGGCCTGTGGTCTTTATGCTGCTGCTTTTTGCCTCAGAGGGCCATAGGCTGGTGCAACTAAAGCCAGCTGCTGCATAGTATGTTGATAATCCAGCGTCTTTGTATCTCTTCCCGTAGTGCTGAGAAAACCACTGTTGGTTTTCTTCAGGCTTGCGATTGAGAAATCACGTTCTATTGCTGCAAAGATTTGAAGCTTGAGTAAATATTTGTTAGTTTGTTAGAATCTCAGAATTCCTGGTAGAGATTCATACCCAGAGTTTCAGAATGCTTAGGAATGAGAACTGTTAGTGTCAGATATATTTGCTGTCTAACGTGTGCTCTTTTTGTTTAGCACTGGAACCATGAGGTTACTGTTGCTAAAAAGTATTGTAAACTTGTACATTATTAATATGCAAACCCAGAGAGATGCAGGCCAGAGAGATGGATACATATACAAACATTGTTTATTCATGGTAAAACCAAAACAGACATACAAAACAACAAACGTAACAAACTACAGGGAGCAAACAAGGGGATATAAGTAGCACACAGAAAACCAGGAACACCTGGGACGGGGAGGAACCAAAAACTAGAAGGTGAGGAGCGCGGCCAGAGGGCAGAGACAAGAAGGAGCTAAGAACCAAAAACAAACAGAAGCACATGGAACATGACACGAGTGCAAAGAAAAGCAAAGACAGACAAAAGAAGAAAGAAGTCTCAAATAGACTTCAGACATTGCATGACTGAATGTTCTTGAGACCTAAATGCTCTCCATACCTTACAATATACAAAAATACAAATATATACAATATATACAATACACAAAAAACAACATAACCATGTCTGTTTGAGATGACTGTGTAATGTGTAGGTAGTATGCTCTATATTAACTGCTGCAATATCAGTGTCCTTTACATTGTTGGCCACATTAACTTGGCTAACTGACTATGTTTTGAGGTGAGGGAAACCAGGCCACTGTATTTTTTGGCCAAACTGCCGCTTCACGGGTGGTATATAACCATAACATCTCTTTATGGTTGCACATCCCATTCCATTTAGCATTCATTAGTCTGTCTGAGCTAAATGTATGCAGGGGGATTGGGAGGAGCAGTAGCAAGGGCTGCGTTCTGGGGGCTTTCTCAGCCTGGTCCTGCGAAAGAGGATTAGGGGGGGTGGACCTCTAGGAGGTCCTTGTCCTCATATTATTAACTTTAAAGGGAGCTATGAGTCTGTTCCTTCTCTAGCCAGCCTGCACTGTTTAACTTTCCCGGTTGTTATCATAAAGTTTTGTGCTGGGGGCAGTGGCTAATGGCCACACACTGAGAATGTAATGGATCACTAATGTGTGTAGATGTGTGTATATAGATTCTTACTCCATCCCATGCAAGTGTGTTCTACTGAACAAGCTTTACAGAGTGCAAAAATCTCATTGCAAGTGTTATTAACACTGCATTAGATTACTTCTGTATGCATGTGGTCACGGCTAGGATAGTTTTTGTCTAGTTTAGTCCAAGGACAGCATAGTTAAGTTCTACAGCTGTTCCAACATACACGGAAGTGTAAGAGATTTTACCCATTAGTCCTCCTACTCTAGAACAGCAGGAGAGAACTGATTTCAGCCACTCAAGCCTTTATGTGTGTTTGAGCCTATATTCACAACTGCTAATGTAGGAGGACACAGAGGTCATGATGACAGGACATGGGTATGCAAAGTCCTTTAATGCGCTCCCTAAATTGCAGTGAGAGGCCAAAACTAACCTGTTGAAATATATACATTGTAACAAACACCTGAGCTTTGGTTCAGACCTGGTCAGGCTTGTCACTTGTGTTTGTACACAGAGGAGTTTGAGCTCTGCATTTAAACCCAACACATGCTTGAGCAGGTGCACACACTAGAGGGCAGTGGGTATACTTGCCCTGAGCGGTGGGCAGTCCTGTTCACAGCGCCTGGGGAGCAGTTGAGAAATAGGTGTCTTGCTTATGAGCACTTTAGACAAGTCCTGTTGGTCTATATAATCGAAACCAACGACGATGGGAAGAGAGAAGAAGTCTAACCATTCACTCACAACAGTGCAAATGCCAGTTAGGAAAGTTATTAGGCTTCAGTGTTTGAAATTATGGAGACTAAGAAGATAGTGAGTTTGGCTGCATGTCCACTGCAGCGCTAAATATTTTTTCCCCCAAAAAATCAAGAACTAGAATCTACAAACAATTGATTATCACAATATTATATTTTGTGATACTGCACTGATTTTAGTTTAAAACAGTTTACATACAAAGATTAGTGGAAGACGGTGGAGAGTTCTGTGTTGTGTATAAAGTGCTGTATAGCAGCGTAAACAAATAGGACACACTGCTATCATTAGCATTAGCAAACCTATGCATATGTTGGTGTGTCAGAAAGAAGAGGGAGACCATTTCAGAGCATATGCTTTATTCTTGAAGATTCTGTGGAAACACTTCTTGTTCTGAGAAAGGACTGATCTCAACCAGCAAACACATCCTATTTGAATCCTGCCGACAAAAGTCCAACTGGCTCATGTGACCCTATATTGGCCAATCACTACTAACTGTATTGATAGGCCAATTGCTATTTTAATATATTAAGTGGCAATGTGCACCTTTTCCTTACTAGACTGGGAGAAAGAAGAAGTCTAACCATTCACTCACAACACCGTGGAGAGTTCTGTGTATAAAGTGCTGTATAACATCGTAAACAAATAGGACACACATCTATCATTAGCATTAGCAAAGCTATGCATATATTGGTGTGTTTTTTATACTATGACAGGTTGCATTTCAAATCAGATTTGCTAAATTTATATATATCGTCTTGCTTACAGTCTCAGAATACATTGAATCGTAACTCATGTATCATGATATACACTGAATCACCAGGTTCTTGCCAATACACAGACTACTTAACTAGAACAAGCTATTAGTTTTTCTCAGATTTAGGAATGCTGCTGAGACTAAAATTGAGCATTGTTAAAGTGTGATATACTGTCATTGTATTTTCCAGTATTATCATGTTTATCTCGTGTAATGTATGCCACGGTTCACAGAAGGTGTAGTGCTGCTGCAGACGGTGGCAGACAGTCATTTTTTTGTGTGTGTGCTGAAATCTCTCCTTCATTGTGATTCTGGCATTAGAGAGGAAATGATGCTCTGATCTCCGCGGGGAATAGGCAGTCCTTGGAGAGCCTAATTGCTTATAAATGGGAACGTTTAATGAAAGGTGGAAAATCAAGCGTTGATGATGATTTATTGTCAGGACTGGGAGATTCATGTGAGGGCCAAGAGGGAGTGTGAAGAGCAGGAACGTACAAGGCATACAAGAAAGGACATGAAGCGGAGGAGAACCCTGGGGATGTGGATGTGTGTATAATATCAACTGTTCTTCTTTCACACACAAGCATATTGCCCTTGTGGTTTTGCATATTTGCTTTAATAATCAAGGTTTTATGCCATTCAATTAACATTTTAGTCCCAAGGATAACAGTTTCTCTCTCCGATGGGGTATAAATCCCATAGGCCCTGCGCATTTTTCGCTGGATGGAGGACAGCTTCTCTTTTTCCGAATTCCTTTGTAGCCTTCTGTTCTATGCTAATGTGCTGTTGCCCTCACGCTTGTCCTTTCTCAGGGATGTTTATGTGCATCTATTCATTAGAGGTAAATGATCTCCTCTACCATGATTAAAGATTCAGAGGGGGTTCATTAATCACTTCGCAGTTCTTGGCCAGCAAGAACCTTGTGGCTGGCTCACACATGCAATTACGCGTACTGCAACAACCTCTCCGAGAACAGTGATGAGGAGAAGAATACCAACTACGCAGTGCACGCAGCTGAACAAATATCTAGGTCCCAGCAGAAGAACAAAGTCAACGCTCAAGGAAGGTCTCTGAGCCACACTCACAGGAAATAAAGGTACTAAACCGTCACTGCGGTGGTACCTCAGGGGTACATCTTCAGTACCTTTAGTGAGGTAACCTGATGTATTGTATTACATAGCACTTCTGTTTTTAAGCCACGTTGACTCTAGAAAACCTAACTTGAAGCAGCGACTGTAATATTTGGTGGGCGGTTTTCAGCCCACACTATACATGTTTATGTGTTAACGTTAAGCACACAGGCTTAAAAGGAAAGTCGAACTCAATGTTTAGGTCTCAAATGGAAAATCAGCAAATCAGCATACTGATGAAGATATGATGACATCACCAGAATACATATCCTTCAGTAGGTTTTGACTGAGTTCTCTTTGAATTCTCTTTCAGTGCTCTGTCTGTTTGACCGGCTTGCAGGGGCACAATCATTGTTTTAAAATGGGGCAAACTAGCGTAATCAAAACAGCTTTTAATTAGAATGATTCACCATTGCAAACTATTTAAGAAAAACATTGTATTTTTACATAGTTTGGAATGAGACAAATGTTATAAACAAAACATTGTAATGAACAAGCCATATAATAAAAATCAATTGGACTGTAAGTAGAAAATAAGTGATGAAAATACATTTTGTCTGATACTCCAGTGGACCATCAGAAAAAAAGCTGATCCCAAAGCCAGTGGCTTTGGTACTTTCTTGCTTTTAAGAAGAAAGTAAAGGGTTATAGTATGTTGATGTGACTACTAGAGATTACTAGTTTTAATAATACATCACCTTGCAAAGATGTTAGCTGGTTTGGAATCTATAAGACTTGTGCTGTTTCCCAGATTTCAGGCTTGATATTATATAACTCTAGACATTTTTGTGTGGGTATGTGTATTACTGTGCTAAAACAGACCTAGAGCCTACTAATTTTGACTAGCTAGAGTTGACTAAACGCTATGACACAGCAGTGAATATAGCATGTTAGTGTTAAGAAGCTGGTTTCAGATTTGTATTGTTATTGTAGTAGTAGCAGTAGTAACAGTAGCAGTATCAGTAATAGTAGTATTTTAGTAGTAATTCAGAAAAGTTGTGTATTTATTGACACATGATCACTTCAGGCCTCTGTGATACGTTCACTCAAACAATTTCTAAAGTAGTCTTTTATTAATGCAATGTAAATGTATCAATCTTGCAAAGACACATGCAACAACAAAAACTCCTCCCAATACAAACAAAGCTCTTCCCCATGTAGTCACTGGGCTCATGATCCCTTTTTGCAAGGAAGATAGACATGGAGGACAAACATGGCTGGGGTCAAAACAAAACAAAATGCTTTAAATTTCAGTCTGAATGTAAGCGTAAATGCATGTGTCTAAAATCTTATCAGGATAAAATCCAAATACTGGTCACAAATAGCAACCAAGTGTAAACAGGGTCATAAAGTGGTGGGTAATATCTCTAAAAAAAATAATTAAAAAAGTAGCATCCATTATACACTATGAGCAGCTGGGCTAAAATGTCACTTTGCCAACCTACACATAATGCATGGGGTCTCGTATCCTGTACCGCAGACCTTTTGTGCCATGCAGCTGATGGCAGTCTAGTAAACCTAGGCTTGCCTGTTCCTGTTTCCAGAGTCATTTTAGAAGACACCATAAACTGGTGATGCAGCAGAGTCATCCCATATCTACCTGAAACTCTGGCACACACACCTATCCACTGACAGATTCAGTGTCATTTCAGCAGAAGATACCAGAAGAGGGCGATCACGAACCATGTTTCCTCGAGTGAGACTCCGACAGTGATGTTTTAGTATTCCATAAAACAAGTGCACGAATACCTGACTAGCAGAACAAACATCTCTGGGATTATTTGACTGTATCCACAGTGGCCTGTGGTCTTTATGCTGCTGCTTTTTGCCTCAGAGGGCCATAGGCTGGTGCAACTAAAGCCAGCTGCTGCATAGTATGTTGATAATCCAGCGTCTTTGTATCTCTTCCCGTAGTGCTGAGAAAACCACTGTTGGTTTTCTTCAGGCTTGCGATTGAGAAATCACGTTCTATTGCTGCAAAGATTTGAAGCTTGAGTAAATATTTGTTAGTTTGTTAGAATCTCAGAATTCCTGGTAGAGATTCATACCCAGAGTTTCAGAATGCTTAGGAATGAGAACTGTTAGTGTCAGATATATTTGCTGTCTAACGTGTGCTCTTTTTGTTTAGCACTGGAACCATGAGGTTACTGTTGCTAAAAAGTATTGTAAACTTGTACATTATTAATATGCAAACCCAGAGAGATGCAGGCCAGAGAGATGGATACATATACAAACATTGTTTATTCATGGTAAAACCAAAACAGACATACAAAACAACAAACGTAACAAACTACAGGGAGCAAACAAGGGGATATAAGTAGCACACAGAAAACCAGGAACACCTGGGACGGGGAGGAACCAAAAACTAGAAGGTGAGGAGCGCGGCCAGAGGGCAGAGACAAGAAGGAGCTAAGAACCAAAAACAAACAGAAGCACATGGAACATGACACGAGTGCAAAGAAAAGCAAAGACAGACAAAAGAAGAAAGAAGTCTCAAATAGACTTCAGACATTGCATGACTGAATGTTCTTGAGACCTAAATGCTCTCCATACCTTACAATATACAAAAATACAAATATATACAATATATACAATACACAAAAAACAACATAACCATGTCTGTTTGAGATGACTGTGTAATGTGTAGGTAGTATGCTCTATATTAACTGCTGCAATATCAGTGTCCTTTACATTGTTGGCCACATTAACTTGGCTAACTGACTATGTTTTGAGGTGAGGGAAACCAGGCCACTGTATTTTTTGGCCAAACTGCCGCTTCACGGGTGGTATATAACCATAACATCTCTTTATGGTTGCACATCCCATTCCATTTAGCATTCATTAGTCTGTCTGAGCTAAATGTATGCAGGGGGATTGGGAGGAGCAGTAGCAAGGGCTGCGTTCTGGGGGCTTTCTCAGCCTGGTCCTGCGAAAGAGGATTAGGGGGGGTGGTCCTCTAGGGGTCAGGGGGAAACGGAGCACAGGAGGGAAGGGAGTGTGGGTGTTCAGACTGAGGGAACTGCATGAATTGCACTAATCCCTGCGACGGATGTGTAGACACAGGGAAAACTCTGCAGCCAGCTGTCCCAGCAGATGCCACGTGTATGCGCTGGGAAGTGGCGCTGCGGGCCAGGCATAGAGCAGCATACTTGTGTGTGTGTGTGTGTGTGTGTGTGTGTGTGTGTGTGTGTGTGTGTGTGTGTGTGTGTGTGTGTGTGTGTGTGAGACTTGTGAGTGCATACATGCGTCTGCATGTCTTGCATATACAGGGAATAGTGCTGAATCCCAAAGAGATTTGAAGTGGTCCCTTTGCTGTACAGGATAGACTTAAGTATGAGTGATGCATCTGGATCCCCAGCACTTTAAAATTCATAAACACATGTACAACACATGGAGCACATGTTTCAACAGGTGAAATGACATTTCCAGTGTCTAGTTGTACATAACATATTTGCCTGCATAAGATTTTTACTGGAGGTGTCGTTATATGAATAATATTATTTTGTATTATAAGTTATAAATGCTATAAAACGCAGGACACTGGGAATGTTTTTATAGTTCTTTAGAACATAATCCTAAATCCTTTTAAAAGTGATAACCACAAATGTAAAAGAAAACTCTTAAAACTAGAAAAGGACACTATAGTTTTGGTTTTGTAAGTCTATCTTGAATGCTTGGTAAGCCAAGCTGTTAATGATAAGTGGAGAGAGCAAACTTATTAGCTGGAAGAAATTATCCTCACATTCTCCTATTTGGAAACACTTTCATAGTTAAGCACCACAATGATGTGCAAAGAGTGATAATTCAGATTTATATATTGTATGGTTATCACTCAACATGAGGATCAAATACGTGAGCTAATAGCTCCATTACGCTACACTCATTTGTAAAGACATGAACCAATTTGTCCATTTTTTAATCAAAAAGAAAACACAAAGCTGATATGATGCTTATAGATTCCAATCTGTTCCACTGCTCGGTTGTGGAGTCCTGCATTGTGCAGTTTACTAGGGGTGATTGGGCCTCATCAGTCAGTAGTTCCTTAGAAAAAGGAGGAAAGGCAAAATTATTGTTTTGTTAATATTATTTTTAAATTATTGTATGTCTTTTAAGAAAATTATTTGAGCCAGGTATCTGTTCAACAAGCCCTATTTTAGAGACTATAGAAAACATGGAATGAATAAATAAATAAATGCAATTTAAATGTTTTATATTATGAGGACAAAATGTATTGCAATGTGATATTTGGGTATTGTTATACCCCTAACTAGTGTTGTGATTGTATTGCTGCGTATTGTATTTGTAATATTGAGAATTTTGGTGAGTTTGCAAATGTTCAGCATGCTTTTATATCGGAGGTTTTATTTTGTAGCTGTCAGAACAAAAAATTTGATGTATATTGACTTACATCAAAATTAACCTTTTGAAAATAGAGTTTTTGTTCCGACATGGTAAGCATGGTAAGCACTGGTAAGCACTGCTGCCTCACAGCAAGACAATCCAGGGTTGATTCCCGGTCTGAGCTGTTCTGTGTGGAGTTTGCATGTGTGAGTGTGAGTTGGCCATGCGATGGACTGGCAACCTGTTCATGGTGTACCCCACCTTTGCCCGATGGTGCTGGGATTGGCTCCAGCACCCCACCACCCTCCCCCCATGACCCTGATAAAGCAGAAGATAATGGATGGATGGATATGGAATAGTATATCTGAAAAAGAGGATAAATCCTTAAATTATTATAAAACAATGACTCAGCTAAAGCTTTGTGTACTTGTAATCATTTCATCTAAAAAGCTTCTGTGAGGTTTTTCTAGAATGCTGCATTTCATATCAAACATTCTAAATGGCTTGGTTCACATCTTAGCAATTTAATTATACAGAAAGTTTTTTTTTAAATCTGTTGCATTCCCCTTTAAACACAAGCTGTCCAGTAATGTGACATGATGAAAGATTAGTTTGCATGACTTTGGTGCTCTGTCCCAATCATATTGTGAACAAACTGTCAGTAATAGGCTACATCTGCACTGATTAAGCTGTTCTTAATATTTAATTTTCCCAGTTAAGCACAAATACAATGTGAATTTAAATTACTGTTAAATATTCCTGTTACCGGTTTCCTGTTAGAATATCAGTTTAACCATCAAATGCATTTCCTTTCTCTAAACTCTTTCTCTTCCTTGCGGGCAAGTGAACCTCAATGCTGAGCTGGTGCGTATGCATAGAGTAAAGCACTCATTCTGATTTGTGTGTTTGCACTTTGGTGCACACAGTTACAGATTGTAGTCCATCTGTTTCTCTGTACACTTAATTAAGCCCCCTTTCACTCTGTTCTTCATTGGTCAAAGCCCTAACAGGACCACCACAGGTCAGGTATTATTAGGGTGGTGGTTCATTTTGAGCACTGCAGTGACACTGATATGGTTGGCCTGATAGTGTGTGTTGCGCTGGCATGAGTGGATCAGACGAGCTTTTAAACACAATGTCCACACACTGTCCACTCGTATCTTCTTGTAAATCACAGACCATAACTCATGTGTTCATAGCTCAACAGATTTTGCTGGTCACTCTCATGCGGCCCACAGGACACTGTAGACTGAGTAGTTTTGGTTGGTGGACTATTCTCAGTCCAGCAGTGTGGGGGTCCTGTGAGAGTCCAGACCGTTGTTGAACAGGGTACAAGGGAGTAACAAAGTATACAGAGAATCAGATGGAACTACACCTATATGGTCAGTGGGGCTGATTAACTGGACAATGAGTGTAGATACACAGTAATTAATAAAGTGGCCAGTTGGTAAATATAAACAGAGGTGTCAAGTAACAAAGTATAAATCCTTCATTACCTTACTTAAGTAGACATTTTGGTTATTTATACTTTACTGGAGTAATTATTTTTTAGCTGACTTTTTACTTCTACTCCTTACATTTACACTCCATTATCTGTACTTTCTACTCCTTACATTTACACTCCATTATCTGTACTTTCTACTCCTTACATTTACACTCCATTATCTGTACTTTTTACTCCTTACATTTACACTCCATTATCTGTACTTTCTACTCCTTACATTTACACTCCATTATCTGTACTTTTTACTCCTTACATTTACACTCCATTATCTGTACTTTCTACTCCTTACATTTTCACTCCATTATCTGTACTTTCTACTCCTTACATTTACACTCCATTATCAGTACTTTCTGCTCCTTACATTTTAAACATAGCCTCGTTACTCCTATTTCATTTCAGCTTGTTTTCATTCATCTACATTTACATTCCAGTAAAGATTATTGATAACATGTCTTTGAAATTTGCCTGTTTGCACCATTACAATACTTATAGTAGTAACAGATATGCTTCTTTAATATATTTACATTGTACTAAACTACATTCATTTTTAATGGGCGTATATGCGGCTGAAACAGGAAGCCTAGCGCATCCCAAACTTATTAACATTAACATTTTAATATAACATTATAGTCATTATAGCTTTTAGAAGAATGCTTTTTTTTGGGGGGGGGGTGGGCTAGTGCACTCTAGACCCCTGTGGGGCAGCTTTTGTCCTTAATGGCATTTTTTTCCATTATTTTTACTTTTATTTAAGTAGTTTTGAAAGCAGTACTTTTACACTTTCACTGGAGTAAAAACCTTGAGTTGATACTTCAACTTCTACAGAAGTATTTTTCAACCATAGTATCAAAACATCTACCTGAGTAACGAATGTGAATACTTTTGACACCTTTGAATATAAAAATATCATTCCTTGCATATTATAAAACACATGCTGTTTATGCAAATCTATTTTTTTTTTAGCTTTTTGGTATGTTTGCACACCAACATTAGTTACAAGCAGTGTGTTCCAGGATTTGATCTTGAAGACTGTAGTAGTTTCAGGGACTGAAGCTTTTTATTCACCAGTTTTCCCATGGACTCTGGCACCTGCTCCACCATTTAAGGTGGGATGGCAAAGAAGCAAACTTAACCATTGTACAGGAGCAGAATATGTTTGCACACTTTAACTGTGGGTGTGCACTAGTGATACATTTAAATCAATAGTTACAAGAAAACGCTTTCAACCTTGTCATGACTGCTGCATTTTTGGCCAGTGTCTCTCTTTTTTTTTGAGCAAAAATAAATACTGAGAAACATGAGCATTTTGAGAGTTTGGGACAGTGCATCCTGAATAGAAAATCATTTCCTGCCCTTTATCTGCAGCAGCACTGTAATATTTGCAAGTAACTCTTTAGTTCAGTGACACTGAATATGCAGAGTATTTTCATATTAAAAGACAGAACATTTTAATACTCATGAAATCATTTGGTTGGGACCATAACAATGTAATATTAATACCCAGATCTGATCATTTTAATGACCAGTCTACTTGTTGGGTTTTTTTTATAATTATATTTATAATCAAATGATTTGGAGAACCCGCACTTGGCAAATCTTCATCTTTTATTGGATGTAATAACATGTATGTTAGGCCTAATCAGCAGTAATAAAAGTAATAAAAGGCTGTAGACGCTCCCTGGTAATGTTTTCCTTGCATGGGTTTCCCTCAACTGGGAGGCTGTATTGATTCCAGATGGTAATGGCTGCAATCTAGACTCATTTGTTCTTGGTTCCTATTATGTACTAGGATGTCTTACACAGGTCTGCAGAGGTGTGGCATTGCATTTCCAAGCTCTGGGAAAGATGGTATTTGAATGTTAAGATAAGATAAAGTACTTTTATTGATCCCCAAAGGCAAATGGAGTTGTTCCATGATAAAGCTGTGTTGTTCGTTAGATTGCAATTGTTCTACGGCTTCACAGGAAATGCAGACAACTCATAGATTGATGAAAATGTGATTTATTAGCAAATACAAATACACCAGAGAGAAAACCTTCCAAGTCGGATGCTGCAGAGCAATGTGTCCTCTGCGGATGCACAGGCTTTGTTCAGATGCAGATCTAATAAAGACAGAGTAGATAGGTGTGAAATCACCACCCATACTGATTTAACCCTTTACTGTATGTATATTATTAGGATAAATATTATTATAAACAAATTCTTCTGCACTGAAACACAGGCTCCGAACAGTGCAGGATTTGAGAACCACCATCTCATGGTAAAGGGCCGTTTGACTGACAAGCAAAACAACCAATTACACCACATGTAGTGCAACATGTGTGCAACAAAACACACGGGTGTTAGGGTTGAGAAACACAGGATAACTTGTTTACTGGCTGCCAACAGTTTCAAGCAAAATTCAAGATTAGTCTCTTAAAACTAGATGTTTTAAGTGGATGTTTTCTGGTTTAGTGGCTACTAGGGAATAGACAACAGTCAACTTGTCGGCTAGTCCACTTTAAACTGATTAACGACATGGATGCTTCGTTCAAAGCAAAGCAACAAAACAAAGCAACCAGAAATTGAACCCGGATCATCTTGCTGTGAGGCGACAGTGCTAACCACTACAACACTGTGCTGCCGAGCTCAGATATATGACATTATATCCATAAATATATATGTCAATATATATTATATATATGTCAATATATATATATATATATATATATATATATATATATATATATATATATATATATATATATATACCTCGGCTGTGGTCAAATGTCTTGGCAAGACAGTCTTGGGTGTACATAAAGCCTTAGTTATGTAGGATTAGTTTTACCAGAGGAGGTCCAGGAATCTCTGTAATCTATAAAAACAAATGTGGACAATCTGTAAATCTGTAAAAACAAATGTGTGCTTCCTTGTTCGAATTTTCTCGTTCCACCTTAAATGATGCAGCAGTTATTATAATGTCTCAGGCCCAGAATGTAACTGAGGCACCATTTAAGGTTGAACAAAATAAAAGAAAAGGAAAAGAAGCTGGTGAATAGGAAGCCTCATTCGTTTCCTTTTACAAAGTTTTGAGTTACATTCCTGATATGTGTATTCAAGCAGGACTGCTGTCAGGGGGTTCCATGTTCAGGGAACTATAGAAATTAATTCTATAATTGTTACTTATCAGACCTGTAAAAATGACTGACATGGTAGATTCATACTGGATTAAAGTCACAGAGATTGTCAGTGATGACTCAAATTACACCTCAGGCAACACTAATCCCACTCCAATAGGGTTTAAACCGAATACAAATATACAAGATTGTGGAGTCCGAATCTCTGGTTCCCTGATTGGAAAGGGCACATCACTCTCTATTGTGAAGTTTGGATTTGTTACAGATTTGTAAAGTTGTTTTTTTAAAGTCAGTTTATGTTTCCCATCTCCACAGGGTTCATACATGACTTCATCAGCGATGAATCAATGTTGTCTCAGCCTTCATCACATAACTGTCAACTTTTAAAAGCCTGAAGTCTTGCAATCCCTAGTCACTGTGCTTATATCTCGCTATGGAAAGTTTGTTGTTGTAGATGCAGGTGCTTGCTTTTAGCCATTTAAAAATCTGTAGTGAGCACAGATACCCTGAAAGCTGTGGTATAGAAGTGTAGGTCCAACAAATGTTTCTTTTTAAATGCATTGTTTTTGTGATGTCACAAAAGCTAGTGCTTCTACATACATCCTCAGCTTGACCAACAGCAGTTTACCACCAGCCATTGATAAGTGTTTCAGTTTGGACTGCTTTCTGAACGAGGCACAATACAGGGCAACCAGTTACAGTTAGGCCCAGAAATATTTGGACAGTGACACAATCTTCATGATTTGATCTCTCCATGCCACCACATTGAATTTGAAATTAAACAACTGGGATGCAATTGAATTTCCGCTATCTCTCTGATCGATTTCTTCTTTTCTTCAGCCTAATGATGGCCAGTTTCACTTCCACTGAGAGCTCCTTTGACCGCATGTTGTGGGTTCACAGCAACAGCTTCCAAATGCGAATGCCACACCTGGAATCAACT
The DNA here is from genome assembly GCA_021613375.1 of Megaleporinus macrocephalus. Lineage (NCBI taxonomy): Eukaryota > Metazoa > Chordata > Actinopteri > Characiformes > Anostomidae > Megaleporinus > Megaleporinus macrocephalus. The sequence continues at coordinate 29,955,377 of CM038720.1, read as the reverse complement.
CCAGACCTTTTACCTGCTTAATTGATGATGGATTAATAAGGGAAAAGCCCATGAAATAGCCTCTGAGATTACTTTTGCTTCCTTGAAAAAGAGGCACCTACATATTCCAGAGCTGTCCACTTAGGATGTGACCCTTAATTTAAAGCTGAGAGTCTGCACTTTAAGCCCACGTTAATTATATAACAGTATCTTGAATATGGTTTAATATGGTCCAATTATTTACTGGGCCTAACTGTATCAGTCTTAAAGTCACAGATACAAAAAACTGTGGCTCTTTTTTGGTACAGAAGCCCAGACCAACGTCATAAGCATCATAAAGTAACTGAAATGTAGCATCTGGTCATATGATGGGGTTCATTCGTACTGCTGTAATGACCTGTAATACAAAGTGTGAGCAATTGTGAAACCAGATGTTGTTAACAAAGAGAACAAAGGGAGGCAGACGCGGGAAAAGACAGAGGCAGGTGGAGCTGGAGGGGTTGATTCAGGCTCGGTCGATTACATGGCGGGAGGAAGAGTCTCTCTGGGTAAGCAGGCTTCAGATACGCACTGCAGCGGCGCACAGATAGTTCAGGCACTTTAGCAGGCACACAAAGAGTGTCCACAAGGATGTGTGCTCTCAGTGAAAAACAGAGGGCCGCGAGCCTCCGAGCTCACTCTAAATATGATCAAAAGCAAGCCGCCAGCTACTGCACACTGGCTGCACACCGCCAGACAACAGCCTTTTCACCAGGGCTACGTGCTCAGAGATAATAGGATGGGGTAGAGAGGAGAGACTGCGGTGTATGTGTGTGTACAGAGCGAGAGACAAAAATAGTTTCGATTGGATTTGAGACTTCTCGCTCGAGTAAGTCTGTGTTGTTGCATCAGTTTTGTCTTTTGAGTAGAAAAAGAAACAATAGACACGCAGAGGCTCGGTGGATGTTTTTTTTTTTTTAACAAAACCACAGAAAATGCCCCGTCTCTGCAGAATCAGTCACTAAAAAGCCCCATTTTTTGTTTCTGCTTGTGTTCATGTTCAAACAGCCAGACCCCCTGTTAACGTGGGCCATATGGCAAAAATATAACATAACAATAAATCTTCATAACACACAATGTGCTTATTTGTATAATTCTTTCATCCTGTTCTTCAATTGTCAGGACCCCCACAGGACCGCCACAAAGCCAGTAATTATTATTCTCAGCACTGCAGTCACCCTGGCGTGGTGATTATGGTGTGCACTGGGTATGATGGAACAGACATGGCAGCGCTGCCAGTGTTTCTAAACACTGTGTCCACTCACTGTCCACTCTATTACACTTGTTGTTATAGCTTGTAGATGGAAATCAGAGACGGTAGCTCATCTGTTGCTGTACAGTTTGTGTTGCTCATCCTCTAGTCCTTCATCAGTGGTCACAGAATACTGCCCACAGGACACTGCTGGCTTGATGGTGTTCTCAGTCCAGCAGTGACACTGAGGTGTTAAAAGACACAAGCAGCACTGGTGTGTCTGATCCACTTATACCAGTACAACACACACTAACACACCACCACCACCCGCTCAGAAAGATCCACCACCCAAATAATATCTGCCTTGTGGTGGTCCTATGGGGGTTCTGACCATTGAAGAACACTGTATTCTCAGATAGTCATATAATTTTGTAGATGTTGGATGTGGGTAGTATTTTTTTGTACATTTTATAGATAAGCTTTTATAAAGTTTGTTTATACATCTCATAGATTTTTTTATAGACTGGTGCTTGTGGTGGTCCCATGGTGGTTCTGACCATTGAAGAACATGGTTAGAACAAGTTTTTACAAATAAATAGAGGGACTATAGTCTGCAGAGTGCAGCTATATAGTAACTGGAGTTGATAAAATTGATGAAGGGTGTAGATACAAGGAGGTGTATTTAATGAAATGGCGGGTCGGTATATGTGCTGTCCAGATTTTGCACTGAAGCTATGAGGCTAATGTTGCTTTCAAACTCTAGAAGTCTATTGTAAGGTAGATAATTTTTAGTGGGCAGTATACTGGCTGTTCCCATATACCAATAGAATTTTTTCCTCAGGTATATCAGTTATTATGCACTGGTTGTTTTTCACAAGCTCAGCTATAATTGGTCTTTTTTATGGTACAGTATATGCTGTTCAGTATAGATGGTACCCATGATATCCTCAGATAAGAGTATTGCGGTCTAATATATTCTGATATTGATAACATGTTGTAATAATGCTCAACCATGACCTCAAATTGTGATTTGATGTGTGTGTGTGGGTCTCCTCAAAGTTGCCCACTGTTTACAGCTACCATCAAATACCTGCTAATCCTTTATTATTTTAAATCAGGTGAGCTGCAGGTGGAATGTAACAAATCCATGCAGTGGAAAACAGTGAGAAGTCAGAAACTTGTTTATCTAACTGTGTTCATCTTTTGTAACTTCTTTACTTGACGTGAAAATGAAGAGGGAGGTCAGTTCAGAGTATATGTTTTGTTCTTGAAGATGCCGCGCTACAGACATGCCCTAAGAAAGGTCTGACTTTGACTGCCAGCTGCACAGTCTTATAGGCGTGCCTTCACATTTCTTCTGGCCCATAGGTGTCAAAAGTATTCACATTCATTACTCAGGTAGAAGTATAGATACAATACTTCTGAAGAAGCTTTTTACTCCAGTAAAAGTGTAAAAGTACTGCTTTCAAAACTACTTAAAGTATAAAAGTAAAAGTAATGTAAGGGAAATAAAAATGCCATTAAGGACAAAAGCTTAAGCTGCACCACAGGGGTCTATAGTGCACTAGCCCACCTCCTCAAAAAAATTTCTAAAAGCCAGAATGACTATAATGTTATATTAAAATATTAATGTTGATAAATTTGGGATGCGCTAGGCTTCCTGTTTCAGCCGCATATATACCCATTAACAAAGAATGTATTTTAATAAAATGTAAATATATTCAAGAAGCATATCTGTGTTCTACTGAGCATTAATATGTGTTTCATGGAGCAGAAGATATGATGACTAGTTGTCTATAAGTATTGTAATAAAGTCAAACTTCAAAGGCATATTATCAATAATCTTTACTGGAATGTAAATGTAGATGAATGAAAACAAGCTGAAAATAAAACAGGAGTAACAAGGCTGTGTTTAAAATGTAAGGAGTAGAAAGTACAGATAATGGAGTGTAAATGTAAGGAGTAGAAAGTACTGATAATGGAGTGTAAATGTAAGGAGTAGAAAGTACAGATAATGGAGTGTAAATGTAAGGAGTAGAAAGTACTGATAATGGAGTGTAAATGTAAGGAGTAGAAAGTACAGATAATGGAGTGTAAATGTAAGTAGTAGAAAGTACAGATAATGGAGTGTAAATGTAAGGAGTAGAAAGTACTGATAATGGAGTGTAAATGTAAGGAGTAGAAAGTACAGATAATGGAGTGTAAATGTAGAGAGTAGAAGTAAAAAGTCAGCTGAAAAATAATTACTCCAGTAAAGTATAAATAACCAATATTTCTACTTAAGTAAGATAACAAAGTATTTGTACTTCATTACTTGACACCTCTGATCTGGTCCATGTGACCCGTCAGGACAAGTCATTAGCTCCTGGGTTTGGGGTGGGTTTCTGGGGGAGGTTTGCTGCCATAAAATGACAGGCTTTGCTAAACCTTAAACTTCTCTTAACCTCTATCGCATTAAGTGTGACAACCATGTGTGTCTAAACAGACACACTTCAGCAGATGGGCTTGATGTGTAAGAAATATTTACAACAATCTAAACAGGAATGAATTACTTTTTTACTTGTTACACTTGTTTTGTATTTAAACTTCATATTGTGTTACTGTATAAACAACAGTTACTGCCAAGATCAGTAGTTAAAAAAATGTACTTGACTGCCTAAGACTCGTTGCTGTAAGTGTAATTGCACACGGCTCACATCTGGTGCATGTTTGAGACAGATATCTGCCCACCTACCAGTGCACATCTGTTGTTGGCAACACTTAAGGCTTAACAAGAATACTGAACAATGCAATATTCTCAGATAGCCTTGAAATCAGCCACATGCTAGAATGAAACACATAGTTCATATAATTTTTTACAGTTAATTATGTTTTGTTTATAGCTGCTAAATCAAAAATACCATTGCTTCCTGTCTTTTAAGTGCAAGTTATTTTTTATGGTTTGAACATGAGGATCAATGTCTAATTCGTCTGTTGGTGAAGATGAACATTATGGAAGCACTTTCACTGCAGGCAAATTAATCCATTGTTATGTGTAATGCATATTGCTCTGTAAGTATAATACTAAATAACGTTTTCTCTGGGTTGAAGGTGTTGATGTTTAAAAGGAAGTAAAATAAATGCAACAGCCAAAAATCAATTTGCACATTTTACAAACAATGTAGATGTTTGATGTGTATTTTTTTGTACATTTTATAAATAAGCCTTTAAAAAGTTTGTTTACACATCTCATAGATTTTTTATAGACTGGTGCTATGAGACTAATGTCACAAACAAATTATACAAAATAAAACCTTACCAACTGGCGTCATGCAAACTGCATGACTAACTAACTTTATTCCTCAAATCAGTTCTTTTGAGACGACACTGTTATTTTCTACTCATCAGATAGAATTTGTGCATTCAGACATCATCGGCTTACCTGCATGGGCTGCTGTGGTAATAACATACGCATCAGTTATAAATTTCTTACTGTGATTTTTCTAATGAATATTGTGATTTAAATTGGGATAAATTTCTGTAAACTGAGGTGCAGGCCTTTTTTAGACCTAAAAGACTAGTGTCTCCACTTTTTCTGGCTTGAAGCTTGAATGTAGCCCGTTGACACTCCAGGCTGCCAGTTGATTATGGTTGTATTCATGTACACAGTACAACTCATCCATAGGTGGATCACAAGCTTCATATAATTATGTTCAATTTTCCCAATTTCAGTCTGATAAGGCAACACTGTTGGTCATATAGGCTACTATAAATATTGCAGCTCTTGCAAAAACCCTTTCACATTGAGATTTTAATATAAAACAATCAATGAGCTCTGAACTAAAGACAATGTTTAGATAGCATAGGCTATGATTAAAGAACATTGTGCTCTCTTAAATTGCAATTTCAGAATAAAAATCACGTTGTCATTGTCACACTGAGGTCCGATTTAAGCATACAGAAGGTCGAGACTGAGATTGACATGCATCTGTAAAGATCTGATTGGAGTCACATTTAAAACCACCTCCAAATGTGGTTTGGATCAGTTTTGCAAAAATTGCATTTCTTGTTATTTTTTGCTTCCAGACCATCAAAAATCAAACTGGAAGCAAACTGGAGACACCAAACCTCCTTCACAAAGCCATTCAGAGGGGTTCTATGTGAGAAGGTGGGTAATGGTGATAGTAAGCAGGAGTCATGATATCTAAAACACAAATATGGCCTTTTATATTCATATTCATAAGATAACTTTCTGTAAGGGAGCTTTTAGAGATATTCTTGTCTTTAGATGTCTGATTCCCATCATCATCACTGGGGGCAATCATTCTCGTGAGAAACTGTTCAAGTTCCTCTTCAGCAGAACATTTCACATCAAACCAGTCTGAATGACTTTTATATCTTAATCATTTTTATGGACTTCCCTTTTATGTCATATTAACTAACTAGCTAATGTGGTTTCTCACACTGATGTACTGTCTATGTCTTCATACAGAATTCAGATTTGTCTCTGCGGGACCACTACTTTTGCTGAACAAATATTCTGTGTATCTTCCAAGATTCATTGATTTGCCAAGTTTAGTTCTAGTGTAATAACCAGCCACCCATCCATCCATCCATCTAGCCATCCATTATCTTCCACTTTACCCTGCTAGTCAGGGTCACGGGGCTGGAGCCAATCCCAGTCTTATCGGGAGAAGGCGAGGTACACCATGGACAGATCGCCAGTCCATTGCATGGCCAACAAACAATCACACACACATTTACACCTACAGGCAATTTAGAGTGAGCGATCATTCTAACATGCATGTGTTTGGACTGTGGGAGGAAATTGGAGGAAACCCACTCAAACACTAAACTCAACAGAAAGCGGACCGGACCGGGAATCCAACCCAGATTGTTTTGTTGTGAGCCGACAATACTAACCACTACACCACCACATGAACTTTTT